>JAQPPZ010000103.1:12400000-13000000 GCA_028583015.1 Wollemia nobilis | reverse complement strand
TGCAGGGGGCTCCTTAGGACGACCAGGTAGAGGTGGGCAAGCCTCATGGGCATCACCGATAGACAAATGAGCAGGTAGACATCCTAGAATTGGGAGATCAGGGTGACTATAGGGATGCAGAAGATTAGGGGGCATAGGAACAATATAATATGCAGGATGATCGATATATGGAGCTACAGGTGGAGCTATCCAGGTTCAGGTAGGAGAGAGATCTCCTTCGAGCATATGTATAGGAGGATTAGGTTGATATAACATCACTGCAAGCATAACTAAGATCATAGGGTTCGAGGCAGGAGGTATCCAATGGTGAGGATGTGGAGAGGCTATGGGCGAAGGTGTTATGGATGCAATCAGTAGTTGAGACTTACCAGGTGCGGGGATAGCAAAGGTAGGCCTAGACTGATCGGTTGGAGATGGAGGTAGTGCACCTTGGAGGGCATCTTCTGGATGATGAAGAGACCAGTGGATCTCATCGTACTTAGCAAAGTGAGATAGTTTAGTCTTTATCTAGGATAGAGGCATCAAGGTCTAGGCAAAGGATTGATAGGACTGGTAAAAACAGGCATAGGGGATCACAACGGACTTAGAATATGAGTGGTAGTGTGAGTCATGGCATCAGTCCTACATGAACATAGTGATGGAGACTCTTGGGAATATTTTTGAATTTTGGATTTTAGTGTTGGTGAGATCTAAGGACCCACTTTATTGTAGCCTACGAGCAGTTCTGGAAACTATGATGTATATTTCTTTTTGCCCCATATATATATGAGATTTTGTTATGATCATCATGTGTCTCCTTTATTGCTTTATGATATGGATGCAATGTATGTATTTGCTTTCTAATGATATGTTAGATGCTTATTATGTATGCATATGGATGCTTTTGTGATGTGATGGCATATTGATGGATGTTTACCATGTATGTTTATGTTGTGATAATTTTATTTGATACTATCTATATGTGTGGATGCACAATGAGATGGATGAATTGAGTGCTTTGATATGATGAAATGTGACTAATGATTTGACACACTATGTGAAAGCCAAATGAATAATGATGACGTACCAGATTATGATGCAAACAAAATAGATACGGTACAGATGCTAAGTCCTACGAATGCGATGAACAAATGCATGAAGGAAATGATGCAGAAATGAGATGTAAGCAAAAAAAAGTGGGGCCTATTTTATTAATGTTGCTTCTTAATCTGGTTACAATACGTCCCCCCTCTAGGGCTCAGAACGTTTGATACAGTTCGTTACATCAATGGATGGTATGCCTCCAGTGTCTTTCGCATGCCCACATTCAAAATGGGCGGGCCAAAGTTACCGCCACTTGTGTCCATGTGTTCGTCATTCCTTGCTGCCCCTCCGGTGTTCCTGGCGGTGAGATCCTATGCACAGAGAAACAACAAATAGTTAATAGCATATGCGGATATAGGAAAAACATGCAATCCCCAAAGCCTCCGGCTAGTAAGTACATAAAATAGTAAAACGATGGTCAAAACATGTCATAATGAATTCAAAATTTGACAGAAGCATCAAGACATCATCAGGGACACATTGCAAAAATAACAGTTAGGAAATCATGCACCGATTTCTAATCGCTCCGGGGTGGGACGCTAGGGACTATCACAAAATGTGCAAAAGCGACCTTGCAAATGTCCTACCCAGAGGCCTCCAAAACTCCTGCAAACTTGGGGTTAGGCTAAAAGGGGCATTTTGAGATGACCCAGAAGGTCATATTTGGCAGATTCTACCCAGATTGTCCTGTATCCGAAGGCGCTCCCTGTAGGTTAGTAAACACATAAAATGATAAAAACAAGGTCAAATCAAGTCAGAATACCATGAAACTTGAACAACAACATAAGTACATGAAATATGACAGAATGCAAAAATAATAGTAGAGAAATCAAGCATAAATTTCTAATCACTCCGGGGTGGGGCGATTAGGACTGTAGCAATGCGGGGGCACCGGGGCAGGACGCCCACCGTTTGGGGCTTAGTTTTGGCACCAATCCAAGTGGGATGGGTCCAAAACCTCCTAGGGGGTCGTGTCAACGAATTTGGTGTGGGATTGTGGCCGATTGCTTGGGTTTTGGGTCTGGATTGCATTCCTAGTGTTCACCCGATAACCTCTCTTCCAAAAGAGAAATTAGGGATGTAGGAAGCACAAAGGGGAATGGGGGTATAATTTGGCAGCACTCCGTTGCTCCAAATGCTCCAGCTCTCCTCCCTTTTTGGGGTGAGGAGGCTCACCTTTTTATAGACCTCAGGGTCTCCTTTGCATGCGCATGCGAGGGTGCCACTTGGCTCACCATGCCTTTTGGAGGGAGAGAAGATTCCTCCCTGATTTAGGACCTCCATGATCAGGGCATGCTTGACTGAAGTCCCTCTCTTCGATTTGAAACCGTTCCTCACAATTGCATGCCTTGAAGGTGAAGTTGGGTGGCGGATCTAGGCTGCCATTTGTCAAGGCTTGACTTTTTGCCAGTCAAACCTGCTAATCGTCCCACCCTGGAATGATTGCTGCTAATCGTCCCGGGGTGGGACGAATAGGATTCTAATCGTCCCAGGGTGGGACGAATAGGGAGCAAAGTGCTTAAAAGGTGCCAAATTGACCTCTGACCTTCCAAAACTGATTTGGGAGTGGTTAGGACCACTGTTTAACCTCTAGAGGCTGCCCTAGGGGGTATGTATGCCAATTCGGTCAGTGCTTGTAGTCACATAATCGGATTGGTGTTGTTTTGGTGTCTATAGATGCCCCTTTTTGGGATGCGCTGTGTGTGGCATAGTGTTGAGCAAAAAATAGATGACCAAAGCACTTAATGATTAGGGTTTCTCAGTAACCTAACCAAATTTTGATGCCCCAAGTATGGAAAGGGCACGCATTCTTGAATCCTTGCTTCTGACGAGCTAAGGAGCTTATCTCAAGTGTAACCTTTTTCAGTGAGGTGTACTTGATCTTGGACATTGTTCAGTCATGAATAGGCAAAGGGCGCAACCTTTTGTCCGAGGAACCTTGTCTTCATGCTTCCAGAATGCCAAGTGTTTGTTCAGCTTGTGATTATTGCTTGTTTGCTGCCCCAAGCAGGAGCGTGATTTGTCTTTGTCAATGATTCTTTGAATGCATGCCATTTCCTTGATTGGGTGTGTATTTGTTGATTTGGTGACTAAGTGTGACTACCCCCTCAAGCGACGAATCGATGAGGGAATGACCAAAATGAGAAAAGCGATGAGTCACTTGACCCAAGATGACGTTTGTAAGGGTGCCTTCAGTTGTTTTCGTTGAACGCGTATTGCAGTTTTCCAACAATCGGACCTATTTTTGGTGGGTTTTGACCCTTTTTGTGATGCCGATTGGGGTAGAAATTATCGAAAATCCTCCTTCCCATGGAGCGGTCCGGCTATGCTAGCCTTCTTAGGGAGTAGGATAGTGAATATTTGTGACCCCGATGACGGTTTTGCATGCCATGAATGTCTGGTGCAAAGGCACCTTTGTTCGACAGATTTATTGCTATTTTTGGTGCATTTTTTGGATGCAGTTTTTGTTGCTTTATTTCTTGCTCTGTAATCGTCCCAGGGTGGGACGAATACCAATTTTGTAATCTTCCCAGGGTGGGACGAGCGCTAACTAGAGCGCTCATCCCAGGGTGGAATGATTACAGGCCTAACAACCTATAAAAGGACCAAAACTAGGTTTTGGGCTCATTTGCAACAATTTTTTCTTGGCGATTTGGAGCAGTGAGGAGGAGTGCGAGTGTGCGTAGCGGAGCACTGCCAAAATTTCATGGACATCATGAGTGCGAGAACCGGATCTTCGAGTGGAGGAGCCGAGGCGAGACCGGTATGATGTTTCTCCTCCCTGCCTGCTATTCATTTTTGTTTTATATGAAGTTAAAAACTTACATATAAATGTTTGTTTGCGGTATTTTGTTTTTATCCGTATATCAAGTTGAAAACCTAATATATGATTTGTTTTTATTATTATTTTGTTTTTTTTGGTTTAATATTTTTTTTTTTTTTTTTTTGTTTTTTTTGTTCACATTAAGGCTAAAACCCTAGGACGATTTTTTTTGTTTTATTTCATTTTTTTTGTTCATACTAAGGTTGAAACCCTAGGATGATTTTTTTTGTTTTATTGTGTTTTTTGTTCACACTAAGGTTGAAACCCTAGTATGATTATTTTGCTTTGTTTTGTTTTTGTTTTTGTACAGTTATTTTTATGTCTGTTGTCGTTGTTGTATAGTTTGTTTTTAATGTTTCTGTACTTTTGTTGTACTTTGTTTTTTTGTACTTTTGTTGTACTTTGTTTTTTTGTACTTTTGTTGTACTTTGTTTTTTTGTACTTTTTATGTTGTACTTTTGTTGTACAATTATTTTCTTGTACTTGGTTGTTCTTCTGTATAATTTTATTGTATTGTTTTTGTTTATATTAAGTATGTACTTAATATCTTTTGCTTTTTATTATTTTTTAGGTTGTGAAGAGTCGGTACCGCTAGCCGACTATTTTCTCTGATGCCCGGGAGGCCTTGATAGTTGGGGATTGGGAGTGGCTTGATGCCCTTGGGCTCAAGCATGTGACGCGTCTGGAGCCTGTGGTGGGGGATCGGGCATATTTGACTACCCTGATCAATCTGTGGGATCCCCACACCAACACTTTTCATCTTCCAATAGGGGAGATGACTGTGACTCTGGAGGATGTGTATCAGATTCTACGGATTTTGATAGATGGACTTCCTATCCGGATGACCCATCGGGACCAACGGACAATGGTATTGACACGGTGTTTTGGTCGGGTAGGGGAGATGGGGGTGGAGAGGGCTGTGGAGAGGGCAGAGGCTGACTGCCAGATAGGTGGTATTCTAGTGCGGTGGTGGTTGGAGAAGGGCGTATTAGGGGTGAGGCATGCTTTGCTCATGGCCCTCATTTCTAATATGTTGCTTCCTGACTCCTCAGGTGTGAGGTTCCCTTGGAACCTGCTTGAGTTGGTTTTCACATTGGTGGAGTGTCCCACATCAGCTCCACTTATTATGAGATGGGGTCAGACTTTATTGGCATAGTTGTATGATGAGCTATACGAGGTCCGCTACCAAAAGTGGAAGGGGATCGGGTGCAGCTATCTCTTGCAGTGCTGGGGGTGGCAACACATAGCTGTGGAGCGGCCGCAGGGTTTGCCTTGGACCACCCGAGGTGAGATGGTGGATCAGGAGATTGGATATGCCAATTTATGGCGGTGGTCAGAGGAGCATGGATAGAGTCGACGGTGGGCAGGTGACGTAGGTCACTATACTGATGCCTTCTCTCGTCTAATGCTAGGGTAGGTGTTTTGGTAGCCATATCGAGACTGTCCAGCCTAGCCTGAGGTTGGAGAGTGGCTCTAGCGGGTGCGTAGGGGTAGGTGGTTGATTGGGCGGCATGGGATAGAGCAGGAGTACTTCTCGTATGTCCGGGTGATGCGGTAGTTTGGGGTGCACTAGGGATTGCCTGGTGATCCCTTGATCTATCGATGTCACGATGATGAGAGGACCCTAGTCTGGCCTATCATTGAGCCATTGGGTGAGGGGTCTGATGCAGTTATTGATGTACCCAATATGGACGATGTCGGGGTAACTACAGAGTATGACCGGTGGTGGACTATGCGGCGATGGTGGGGTGAGGGGCCTCTAGGAGGTGTGGATATGACAACAGTAGGAGGTGGGGGTGCAGAGGCACCGATGGAGGGTTGGGGGGCTCCGCTTGATGATGTGGACATGGTGGAGGTCGATGACTTCACTGGCGATGGAGATGATTTGGGGGTTTCAGAGTAGCCGGATGTACAGGATGTCCCGGAGTAGTGGGTGCCGGAGCAGCAGGCCATCCCGGAGGTGCCCATGCCTCAGGCTATCTCAGGGGATGTGGAGGCTGGGTTTCATGCTGAGATAGCATGATTGGAGGGTCTCTTACGGAGATGGGAGGAGGAGCATAGAGACATTTTGCAGGAGAGGGATCTCCTACGGGCTCAGTTAGCATAGCAAGACAACGCATTGGCTGTGTATCACCGATGAGATGTGGAGTGGGGGTGGTACCGGGTAGAGTTAGAGACAGAGGTTGTCCACCTTGGTGGACAGTTGTCTGAGCTCGATGGAGGTGGCTCGTCGCGTCGTACGAGAGGTAGTGAGACTGAGTAGTCTGCATCATCTCATCGCAGGCGGCTAGGTGAGGGTAGTGTTGGTGGGTAGGGTGCGAGGGCTGGCAGCAACCGCCTTGAGAGGTCCCATAGGACCCATACTACTGGGGGTAGTTCTAGTCGCATCGATCCTGCATGATCATGGTGGCCGACTCCCTAGGCTTTGGGGATTTTGAGTTTTTGGTTTTTGTGAGGTCAGAGGACCTGCTTATTGTAGCCTGAGGGCATTTTGACTTGATATATATACATGACTCATTTTTGGTTTGATGATATGCTTGTCATGGTTTATTGTTCTTTTATGCATATTTATTTATGTTGATGTATGCATATGCTATTATGACTACGGATGATGTTAGCTATATGATATAGATGTATGCATATGGAATGGATGGAATGATTTGTTGGTATATAGGCGATGGCACCATAGACTATACAGGATTTATTGGCTTTCTGTACTATGTGATTGCTTTATGGAATAACTTTGCATTTGTAATTTTTGTTTTGTATTTTTTGATGGTGATGTAAGTAATGAAATGTACAACAATTGTTTTAGAATGTAGTTAAGGTTTTTCTGAGACTCGGATGCTTTAACTAACTAATCAAGACTGTACATTATCTTACAAGACTTTCGAACAAGGTACGAATTTAGACTTGAGTTTGACCAAGTTATTTCACATCCCTGTGTGTGCGATTGAGTTCGTTGATGTGGTATTCATAAGGATACCGCCAGTGCCAGGTAGGCTGTCCACCAAACCTGTACTGAGGATCACCTAATTAGCTCCACTAATTCCTTTGTTGCATTTAGTAAGATTAATCTACGGGGCAATCTAGGATACCATAAGCTAGCTCATCCACATGCAAACATTGGTCTACACACACGCAAAGCTAATGTGATAGACATATCATCATGCATTTAGGATACCGCCATTGCCAGGTAGGCTATCCACCAAACCCGTAATGAGGATCACCTAAATGGTTTTTCAAATGCTAAGAATTCTAGGGATTCAAGCTCAGGCGTCTTTCGGTTGTTCAATTTGTTGAGATACTTGCTCTCACATATAGTGATGAAAATCACTGTTTATTTTTCTCTTTTTTTTTCTCTTGAGCAAGGGGTTTGAGTAGTGGTGATAACCACTATTATTATTTTTATTGTTGCCTTTTAGATTTTGACTTTTGATTTCAAAGTTGAGCTCGTGGGTTTTTGGCTTGTGAATGGCATTGATCCTTTTGGCCTTGGGGATGACTACCCATCCTTCTCAGGGACGTGTAGTATGAATCCTTACGACTTTGGGGATCAAAGGTGGTTGGGAATTTTGCTTTGGAATGGCATTGATCTTTTAGGCCTTGGGGATGACTACCCATCCTTCTCAGGGGCGTGTAGTATGAATCCTTACGACTTTGGGGATCAAAGGTGTTTGGGATTTTTGATAGTGAATGGCATTGATCTTTTAGGCCTTGGGGATGACTACCCATCCTTCTCAGGGGCGTGTAGTATGAATCCTTACGACTTTGGGGACCAAAGGTGTTTGGAATTTTTGATAGTGGTGAAAACCATTGTTTATTGTGGGGAATTGGATGGGGAAGAGCTTGTCCTTTTGTCAATTCTCAGCATTCTTGAACCATTCGCATAGGGGGATGAGCAGGATAATGTTTCACTTATGGTACCCTAGACCGCTTTGTAGGTTTCATCTTTCGTTCACACAACTTGGGAATTTTTATGTGTTTTAAGCTTGTGTTGGGATGCTATGTAACAAGGCGTGATCCAAGTAAAACTCTACCTTGTAAAAATCGGTCTGACTTTGTACAACATTTGACTAGAAATCTAAAGACAACTGAATGACGAAAACCCTAAAGATATTAGAAGACAACTGACTATGATATGGTGAAAATGCGAAGGGCGTTATTCTTGATGGATATTTTGCAAAATGGACTGAATGTGGAAAATGATGGAATTGTCGAGTAATTACAGTCTATGGTGCGTTTGACATGTATGACCAACAAATATGCAATGTATGTATGCGATGCCTAATGCAACTCTTTTTTATTTTTTTTTGTGTTTTGATTTTTGAAGAATATGCATGAAAGTGAGATGCAATTTTTTTGTTATTTTTGATTATCTGTTGTTTTTTTTGAATATTTGTTATGGACGGTTTAACTCGAATGGGTGCGGACCAAGTGATTCTTATGGATCCTTGGAGGTTTTGACCAAAGGGATTATAGATACCTTTGGGGCATTTTTGGTTGACCAAGCGATTGTGAGAACCCTTGGGGCTTTTGGTTTGACCAAAGGGATTATGGATACCTTTGGGGCATTTTTGGTTGACCAAGCGATTGTGGGAACCCTTGGAGCTTTTGGTTTGACCAAAGGGATTATGGATACCTTTGGGGCATTTTGGGTGACCAAGCGATTGTGGGAACCCTTGGAGATTTTGGTTTGACCAAAGGGATTATGGATACCTTTGGGGCGTTTTGGTACCAAGATTGGGAACCTTGGGGCTTTTGGTTTGACCAAAGGGATTATGGATACCTTTGGGGCTTTTGGTGACCAGGTTTGGGAACTTGGAGCTTTTGGTTTGACCAGGGTGGATTTTGGGGTTGGGTTGTGGGATACCTTGGAGCTTTTGGGGTGGGCTATGGCTCTCTAAATGTTGAATGGCCTCAAATGACTGATGTTCAAGGGTTCTAGTTCCTTGATTCCTTCAAGAGAGGTGAGCTGGTATGTTCCAGGTCCTATTTTACTATCGATTACATAGGGACCTAACCAATTTGCCATGAACTTGTCCCTTAAATGGGGTGGTAAGTTAGAATTTTGTTGGTTCTCTTTTAAGACCAAGTCACCAACCTGAAAGTCCCTTAGGTGAACTTTCGTGTTGTATGCTTTCTTAAGTCGCTCTTGATAGATACGTAAATGCTCGAGAGCATTGACGCATCGTTCGTCGAGTAACGTAAGCTGGTCTAACCGGGCCTACCATGCAGTGTCATCATCGATGAACTCTTGCATTGATATGCGTAGGGAGGGTATTTCCAACTCGAGAGGCATGACTGCCTCGGAGCCATACACTAGCGAAAATGGAGTTGCCCTAGTGGGCGTCCGAATGCTAGTGCGATAAGCCCATAGGGCAAGTGGTATTTGGATGTGCCAATCCTTATGATTATCTATGATCATATTTTTAAGGATGGCAACTAGCATTTTGTTTGACGCCTCTGCTTGCCCATTTTCCTATGGATAATAGGGTGTCGAAAAACTATGCTGAATTTTGTACTTTGTTGTCAAAGCACGCACATCTTTGTTCTTAAATGACGTCCCATTATCCGAGATGATCTTGGATGGAATACCAAAATGACATATGATGTTATGTAAAATAAACTCCGCAATGCGAGGCCCAATCGTAGAGGTAAGCGAAATTGCTTCCACCCACTTAGTGAAGTACTCTGTGGCCATTATGATAAATGTGTGATGACCTGATGACGCAAGGGAGATCTTTTCGATGAGATCTAAGCCCCACTACAAAAATGGCCAAGCCGATTGGATCGGCTGCAAGGCCTGAGAAGGTACGTGTGTCAAGTTAGCATGGTGTTGACACTTCATGCACTTCCACACATATGCGCAACAATCTCGCTCTAAAGATGGCCAATAATAGCCCATGCGAAGAATGCACTTTGCAATGGCCATACCACTGAAGTGGCCATCGCATGTACCATCGTGCGCTTGGGTGATCACCCAAGTGGACTCCTATTGGTCCAAGCAATGGAGGAGGATCCCTTCATAGCTTCGATGGTACAAAATGTCTCCTAGCAAGACATGTTTTGCCACTTTCTATTTGAATGATCTTTTTGCGACGTGCGACAATCCAAGTGGGAGGCTACCTAACTTGAGATAGTCTCTTATGGGTGTGTACCAATCCTGCTGATCAGAAACCTCGATGGTATGAATGATCGATCCCTCTTGAAGTTCATCCCTAGCAAAAGTTGAGCGGGAAAGAACTTGTAAAAATAGCATTGTGTTGCTATTAAGAGGGGTTGGAGAGAACAAAGACCCCTAGTTGGCATGATTCAGACTATCATGGATTCGAGAGAACCTATCTTGAGATGGTTCAATCTGGATCAGGTGGATTCTTGGCGTTATGTCAAAGCTTGCATGCTCCATCATGGATTGTGATAATGTTTTGACTTGAATGGTTGTCATCTCACCAGAAGGGTCTTGCGAGATTAGTGACCCCAAAGAGGCCATAGTGTCCACAAAATGATTCGATGATCGAGGGAGTGCCTCGATGTCGTACCATTCAAGCTTTGCCAAGAATTTATCCATAAGGGCTTTGTAGGCCTGCAGAACTGGGCATTTGCATTGGAATACCCCTTTCACTTGGTTGACAATTAACAGCGAATCACCAAAGATATTCAAGCGTTTGATGTTCATGGTGATGGTTGTCTGAAGACCTATGAGCAATGCTTCGTATTCAACATTGTTATTTGTGCATGGGAAATCAAGTTTAAATGATAAAGGCATTGGAGCCCCTTGCGGTGTGAAAAACATGATTCCCATGCCACCCCCTTGCTCACATTTAGAACCATCAAAAAATAAGGTTATGTCGGCTTGTGACTCAGGCTCATCAGAATCTGGCGATTCTGAGACATGGAAGACCCCATCATCGGGTAGCTCTATGGTCAGAGGCTGATCGTCTTCGAGAGGAGCCTCTGCTAGTTGATCGATGATGACTTGACCTTTGATGGACTTTTGTCCAATGAACTCGATGTCAAACTCCATCAACAACATGATCCATTTCATCATGCGACTACTATGATAAGTATGACTCATCATGTACCACAATGGATTCTCCTTAGACACAACATACGTCGTATTGCTCAGCATGTAATGGCATAGCTTTTTGGTGGCAAATACCATCACCAAGCATAGCTTCTCAACGTATGCATAGTTAAGTTCATAACTGACCAGGGTGCGGCTAAGATAATAATTAGCCTATTCTTTATGTAATTCATTTTTCTGGGCTAGCATGGCACCCAGTGCCACCTCAATAGCTGAGATGTATAAGTAGAATGACATTCCTAGTCTAGGTGGTGCCAATACTAGTGGTGAAGCCAAGTATTGTTTGATGTCATCGAAGGCTGACTGGCACTCGTCATCCCAATGAAATGCTACCCCCTTGTGTAATAATTTATTCATGGGTTGGCACTTGTCAGATAACTGTGCTATGAAGCGCTTGATTGACGCGACCTTACCCTGCAAGCTTCTGAGCTGCCTGATGGTGGTTGGGGGAAGCATTTCAAGGATTGCCTTGACTTTATTTGGATCTACCTCGATGCCTCATTTTGAGACTATGAAACCCAAGAGTTTTCTAGATGTGACGCCAAATACGCACTTCTTGGGGTTTAGCCTAACCTTGTGTTCGATGAGGCGATCAAGGATCTTGCGTAAGTCATCGAGATGATTTTGGCACAAAAGAGATTTGGCCAACAAATCATCCATATAATCTTCCAAAGTTTTATGCATGTGATCATGGAAGATGTATGTCATAGCGCGTTGGTAGGTGGCACCAATATTTTTAAGGCCAAAGGGCATGACCTTATAACAAAATGTCCCCCAAGGCATCGTGAACGCCATTTTTAGTTGATCATCGGGATTGATACGAATCTGGTTGTATCCCGAGAAACCATCCATGAGGGAAAGCATTTCATGGCCTACTGTAGCATCTACCAATGCATCGATGCTAGGCAAGGGGAAATCATCCTTGGGACTCGCTTTGTTTAAATCTCAAAAATCGGTGCATATGCGAATCCTCCCGTCAGGCTTTTTGATGGGTACCATGTTGGACAGCCATGGTGGGTAATCCATGCAGATGACAAACTATGCATCCAACAACTTTTGTAGCTCATATTTGACCATTAAGGCCACTGTTGGGTGCATCTTACGTAGCTTTTGCTTGACTGGCTTGACTATCGGATCAAGTGTCAGATTATGCATGACTAGCTGTGGGTCTAGCCCCGACATGTCTTTGTAGGACCATGCAAAAACCTCCTTCTTCTCTTTGAGAAGGGCAATGTAATCGGCTTGCTCTTCGGGGGATAGACTTACCCCCAACTTGATGATTTGTGGATTCATTGGATCAGAACCGATGTCTACGTCAATCATTTCTTCGACTGACATGTGGGATCCATCCTCCAACTGGTGTGGAGTTGGGATCAGGTGGATATCATTCGCTGAATTTAGATCTACGTTGGGAACGTCGGGTTCCTCTTCAACATGGAAGATATCCTGAGTCTATCTTGGGGTGAAATGAAACATCTCACCACAAGGCCAGTACTCTGATGGGGATGGTGGTGAGTCAGCACGATCCCAGTCTATGGCATCTAGGTCTAGATACAATGGTCATGTTGGATCGGCTGGATTGTGGATGGGGGTGGTTAAATCAATGGAGATCATGTTGATGGACTGAATTTGGTCTCCATTACCACGTGGGTGTTGGTTCAGACATCCTTGGTGATCCTTGTACCCTAGATCTGGCTCTATGGGTATTGGCACAAAAGGATCGGCCCTATGTGCAGATAGAAGGATAGGGTCTACCCTAGGCACTGATGGCCCTATAGGGTCTCTAGGTGGGAGGTGCTCTCTGTATGCCCGTAGTGGTGGATGAAGCACTTGGTTTAACTGTGCTTGGTTTAAATGCCACCTATGCCTTGGTCCCATATTTAAATGTTCAAACATATCATCGATGTCTATGGGGTATTCCTGTTGCCTCATATGGTTGAGATATGCCATCTCAGTCTCATCCTCATAGTCGCTATCGGAGATCCATAGGCCTTCATTGGCTCCGACAACTATGTTCCCCTCTAGCTGGTATAGCCTCCCACTAGGCATTTCTTGATCACTATCCTCACTCTCTATGAAAATTGGAGGTCTGGCATGCAGGTAGTCGATGTTGAAGAAGATACTTGGATCTTCTTCCTCTGGTGGATCACTTGGCCTTATGGCCGGCATGGGAGGCTCATTTTGTTCGAGCATGTTGATTTGGTCCCTTCTAGGTTGTTTCGCTCTCTGTAGGAGGGCTGGATTCTCTGGAGGTAGCAATTGCCCGATTGGAACATTCAAGGGAAACATCGTCATGAAGCTCTCTTGAAAGTCATCAATGGGTGCCACCTACGAGTGATTGCTATCGAACTCAAAAGGGTCCCACGGTGCTACCTCATAATCTGACTCATCTTCAGAAGACCCCCCTTGATCTTTATCATATCCCTCTTGGAGGTTACTTCTTGAACTTTCCCCTTTCTCGATCAAAGGGGAGGGGTTGTTGAGGTCAACAAGGTTTGTTGTTAACAATGGGAAATAATTCCCCAATGTGTATGTAGTGTTGGGATTGGCATATGGATCTTGTGCCAACCCATCCCTGTTGCCTAGACCTAAGCCTTGCATGGTTTCTACCAAGATGTCGAGGGGCAAAGGGTGGTTGAACCCTACTCCTAATTTATCATATGGCATCTGGTATCTTGGTTGACAAAGAATGTGCATTCCTTGTTCGTATCTGCCCAATCCATATCCATGCCAATTACATTGGTCTAGGTATTTCAAGGCAAATTCCGGGTTGGACAGATAGTCAATATTCTTAGCAAATGGCTCTTCATCTTCTTCTTCTTGTAGGTAGGGTTCAATGCCATTCTCGAGGCCCCCATATACAAAATTGGTCTGATTTTGTGGGTAGCCTAAAGGGATGATAGTGTCGATGGGGAGGCGAGGTCTCCCCATGTCTTGCATGGATTTGAGCGTGGGTGTTGCCATAATGTTCCACACTAGGTACTCCCCCAGGCCCGTATTGGCCATTTCAATGGTAATCATCGATGGTTGAGGGGGAGGGAATGGGAGTTCTCCCTGAGTCCACTCCATGTTGGGTGAACCAGGTGTCTCAACTTCCACTCGGCTAGGCACCTCTTCGGTAGAGATGGTTGAGACTAATGGTGGTACCTCCTCTAGGGGCTTCTTCCCATTGTCCTTCGATGTGGCCACCATAGGTGGCATTGTTGGTGAAGGAACAGATGATGAAGATGGGCTAAGTTGGTGAGTTGAGGGACTCAACAGTGAGGATGTAGGTAAAATCGGACCCTGTGTGGATGGATTCAATTGAAAGTCCAAATGTGTCGATGGGAGGGTCGATTGTGGCATCAGCTGCACCGCATTGCAAAACTTAAAGGGCTCTAAGTCTATTGGGACTACATGTACTTGCCCTTCGTATGTGTATTTGAGGCATTGATGGGCTATCGAAGGGACACACTTCATGTCCCTGATCCAAGGCCAGCCTAGCAAGATATTGTAGGCCATCTCACCCTCAAGGATGTGACACAATGTAGGAATGGTCTTTTGTCCTACTTGGATGGGCAGGACAATTGTGCCAACCATCGAGCATAACATGTCGTTGAATGCTCGAAGAGTGTAAGTGGATGCCACAATGTGGGATGCTGGTAGCTTAAGGTGTTTTAATGCCACTGTCATGATTATGTTGTTGGATGAGCCAGTGTCCACCAACACCCTCTTGAATGGAATCTCATTGACCCACACGATGACGTGCAGGGGTGGATCCACCATATCACTAGTCACCAATTTTAGTTCGTCTTCCCTGAAGGTTATGACTGGTTCTGTGCATTGTCTCACATGTCCCACAAAGTTGTTGAAAGAATTGGGTTCGTGGGGCTGTAGCTCAATGGCTTTGAGTATCTCCATCAGAGCCTCCCGATGGGGCGATGATTGTTGGATGAGCTCATAAATGGAGAGCCTAGCCGACGTGGTCCTTAAAATTTGAGTAAGCTTAGTCCGAATCGTGGCCACTGGTCTAGGTGGGGGAGGTTGCGTAGGGCATTGTGGAGGTTGTGACGTTGATGGAACATCTCCTGTAGCTGTAGTGAGTGCAGCCGTGTTTGGGTATCTTTTGTTCCATGTCACGATGCTTATCATCCCCACGTATCCTTGCATGGGGCAGTTTTGTGTTACCTCATTCACTTGTAAAGTCTTTGCTTGCGCATCATGGGCAGGCAGGGGGTCTTTGAAGACTTCCATCTGTTGGTTGCTTAGCGCTACGGGATTATCTACCATGAGCGTTTTGTTGTCTATCAAGTCCTGCACTAAGTTTTTGAATTTCCAACAAGTGAAGATGTCATGTCCTTTCTGTCGATGAAATATACAATATAAGTCTTCCCTATAGCCCTTGGGTTTTGGCACGTTGGGGTCTATGGGTCGACTTTTCAACAAGTTTATCAGGTTTGCCATGAACAAGCGGTCAAACAAGGAGTCTCTAGACTCCGTGAATTGTGTGAATTGTCGCTTAGGGCGACGCTGCTAATTTTGCTCTTGTTTGTGATTTTCCTTTTCATAGTTATCAAGAGGAACTACCTGATAATTGGCCTTTGGGGGCTGTGTCATTTGTGTAGGCTTGGGTATAGTTATGGCAACCTGATTGACCATGGCGGGTTTCGGTTGCGTGGGCCCAGTTTTGGCATTTTTGGTCCACTCTTTCTTGCATGGCTTGGCAATCTCGCCGTCTTGAATTTTGATCTCCTCAATTATCCTGGCTTGCACCAGGGCTTCTTCTAGGGTGGCATACTACTACAGCTGCAATAGCATGGAGATCGACCTTATGCAACTCTTTGAAAACATTTGAGTCATGTCGGCCATGGGAGGGAGGTAAGGTAGCTTTGAAAGCAATGTCCTCCATCGATTCCCATAAGCGGCTATGGTCTCATCATCATACTACTTAAGGCCAGCTAGGTCACTTAAGGATGCCTTCTTCTTGGTGTTGAAGGCAAAATGTTCAAGGAACGCGTCCACTAGCTGGTCTAGATTATTGATGCTATGCTTCAACAACTGGGTAAACCAATCCGAGGCAGGGCCTACGAACGTGGTTATAAACGTTCTCAGAAGCAATGCATCATTGTCCTGAATGCCAAAGCATTGACTCAGGAACCTTGTTACGTGTTCTTGGGCATCCTCATCCCCTCTGAAAATTGCCAATTGAGGCATTTTGAAGTGATCGGGGTATGGGGGTGCCGGAACTGAAGGATGCACAGGGTGACTACGAAGCTGGCGTAAGGTAGGCTTTTGGGGCCCTGAAGTCTTGGTCTCCATAGACTCTAAGCGTTCTAACAATGCTTTGTATGCATCAGAGGATTTGATTTCCTCTTCTTTGGTTTGTTCCCATTGTGAATTGCGAGGAACTTGAGGCCTATGGAGGGGTAGCCGGGTAGCACCCCCCTGCCTTGGTAGGGTGTTTCAGCCCACTCTTCTTCTCGCTCAAATTCCTCATAGGCTTCTTGAGGAGTTTCTGGGCATGACCTATAAACATGGATGGGTGCCCGAGGAAGGCGCCCATCATTGGTTCTAGGAGTGGCTTCCCGCTCAGGTCTAGGAGGTCTTGGAGGCAATGCTTGATAAGGTCGAGGAGACCTGTCTCGTACTAAGGGGTTGTGCCTCTCATAAATTTCTGTCCTATGCATGTGAGGGGTTGGAATCCTCTCATGCATAGTGTTCTAGAGCAACTCATCTGTCTGGCGCTGAATGCGCTCTTTGTTAAGATGATACAGTTGTTCTAACTACTGTTGATCTTGCCTGAGCTGCATGATTTGCGCTTGGCGGGCGGCCTGTTTGGCAAGTGCCAAGTCGATTTGTTCCATCGTCCTAGGTCTAGGAGGCCTAGATGCCTCCCCTACATATCTATCTTGGTCTTGGTGATCCGAGATCTCTATGGGTCACTTCCCTCTATCGAGGTTAGCAACATTCACCTGAGGCTCTGGCCTCAATAGGTGATCTTGATAATTAGCAGGTGCGGAGGCGCATTGCTCCCACACGGTGTATTGCTCTTGAGGAATATACTGGTTTTCCTCGTGCTCCCTCTCATACATGTGAAAGGGACGGGCGAAGTTGGCTCACCCTGTCTAAAGAGCCTTGCACTCTAGATTTGGCCTATTAGTTCTAACAGTAATGAGGGGTGGAGGAGGAATGATATAATCATGTGGTCCCTCCTTATGAACCCTATGCTACTCTAGCGCTTCATCGTGCAGTGGCCACTCATAATGAGTGTCTAAGGGAGCCTTCCCATGTGTGTACTCCTCCTGAGAGGGTCTGTGTTGAATGGGAGTGCCCCTCAAAGGGGTGCCTCTATAGTCCTTTTCTGTAGTGGCATAGTGTGGACTATGTTGTGGGTCAGGCTGCCAAGGTGGTATAACCAAGTCCTTGGGGCTATAACGGAGGTGACTTGTGCCTCCTTGTATACTTTTCATAGCTTCTGCCCGTGATTGGGCTTGGCTATGGGTATACACCATGGTGGTGGTCTTTCTAGAAAGATATGTATATTTTTATCTCCTTTACAAAATTTTTATGCTATACCAAACAAACGGGGACCACACACGCAAAGAAATGATTATCTCGTTTACATATTAAATGTGTGCCCTAGATCTGGTCTAATGTGTTTGATTTTTGTTATGCGAATCTTGTAAAGGAAACTTTGTTATACATGCAAAATGAGGGCTCTTGTATCTCCAAAATGGTCACCCCTTCAATATACCATTGCCAGGCCGTTATACCAAACCTCTCAATATACCCGCCCTTACGTGAGGGAAACTATTGGTACGCGAGAGTAGAACAGTACGTGGAACATAGGCGGTATGGAAGGGGGGTCACTCTATTTTTGACACCTACCATAGAAGACTTATCCTCATGCACGGGGAATCACCCCCGTTACACTTGGTCAGCTTTCGTCAGGATTTACGTCTAGCAACAATCGCGATCAGGGTATATGTATGCAAAATCCAAGCCAAGGTGGTGATGAAATCCACCGTTGGTCTTGATCAAGTGTTGGGGTATTAAGACCAACTCCTTGATGTTAATTTTATTAGGTGGTGCGTGTGTGGTTCCTTTTAATTGTATAAAGAAAGAAAACATACAACAAAAGATGATTTTCACTAATGCAATGCTTTAAAGTACGTTTTATCTTTCAGAGACCATTAGTAGCAAAAAAAGGAAATCACACAACCTAACTAGAACTAAAGCCTAGAATGAGGACTTGCCATTTGTGCAAGTATCATGCAAGCAAACCAAAGAAAAATGCATTCCTAATCAAATTCCTTCCATCTAATTTACTCTATGTTTTTTTTTTTCCTTTTCTTATTGCAAGAAGGAAAACAAACTACTTAACTTTTCTATGCAAGCAAAGAAACAGAAAATTGCAAAAACAAAAAATAGAAAAACACAGAGGATGTTCAGAAGGCCTACCTCTTCTCTGTCCAAACCAGATGCCTCTGAGTTTCTGCTCAAAAAATGCACAGAGCTCTAATCATCCCGGGGTGGGATGAATAGCAGGTCTACATTCATCATAGGGTGGGGTGAATACATATTCATCCCGGGGTGGGATGAATAGCAGGTCTGTATTCATCACAGGGTGGCACGAGTAGCAGTCCAACGCCCGAAGGAGTAACACCTGCAAAGAAAACCACAAAATTTGGATCAAAAACTTGATCTTAATAGCAGGGGATAGGGTCCCACCATGATCACCACTGAAAGCCGAATGCAGAATGACGACGTACCAGATTATGATGCAAACAAAATAGATACGGTACAGATGCTAAGTCCTACGAATGCGATGAACAAATGCATGAAGGAAATGATGCAGAAATGAGATGTAAGCAAAAAAAAGTGGGGCCTCTTTTATTAATGTTTCTTCTTAATCCGGTTACAATACATCCCCCCTCTAGGGCTCAGAACGTTTGATACAGTTCGTTACATCAATGGATGGTATGCCTCTAGTGTCTTCCGCATGCCCACATTCAAAATGGGTGGGCCAAAGTTGCCACCGCTTGTGTCCATGTGTTCATCATTCCTTGCTACCCCTCTAGTGTTCCTGGTGGTGAGATCCTATGCATAGAGAAACAACAAATAGTTAATAGCATATGCGGATATAGGAAAAACATGCAATCCCCAAAGCCTCCGGCTAGTAAGTACATAAAATAGTAAAATGATGGTCAAAACATGTCATAATGAATTCAAAATTTGATAGAAGCATCAAGACATCATCAGGGACACATTGCAAAAATAATAGTCAAGAAATCATGCACCGATTTCTAATCGCTCCGGGGTGGGACGTTGGGGACTGTCACAAAATGTGCAAAAGTGACCTTGCAAATGTCCTACCCAGAGGCCTCCAAAACTCCTACAAACTTGGGGTTAGGCTAAAAGGGGCATTTTGAGATGACCCAGAAGGTCATATTTGGCAGATTCTACCCAGATTGTCCTGTATCCGAAGGCGCTCCCTATAGGTTAGTAAACGCATAAAATGATAAAAACAAGGTCAAATCAAGTCAGAATACCATGAAACTTGAACAACAGCATAAGTACATGAAATATGATAGAATGCAAAAATAATAGTAGAGAAATCAAGCATAAATTTCTAATCGCTCCGGGGTGGGGCGATTAGGACTGCAGCAATGCGAGGGGCACCCGGGGGCAGGACGCCCACCGTTTGGGGCTTAGTTTTGGCACCAATCCAAGTGGGATGGGTCCAAAACCTCCTAGGGGGTTGTGTCGACAAGTTTGGTGTGGGATTGTGGCCGATTGCTCAGGTTTTGGGTCTGGATTGCGTTCCTAGTGTTCACCCGATAACCTCTCTTCCAAAAGAGAAATTAGGGATGTAGGAAGCACAAAGGGGAATGGGGGTATAATTTGGCAGCACTCCATTGCTCCAAATGCTCCAGCTCTCCTCCATTTTTGGGGTGAGGAGGCTCACCTTTTTATAGACCTCAGGGTCTCCTTTGCATGCGCATGCGAGGGCGCCACTTGGCTCACCATGCCTTTTGGAGGGAGAGAATATTCCTCCCTGATTTAGGACCTCCATGATCAGGGCATGCTTGACTGAAGTCCCTCTCTCTGATTTGAAACCGTTCCTCGCAATTGCATGCCTTGAAGGTGAAGTTGGGTGGCGGATCTGGGCTGCCATTTGTCAAGGCTTGACTTTTTGCCAGTCAAACCTGCTAATCGTCCCACCCTGGAACGATTGCTGCTAATCATCCCGGGGTGGGACGAATAGGATTCTAATCATCCCAGGGTGGGACGAATAGGGAGCAAAGTGCTTAAAAGGTGCCAAATTGACCTCTGACCTTCCAAAACTAATTTGGGAGTGGTTAGGACCACTGTTTAACCTCTGGAGGCTGCCCTAGGGGGTATGTATGCCAATTCGGTCAGTGCTTGTAGTCACATAATCGGATTGGTGCTGTTTTGGTGTCTACACTATGTTAGCACCATAGACTGTATAAAATGCATTAATTCCTTTTTTTGGATTTTTTATTTGTTTTATTGTTTGTGTGTAATGGATGTATGGAAATGTACTATTACAATGTGATAGAATGGAATAAATAAAATGAGATGTTAGAGAATGTAGATGAGGTTTTCATGAGACTCAAACACTCTAGATAACTTGATCAAAGGTTATATACTGACTATGCAAGACATTTTGGCAAGCTATGAATCTTCTAGGATGACCAAGATACTTCATATCCCTGTGTGTGCAAGTGAGTTCATTTTTGTGAGACGCATAAAGATACCACCATTTCTAGATAGGCTCTCCACCAAACCTATAATGAGGATCACCTTATGAGTGTCACGATACTAGGTTTTATACTTAGTAGGATTAGACCACTAGGTAGTATAGGCTACCAAAAGCTAGCTCATCCACATGCAAACATTGGTTTTCACACACGCAAAATGCTAATGTGATAGACATATCGTCATGTGCAAGGATACTGCCATTGCCAAGTAGACTGTCCACCAAACTTGTAATGAGGATCACCTTATGGTTTATCGAATTCTAAGAATTCTAGGGATTCAAGTTCAAACTCCCTTCTTTTCTTCAATTTTACTGGGATACTTGCTCATATGTAGTGATGAAAATCACTATTTATTTTGTATTTTGTTTTCTTTGAGCAAGGGATTTGGGAAGTGGTGATAACCACTGTTTATTTTGTTTTGATTTTTACTTTTTGTGGGATTTTGCTATTGAATTTGATTTTTGAGGATTTTGCTTTTGACTTTGATTTTTTGGGATTTTGGTTTTGACTTTGATTTTTGAGGATTTTTTCTTTTTGACTTTGTTTTTTTGAGGATTTTAATCGAGATTTTTGCTTTTGATAGTGGTGAAAACCACTGTTTATTTTGGGTAATTGGGTAGGGAAGAGCTTGTCCTTTTTCCAATTCTTAGCATTCTTGAACCATTCGCATAGGGGGATGAGTAGGATAACCTTTTTGCTTAAAGAAACCTAGACCACTTCGTAGGTTTCATATTTCCTTATGCAAAACTAGGATTTATTAGTGTGAAAATGTGTTGGTATTTGATGTATACAAGGTACAATCTAAGCAAGACTCTACCTCCTAAAAATCATGATAGCTTTCTACAAAATTTGAAGAGAAAACTAGAGATGGGTGAGTGACTAAAAATCCTAATGACATTATAGAAAAAATGGCTAGGTGAAGGGAATGGACACAAATATGAAAAAAATGGGAAGTGTAGGTAGAAATGATAAGTGAAATATTGAATTATATGGATGATTACTTTGATAACATTGATTTTGAAAGATGACTAGTGTACAATAATAGTGCTAGACATGTATAGGAAACTCTAAAATGTGAAGTGCAAGAATGAGTATGCCTAATGCAAGCGATGACAAAATACAATGGGATGTAATGTGATGCGATGTGATGTAATGCAATATTTTTATATTTTTATATTTTTGATATTTTGATGATGTTTTTGGATTTTTGATTGATATATATGTATATACATGTGACCAACGGGCTTATTGGGGGCCATTGGGGCTTTTTGGGTGACCAAAGGGCTTACATATGCCTTTGGGGCATTTTGGGTTGACCAAGTAGGTTATAGACACCCTTGGAGCCTTTTTTGGGGTGACATACATGGTCATGGACCGCCTAGGAGCATTCTAGGTTGACCAAATGGGTTGTAGGTATCTTTGGAGCATTTTGGAGTGACCTAGATGATCTTAGACCACCTAGGAGCGTTTTAGGTTGACCAAACAATTTATAGACACCCTTGGAGCATTTTGGGGTGACCTAGATGGTCGTAGATTGCCTAGGAGCATTTTAGGTTGACCAAGCGGGTTGTAGACACCCTTGGAGCATTTTGGGGTGACCTAGATGGTTGTAGACCACCTAGGAGCATTTTAGGTTGACCAAGCGGGTTGTAGACACCCTTGGAGAATTTTAGGGTGACCTAGATGGTCGTAGACCACCTAGGAGCATTTTAGGTTGACCAAGTGGGTTGTAGACACCCTTGGAGCATTTTGTGGTGACCTAGATGGTCGTAGACCACCTAGGAATGTTTTAGGTTGACCAAGTAGGTTGTAAACACCCTTGGAGCATTTTGGGGTGACCTATATGGTTGTAGACCACCTAGGAGCATTTTAGGGTGACCAAGTGGGTTATAGACACCCATAGAGAATTTTTGGGTGACCTAGATGGTCATAGATTGCCTAGGAGTGTTTTAGGTTGACCAAGCAAGTTGTAGGTACCCTTGGAGCATTTTGGGCTGACCTAGATGGTCATGGATAGCTTAGGAGTGTTTTAGGTTGACCAAACAGGTTGTAGGCACCCTTGGAGAATTTTAGGGTGATCTAGATGGTCATGGACCACCTAGGAGTGTTTTAGGTTGACCAAGCGGGTTTTAGGCACCCTTGGAGCATTTTGGGATGACCTAGATGGTCATGGATTGCCTAGGAGAATTTTAGGTTGACCAAGCAGGTTGTAGACACCCTTGGAGCATTTTGGCATGACCTAGGTGATCTTAGGCCACCTAGGAGCATTTTAGGTTGACCAAGTGGGTTGTAGGCACCCTTGGAGCATTTTGGGGTGACCTAGACGGTCATGGACCGCCTAGGAGCGTTTTAGGTTGAACAAGCGGGTTTTAGACACCCTTGGAGCATTTTGGAGGTGGGCCAAAAAACTCTAGGCATGGAAAGGCCACAAATGAAGGATGTTCAAGGGTTCATCATCCTTGATTCCTTCAAGGGAGGCTAGGTGATAAGTTTCGGGTCCAATATGACTAGTGATGAGAAAGTGACCTAACCAGTTTACTATAAACTTATCCTGCATGTGGAGCAGTAAATTAGAATTCTGTTGGTTTTCTTTCAGAACGAGATCACCAACCTAAAAGTCTCTAAGATAGAATTTCATATTGTAGCCTCTCTTAAGTCACTATATATAGATTTGTAGGTGCTCAAGAGCATTAATGCGATGTTCATAAAGCAATGTAAGCTGATCTAGGTAAGCCTACCATGCGACATCATCATAGATGAACTCCTCCATGGATATACCCAGTGATGGGATTTCTAGCTCTAGAGGTATGACTACCTCGGTGCCATACACTAGTGAAAATGGATTAGCCCTAGTGGGCATACGAATGCTAGTGTGATAGGCCCATAGAGCAAGGGGTATTTATGTGTGCCAATCGGTGTGATTCTCTTTGATAGTTTTCTTGAGAATGGGAATCAATGTTTTGTTGGAAGCCTCTGCTTGCCCATTTGCTTATGGATAGTAGGGTGTCAAAAAGCTATGTTGGATATTATACTTATTTGTTAAAGCATGCACATATTTATTCTTAAGTGATGTCCCATTATCCAAAATGATCTTGGATGAAATACCAAAATGACATGATATTGTGCAATATGAATTCCATGATGTGGGATCCTATCGTAGTGGTAAGGGGGATCACTTCCACCCATTTTGTAAAATACTCAGTGGCCATAATGATAAATGTGTGATAGCCCAAGGATTCGGGGTAGATTTTCTTGATTAAAACCAATCCCCGTTGTGAGAATGGCCAAGCTTATTGAATTGGTTGCAAGGCCTGAGAAGGTACGTGTGTCAAGTTAGCATGGTGCTGACACTTCACACACTTCTTAACATATGCACAACAATCTTGATAAATTTTTTTCCAATAGTAGCCCATGCAAATAATTTGCTTTGTGATGGCCATGCCACTAAAATGGCCACCACATGTACCATCGTGTGCTTGGGCAATTGCCCAAGCCGACTCTTGATGCTCCAAGCAACGAAGGAGGATTCCTTCATAGCTCCGATGATACAAAATATCTCCTAACAAGACATATTTTGCCACCTTTCATTTAAATGTCCTTTTGGTGGCATGTGAAAATCTAGGAGAGAGATTACCAAGCTTTAGATATTCCCTAATTTATGTGGATCAGTCCTATTGTGAGGAAGCCTCGATTGCATGAATTTCTTGTCCCTCTTGAAGTTCTTCTTGAGCGAATGTTGATTGGGAAAGAACTTGTAAGAATAGTGTTGTACTACTATCAAAAGGGGTTTGAGGGAACAAAGTCCCCCAAGCAGCATGATTCAAGCACTCGTGAATGTGCGAGAATCTCTATTGATGAAGTTAAATTTAAATCAAGTAGACTTCTGGCGTAGCTTGAGTGCTCTCAAACTCAACTGTGTATTGCAATAGCATTTTGACCTGAATGGTTGTCATATCATTCATAGGGTTCTACGAGATAAAATACCCTAGGGAGACCATTGTATCCACAAAATTATTAGATGATTGAGGAAGTGCTTCGATGTCATACCATTAAAAATTTACTAGGAATAGCACCGACGGAACGGCTGAACAAGAACTGTTACGCAGTTGTAACAGAGCAACAGCAAAGCTAAATATGAAATACAATATTGTTAAGTACGCTAACATCCCCCTTTATTACATTATTTGGGTAATGTAATAACTAATAGCTATACTAACATCCCCTTACATTATTTTGCAATACATAGTGAGCTACGAAACAATTCAAATTTGACATGTCCAAGTGCCTTAGTGAAAATGTCTGCAACTTGAGCATCTATGGGAATGTGTTGAAGCTGAATTCGGTGCTTTGGAACTTCATCTCGAATGAAATGACATTGTGTGTCAATGTGCTTTGTTCTTTCATGATGGACTGGATTCTTGACGAGGTTCAAAACACCCTGATTGTCGCAAAACAAGCGTATTGGAGATTTTGATGGATGGCCCATACTTGTCAGAATGCGACGTAACCATATCACTTCGCACATAGCTTCACGTGCGGTGCGATATTCTGCCTCTGTTGATGAAATAGCAACCACCTGTTGCTTCTTGCTGTGCCAAGAGACAGGACCGGATCCTAGATGAAAAATGTATCCAAAAGTTGACTTGCGATCATCAAATGATCCGACATAGTCGGAGTCCGTGTATCCTTGCAAGAAGAATTTGTTGTTCCTCTTGTATTCTAGGCCATATTCCATAGTACCATGGACATAGTGAAGAACACATTTTGTTGCTTTCCAATGAGTGGTATTAGGCTCCTGCATGAACCTCGAAAGATAGTTGACAACAAATACGAGATCTGGCCTAGTATTGGTCAGATATATGAGACTCCTAATCAACTGTCGATAGAGAGTACCATCTGACTGAGGTGAGTCATCATATCGCGATAACTGAAGTCCATTCTCCATTGGAGTTGCCATTGGCTTGCAATCAGTCATGCGATATTTATCCAGCAATGTCTTGGCATATTTTTTCTGAGACACTTTGATGGAGTGCTCCTTCTGGCTGAATTCCAGACTAAGACAGTAATGGAGAAGTCCGAGATCTGTCATCTCATAAGATTTGCACAAGTTTCTTTTGACAGTAGAGATCATAGTTTCTAAAATCCCTGTAATGAGAAGATCATCCACATAGAGTACAAGCAACACTATCTCAGAACCCTGTTTCTTGAAATAGAGGTTTGCATCTGACGGACATCTCTTAAATCCATGTTGCATAAGGTGATTGTCCATTTTTATATACCAAGCTCGAGGAGCTTATTTCAGACCATACAAGGATTTGACCAATTTGCAAACTTTCTGCTTTTGGCCTTCCACTTCAAATCCTTCAGGCTGAGTCATATAGACTTCTTCTTGGAGATCACCATTTAGAAAGGCACTTTTGACATCCATATGGTGAAATTTCCACCCATATTGTGCTGCCATAGCACACATAACCCGAATTGTGGTCATCCGAGCAGTAGGTGCAAAAGTTTCCTCATAGTCGATGCCTTCCTTTTGAGCATAGCCCTTTGCAACAAGCCGGGCCTTATGCTTATCAATTGTTCCATCTGCCTTGTACTTGACTTTGTATACCCATTTGCAGCCAATAGGTTTCTTTCCATGCGGCAGATCAACAAGCTTCCAAGTTTTATTCTTCATCAGAGACTCATACTCTTATCCATAGCGGCCTTCCATCGAGGCTCACCGAGAGCATCTTGCACCGATGCGGGTTCAAGACTATCTATGGTAGACATGAATGCCCTGTCATCATCAATATCCATATCCTCTACTTCTGTACTTGGAGTCACAGAAATTTCCTCAAAAGATTGACAAAGATCATCAACCTCACCAGTTTCTCTGGCTTCTCTTTCCTTTTGAGCCATACTACGTGTACGAGGTCTATCCAAATTCAAATTGGGAGGAGTGGATAAATTTGCATCTCTAATTGTATTTGTACACCATTTAGGATTCTTCTTCAGGGGTGGTGAAGAAGATGTAGAAGGACCTCCTGTCTGTGTTGACGAAGGAATCTTCTCTTCCTTAGGTTCCACAATATCTTGGTGTACTTTAGATGTGCTCAGTGATGTGAAAGCTTCATCAAAGACAACATCTTTGTTGATATGAATTTTCTTGGTCAAAGGGTCTATCAACCGATATCCTTTAGAGTGCTCAGAATAACCAAGAAAAATACATCTCAGAGTTTTCTCATCTAGCTTCTTCCTTTTCTCTTTCGATATGTGCATGAAATCTTGACACCCAAAAATACGTAGATGAGATATGGAGGGTTTTCGACCACTCCATGCTTCCTGTGGAGTCATTCCTTTTAGGGCCTTTGTGGGTGCCCTATTCAACAGATACACTACAATGGTGATAGCTTCTGCCCAATATTGTTGCCCAAGAGTAGCTCCTATGAGCATACAACGAACCATTTCCATGATAGAACGGTTCCTTCTCTCAGCAACTCCATTTTGCTGAGGAGTATAGGCAGTTGTTAACTATATCTTGATCCCATGCTTATCTAGGAATGCAGAAAATTCATTAGAGGTAAACTCTCCCCCTCGATCTGAGTGAAGAGTTTTAATAGAAGCCCCTGACTCCTTCTCAACAAATTTCTTGAACTGTTGGAAGAATGCGAAAGCTTCAGATTTCAGTTGGAGAAAGAAAACCCACATCTTTCGTGAGTAGTCATCTACGAATAACTGAAAGTACCTCTTCCCTCCAACACTATTGGGTGTGAAAGGACTGCATATATTGGTGTGAATTAGCTCCAGAGGTTTTTGTGCTCTTGTAGAGCTCTTCTCAAATGGTACTCTATGCTGCTTTCCTGCTAGCGGTCGAGCACACTGGCAATGTGGCAGAAAGGGAAGGAAGACCCTTTACCATCTCATACTTGCTGAGCTCAAGTAAGTAGCCAGAACTAAGATGCCCATATCTCTTGTGCCATAGGGAAGTTGCATCCTTGGTAGAGACAGTCATGGCAACATGTGGAGTAGAGATAGCATCTAGTGCAAATAAGCCATGCTTATATGAAGCTGTTGCAATATGCTTACCCTTCCTGGTAATGGTACAACACTTCTTTCCATTCTCAACATGAAAGTTGACAACCATATTTCTGTCCAGGATTTGTGTCACTGACAACAAATTGTTGGCCAATCTTGGAACATAGAGGACTTTGTCAATCTGACACTTGCCATCAGGAAGAGTTACTGAAACTGTACCCTCTCCCTGAACCCTGTAGGTTTTATCATCAGCAATGGTGACAGGTTTGCCCTCTTTGGCCTCAAATGATTCAAACCACGATCTGTCGCCAGTCATATGTTTACTAGCTCCAAAATCGACATACCAAACAGGATCCCTCTGTGTGGAATCTGTGGTAGTCATGAGCACCTTGTGTGCCCATTCAGAATATGAGTCAGATTCTTCAACAACAACATTCACCTATGAAGAATACTTCGTCAGGATTTACGCCTAAACACAAGTGCGATAAAGGGTAGTGGATGGAGTAAAAAATGCAAAAAATGGCGTACTTATTCCTCCTCGACGATTTATAGAGAACAAGCTCAGACGTCGTTATAGCAACTATATTAGGCGATGGATACAGTAGCCAAATCACGACAGCTTTACCTGTAAGTGCTGGCCAGAGGTATCGCAAATACCGAACGCTGCAGTGCAAATAAATTGCACAGATGGGTTTTTATTTATTCCGGGGACTTAGGGAGTGTTTTGATTTTAATTTTAATGAAGTAGTGCATAGAAATGAAAATGCATCATACATCAAAAAAATGCCCTCAGAATGAAACCCTAAGGTGTCGGACACAGCCGAAAATGCACCTTTTACAATTTGCCAAATTGCTATTTTTCGAAAAATTACTCACTATCCCCCTTTGATTTTTGAAAAAAATATCCCCCCTTAAAAGGCTTTCTTTAACAAAGCATTTTTAATAATTATTATATTTAAAATTAAAATAAATAATTTTAATTTATATAGTTTTAAAACTTATAAAAAATAAATTAAAATTAAAATTTTAATTTATAAAGTTAAAAAACTATTAAAAAAATTTTAATTAAAAATTTTAATTAAAAATTAATAATTAAAAAAAATAACTTTAAAAAAATATACCTTGGGGGGGGTCGGCGAGATTTGAACCCCCGACCTGCAGGCTCCCTGAGCCTTACCGCACGGCTCACGACCACGTGAGCCAGCGGGCTGATCCGAGAGGATCAGTGGACCTCCTCCCTTATCAACCCGAATGCTCCTCCTCCTCGGCCTCTGCGGCTGCCGGCACTCTGCTTCCCGGCGCTCCTCTCTGCGGCTGCCTCCGCAGCAAAAAAAAACACCGCTTGCCCAGTCGCGGCTGATTTTTTTCTCCGCAGACCAACGTTTTTTTTTTTTTTTTTTAACATTGGACACGGGCGGGGGGGAGCTTTGTTTTTTTTTTTTTTCTTTTTCAAAATGGAGAGGGGGGGGGGGGAATGGGCGCGATGAGGGGGGGGGTTTATACCCCCTTCAATTCCCGTGCGGGCAGGAATTTAAAATTCCCACGTGGGGTTGGGGGGTGCCACCTCCCGCCTGCGTGTGGCGCCTGTGCACGTCCTCCAACACGTGGGGGGGGGCGCGGGGTTGGGGGGGCTGCCTCCTCTCGCCTGTGTGCCGGTGTCACCATGTGGGATGCGTACGCCCGATGTCGCGTCGGCGTCTGCACAGTGCTGTACGCTGGCGTCGGCGTCAGCGTCTATCGCGTACGCCGAACGTCGCGTCGGCAAGCGTCGACGTCTTTCGCCACCACTGCGTCCTCCTCGCAGCGCTGTTCGCGCGGACAGCCAGGGTGGGGCCTCCTGCGCGGGGGCGCGGCGTGCAGTGGGCTTCCTCCGCGCGGGGGTTGCGCCTCCTGCGCAGTCCTCCCTGTGCGTTCCAGCGGACGAGCAGGAAAAAAAAAAAAAACTTAAATTTTTTTTTTTCGCAAGGCTTCGAACAAAATCGCGTTAAAAAAAAAATGCGCAGCAAAATTCCCGTCCGCCTCCACCTTCTGGCTCTGATGCCATGTGAAACTTCGAACTAGAAATGCATTGTATTGAACTGGTTTAAATAAGAGTTACACAGCCGAGAATAGCACCGGCGGAACGGCTGAACAAGAACTGTTACGCAGTTGTAACAGAGCAACAACAAAGCTAAATATGAAATACAATATTGTTAAGTACGCTAACAGTTTATCCACAAGGGTTTTTTAGGCTTGCAGAACTAGGCACTTGCATTGGTAGATCCCTTTAACCTGGTTGACAATGAGCAAGGAGTCACTAAAAATGTTAATCTTGGTGATTTTCATGGTGATATCCATTTGAAGACCTATGAGCAAGGCTTCATACTCGGCATTGTTGTTGGTGCATGGGAAGTCAAATTTAAATGATAGGGATAGGGGAGCCCCATTTGGTATGAAAAAAATCATCCCAGTGCCACCCCCTTGTTTGCATTTGGATCCATCGAAGAACAAAGTCATATCTGCCTGTGACTCAAGCTCATCAAAATCAGGTGATTTTGATATTTGGAAGCCTCCATCATTGGGTAGCTCCATGCTAAGAGGCTGATCATCCTAAAGAGCAGCCTCTACTAGTTGATCAATGATGACCTGACCTTTGATTTTTGTCCAATAATTTCTAGGTCGAACTCCATCAACAACATGATCCAGTTCATTGTGTGACTATTATGATAAGTGCAACTCATCATGTATCGCAATGGATTCTCTTTAGATACAAAATACGTTGTATGGCAAAGCATGTAATGTCATAGCTTCTTGGTGGAAAATACCACTGCTAAGCATAACTTCTCAACGTATGCATACTTGATCTCATAACTGACCAGGGTGCGACTGAGATAGTAAGTAGTATGTTCCTTATGCAGTTCATTATTCTATATTAACATGATGCCCAATGCAATCTCAGTGGTTGAGATGTATAAGTTGAATGGTACTCCTAGTTGAGGAGGAGCCAATACTAGAAGCAAAGCCATATATTTATTTATTGCATCAAAGGCATCCTGACACTCGTAATCCCAATGGAATGCAACCCCCTTGTGAAGTAATTTGTTCATGGGTCAACACCTGTCACACAATTGCACTATGAAGTGTTTGATGGATGCGATCTTACCCTACAAACTTCGAAGTTGCTTGATGCTAGTTGGAGGAGGCATCTCTAGGATTCCCTTGACCTTGTTGGGGTCTACCTCTATGCCTCGTTTTGAAACTATAAATCCCAATATTTTGTAAGATGTGACACCAAAGATGCACTTCTTGGGGTTTAGTCTCACATTATGCTCAATAAGGTGATCGAGGACTTTGCACAGGACATCGAGATGCTCATGGCATAATAAATATTTAGCTAGTAAGTCATCCATATAATATTCCAAAATATTATGCATGTAGTCATAGAAGATGGATGTCATGGCACGTTGGTAAGTAGTGCTGGCATTTTTAAGGCCAAAGGGCATGACCTTAAAGTAGAATGTTCCCTAAGGCATTGTGAACGCCATTTTTATCTGGTCCTCTAGATTGATATGAATCTAATTGTACCTAGAGAAACCATCCATGAGGGATAATATTTCATGGTCCATTGTGGAATCTACCAGGGCATCGATGCTCAACAATGGGAAATCATCCTTAGGACTCACTTTGTTTAGGTCTCAAAATTTGGTGCAAATACGAATCCTCTAGTTCAGCTTCTTGATGGGAACCATGTTGGACAACCATGGCGAATAGTCTACAAAAATGACAAACTTGACATCCAACAACTTCTATAGCTCATATTTGACCATGAGGGCTATTTTGGGATGCATATTTCTTAACTTTTTCTTGATAGGCTTGGCCTTGGAACCAAGCGTCAAATTGTGGGTGACTAGGTTTGGATCTAGTCCCGACATGTCTTTGTAAGACCATGCAAAATTTGCCTTCTTCTCTATGAGAAGGGCTATGTAATCAGCTTGCTCTTCGAGGGATAGACTTTCCCCCAGATTGATATACTATGGATTCTTAGGATCTAAGCTTATATCTTTATTAATCGTAGGCTCGATTGACATATGCGACCCCTCATCCAACTGGTGAGTAGGGATCAAGTGGATATCATCAGTTGGATTTAGATCATCAATGGGAACTTCAGGTTACTCCTCAATGTGGAAGACATCATGATTTGGCCTAGGAGAGAAATTAAATGGCTGTAGCATCTCATCGCAAGGCCAATACTCAGAGGGCAACGAGGGTGAATCTCCCCGATCAAAGTCAATTGCCCCTAAGTCAAGGTGCAATGGCTTTAACAGGTTATTTAGATCTTGCAAGGGCTTGAATAGATCTATGTAAATCATACTTATGGATGGATGATTTCCCCTATGTGGCTGGTGGTGTTCATGGATATCAGGATATCACAAGATTTTTGGAGGTGGTTGTGGTGGTAGCAGAATGACCAAAGGTGGTCAATGTGGTTGTGGGTAAGCTTGTTTCTCTAAAGGTAGAATTTGTTGCCATATGGGATGGTGTAATGGGAATATGTGCAGATAAAACTCATCCTCATCATCCACAGGGATGACCCGCAGGCCTTCACCATCCAAACTATCAGATTCCATAGGTTCTACTCCATAATATAACTCGTCATCATATGTCCACTCATAAGGAGACCCCTGATCTTCTTCCTCACTATCATGGGGGAGAGTGTGTGATCCTTCACCTCTCTTGTAAGATCGTATACCATTGTGAGGTGGGTCATCATCTCCCAAGGGCATAGGGAAGTAGTCCCCTAGTGAGTAGACATGATTGGGATTGGCAAAAGGATCTCGTGCAAGCTCATCTCTAAAGTCTAGAGTCATGCGCTTTAAGCTATCTATAAGGACATCTAAGGGCACAAGCTTGTTGTGCCCCAAACTAGACTTATCATAAGGCATTTGATACTACGGCTAGTAAGGAACTCTAGTGCATTGCTCATACAAACCTAACCCATAACCATGTCAATTACAGAGGTGAAGGTACTTCATGGCAAAGTCAAGGTTGGACATGTAGTTGATGTCCTTAGAAAAGGGTTCTTCATCCTCATCCTACTATTGGTAAGGCTTGATGCCATAGTCAAGGCCCCCATAGATGAAATTAATTTGATTAGGGGGAAGATCGAGAGGTACAATAGTGCCTATGGGAAGATGAGGTCGACCCATGTCATGCATCGACTCTATAGCAGGGGTAGTTGTAACATTCCTAACCATGTACTCCCCCAATCCAGTGTTAGCTAGGTGCACCATGACCTGAGGCTGCAAGTAGAAAAGGGATGAGAGCGAGACCTAATATGATTCATCGTTTGCCTCATACAATAGCTCCTCATCTACTTGGATAGGAATATCCTTTGTGGATATGGTGGAGATGGTTGGCTGGACCTCATCGATAGGCCACTTTATCGGGTTTCTAGGCAAATAATCCACAGGTGCAATAGGCATCTAGGGAGTGCTAATGATGAGGATGGTATGGCATGAGACAGTGATGAATTTCTTGAAATTTATGACAAAAAATTCAAACCTTGGCCAAATTTATTCGATTGAAAATCCATATGGGTTGATGGCAAGGTTTACTCAGGGAGCTGCTGCACCATATTGCAATACTTGAAAGGCTCGAGGTCGACAGAGACGACATGAACTTACCCTTCATGAGTGTACTTGAGGCACTGGTGAGTGGTGGAAGGGACACACTTCATGTCCCTAATCCATGGTCTTCCTAATAGGATATTGTATGCCATATCACCCTCCAAGATATGGTATAGCATCAATATGGTCTTTTCTCCCACCTAAATAGGTAGGATGATCGTACCAACCATCGAGCATATGGTACAATTGAATGCTCAGAGGGTGTAGGTAGATGTGACAATATGGAATGCTAGGAGCTTTAGATATTTGAGATCTATTGTAGTTATGATGTTGCTAGAAGACCCAATATCTATCAACACTCTCTTGTATGGCATCTCATTTACACATGCGATGATGTGTAAGGGACGATCTACCATATCATTGGGAATCAGTTTAAGTTCATCTTCTTGAAAGGTAATCATCGGTTCCATGCATTAGTGCACATGCCCCACAAAATTTTTGGAGTTGGACTCTTGGGGCTAAAGCTCTATTGCCTTAAGGATATCCATAAATGCTTCTCTATGAGTTGGTGATTGTTGAATAAGCTCATATTTGGATATTTGGACGGATGTCATTATTAAACTCTAAGTGAGCTTACTCTTAACTGTGACCATAGGCCTAGGTGGGAGGCTCAACATAGGAGGTGGTAAAGGCTATGATGTCAAAGGAAAATCACTCTGAGCTACAAGTGGTGCAACTAGACTTGGGTACCACCTATTTCTTGTGACAATGCTGATCATGTCGACATACCCTTGCTTAGGGGGGACATGGTGCACCTCATTCACCTAAGGAACTGGCTTGGCCTTCTCCACATGGGTAGGAAAAGGGTCTTTAAAGACCTTCATATGTTAGTTGTTTGGTACGATAGGGTTGTCCACCTGAAGGGCATTCCTATCGATCATGTCTTGCACCAAATTATTGAACTTATAGCACATTTGCATATCATGCCCATTTTGCCTATGAAACTTGCAATATAGGTCTTCTCTGTATCCTTTGGGCTTCGGTGCATTTGGGTCAATAGGTCAACTCTCAGGCATATTGATCAAATTAGCCACTAAGAGGTGCTCAAAAAATGAGTCCATAGAATTTGCAATGGGCATGAACTATCGCTTGGGGTGATGTTGTTGATTTTACCCTTGATTATTCTATTTTTCCTTGGCATAGTTTCTAGGAGTGGCATGATAATTAGGCCTTTGAGGGGTGCAGCTTGCACTGGTCCCAGGATACTAATGGCAACATGATTCACTGCTACTAGCTTAGGATGAACTGGGTATTTTTAGAATTCTTGTTCCACTCTTTGTGAGGCTTCAAAATCTTCCCCTCTTGAATCTTAATGTCTTCAATGATCCTAGCCTATGCTAGGGTATCTTTAAGAGTTGGATATTGTTGCAATTGCAACAACAAGGAGATCGGCTTTAGGAAGCTCTTTGAAAATATTTGAGTCAACTCTAACATGGGTAGTAGATAAGGTAGCTTGGCAAGCAAGGCTCACCACCTATTGCCATAATTTGCTATTGACTCATCATCATACTATTTTAACCCAACAAGATTAGCCAGCGTTGTCTTCCTCTTGGTGTTGAAGGTGAAGCATTCTAGGAATGCGTCTACAAGTTAATCCAAATAATGGATGCTATGCTTCAAAAGTTGGGTAAACCACTCCGAGGTCGGGCCAAAGAGGGTAGTCATAAATATCTGCAAAATTAAAGTATCAATATCCTAAATGCCAAAGCATTGACTCAGGAATTTAGTGACATGTTCCTGTGCATCTTCCTCTCCCTTAAAAGTAGCCAATCGAGGCAGCTTGAATTGCTCTGGATAGGGAGGGGCAAGAACCAAAGGATGAAGGGGATGACTACGTAACTGGTGCAAAGTGGGTTTTTGAGATCTAAACCTGGAGGTCTTGCTCTCTATTGACTCTAGGCACTCTAGTATTTATCGATATGCATCCAAGGATTTAATCTCCTCATCATTGCTCTTATCTTGTGGTGGAGGTCAAGGATCCTCCAACCTATTGTGGGATGGTGGCATGCCACCCCCTAACTTGGTAAGGCATCTCTAAGTACTCTACCTTTGGCTCATGCTCAGTGTAGGCTCCATAGGACATCTCTCGAGCCGGTCTATAAAGAGGAGTATTTGCCCATTATGGGTGCCCTATGTTTGGCCTGGGAGGCAAGTCCCGATCTAGCCTAGGAAGTCATGGAGACACCATTGGATAAGGTCTAGGAGACCTATCTTGAATGAGTGTGGGTTGCCTTGGGTGGACTTACTGCCTATGTGTATTAGGGGTAGGGACCCTCTTGCATAAAGTTTTTTGGAATAGCTTTTTCTAGAATAGCTCATTGGTCTGCCATTCAATTATTTCTTTCTCAAGCTAATGCAATCGATGTAGTTGTTCCTTGTATTTTTGAAGTTGTTTGAATTAAGCTTGGCGTTCCACATATCTTGCAACTACATGCTTTATTTTTTCTATTGTGCAAGGTCTAGGAGGCCTAGGATTCTTTCCTTGAGATCGACCTTGTTCAAGATAATCTACGGTATCTATTGTGTGCTTCCCTCGATTGAGGGCTATCACATTGACTTGAGGTTTGGGCCTGAGCATATGCTCATTGTAATCAATGGGTGTAGAGGCACATTGTGCATGCATGAAATACTATGCTTGAGTATAATCAAGTATTTCCTCATGCTTTCCTTCATGAATGAGGAAGGGAAGCGCAGATTTAGCTCACCCTAAGTGACAAGTATCATACCCATCAGGTTGCCTAAGATTTTAGACCTTATTAGGATTATGTAGAGGTGATTTCAGACCAACCTGCTCTATGCAATGTATGAATTTGTGCTCTAGCCTATGAACAAGCATGTCAAACCTAAAAAGTATGTAAATTCATGGCATCGATATGTCTACTAGTGCCTCAACGTGCTATTTCCTTTCATCAAAGAAGGCATGTGATGTGTCTAAATATCGAGAACACTCTTGCAGGTAAGGTCCATCACCCATAGGGGTGTCTCGCATAGGGCTCCCTTGTAATTATGGTTCTCATCTCGATGTTCAGGGATTGGGATGAGTAGAGGCTCACCAGGGAGGTATGACTAGGTCCCTGGGGCTAAAGCAAAGATGACTCATGTCTCCTAGTCCACTCTCCATAGCTTTCACCTGTGATTGGGCTTGGCTGTGGGTGCACACCATTGTAACTCTCTACCAAATCCTAGATGATTATCTCCTTTACAAATTCTTAATGAAACAACAAACAAGAAAAGGAAACACTCAATAAGATAGATGATTATCTCTTTAAGTTTTATATGTGAATCCCTAAATTGTTTTGTGTGTTTCAGATGTGTTGTTTGCAAAGGATGACCTTGTTTCACATGTTTGAAATATTGTTGAATAATATTCTTGTGTTTAATTAGATTTCACCTATATACTCATATATCGAAAACCTAGTGATGAAATCCAGGTCATGTTATCCCACCTATAATGTGTGGTGATGAGGACCACATATAGCCAGGGATCACAGGTCCTACTAGTTCCTCACCTAGTTTACCAGTAGTCTACGATATACCTATTTGAATAGAGATACGTGCTATAACCCATGGGCTATGACGGATCTTGGAACCAGCCTTGGAAAATAATAAGTTTCATGGGATTTGAGACAATGGATGGAGATGAAAGCCACCTCGTTGAACTCTACTAGAGGATGGTGATGAAATCCACCTCACTAGTATTTAAGTGAATCATGATGTGTGTGGTTCTTTTTAATCCAAAGAAAGCAAAACATAAAGCATTCGATGATCATTCACTAAATGCATGCTAAAGGTGTGTTTTACTTTTAGAAATTTAGGATAAAAGGAATCTACAAATGTAGATTATAAATGCAAAACCCTAAATGATAACCTATCCATTGGTAGACACCAAGAAATAAAACCATAGAGATGCATTGCTACTTTGATTTTATTTGATTTTTCTTCTTTTTGTTATTTTGCATTATGGGAAAATTAAATCTACTTTTAACCTTTCTAGGCAAACAAATGGTGCAAGAAAAACCAAACTAAACTACTTTTGAAAGTGCAAAATGAAAACAGAGGGTTTAGGTACCTACCTCATCACTTATGAAACCTGTCATTTCTAGAATTCTGATCAAAAATCTCTCTGGTTTTTATTCACTCTAGGGTGGTGTGAATAGAAGGTCTGCATTCATCCCAAGGTCGCATGAATAGTAGGTCTAAGTTTGTTTTAGTCTAGAGCTGATATTCTCACAATGACACTGAGAGGGGGGGGTGAATCAGTGTAACTATTTAAAACTTGAATCTGCAACTCTTAATGCTTAAATATGCAAGCTTAAAAATAGATATAGCAAGTATAACAAAAGAGCATCACACAACACAAGATTTAACGAGGTTCACCGATTTGGCTACTCCTCAAATAATGACTGTTTGGACTACGATCCAAATCCAGCCTTTGCAAGGATTCAATCTTTACAAATAATTTACCAGCACCCACTGGAAGGAGCACCAACCCCTGATTTATCTGCAACAACAGATAGGAGCACCAACCCCTTATACCAAGCACCAACTTGGATTTCTATTTTGAATAGTAGATTGACATAAAAATGCCTTCTCTTTTACAAGACCCTCACTGGTCTATTGCTCATTCAAATCAATCTCATAGAAGCATAAGGAGAATTGTTAGAAACTCAATATCTTCTATAGCTTACTAAAACCTCTCTTTCAATTTTTTCAAGAATAAAACCAGGTTTCAGTTCTATTGTTGTTTTTCTTACAACACTCTTACCCAACCTCACTTTTTAGTTTTTCAAGATAGACAAGGTTGCAGTAACCTTACTTACTGCGCCTTTTTTATTCTTTATACTTGGCTCACTCGAACGGCTCTTTCAAAAATGGCTCTACTTTTCCCTCCATTTTTCCATGCATTCTCGGCTACGTTCAATCTGTCACACCCTCTCTGACGCGCTCTGTCTTTTAGCCGCTTTCTTTCTGACTCATTCTGATAGTCTTCTCTGCTCACTCTGACAACCTTTTTTGCGTATCTTGACAGCCTTTTTGCGTATCTCGATGCTCTGTTATTCTTATCTTCTCTCTTTTGAATTTTGTGCTACCTTTTCGAATCTTGAGCTACCTTTTCACTTCTGCGTGCAACTCTGATTTCTTGGTACACGCAACCTGTTAATGAATTTCTCTTTAATCGAGATTCTCGGAATATCCACCCCTCTGACAGTCTCACAGCATTACGGCCCTGTAACAGCCATTCTGTCTTTAATGCACTTGTTCTGTAACTGCCCCCTGTAACTACAGTTCTGACTCCAGTTAACTCTTACATGTTTGGCTGCATGATTTTCCTCTGCACTTTCCCCGACAACTGTCACTGTGCATGCTTCTCGGCTTTTACCCACGAAACTATGACATGTCGCGATATCGCGACATTTCTGCCCCTTTGACTCTTTCATGACAGTTGACCATGAAAACAAGACATGTCGCTATATCGTGACATTCTCCGCCTCCTTGTCCTCTTCTCGGCATGCAACCGCAAAAATAGAACATGTCACGAAATCATGACATTCTTCGCCTCCTTGTTCTCTTTCTCCTGCCAATGAAAACGGGACATGTCACGAAATCACGACCATTCTATGCCTCCTTGTTCTCTTCTCGGCATGCAACAGTGAAAAGGGACATGTCACGAAATCGTGACACATTCACTGCCTCTTGATCTCTTTTCCTCTTGCCCACGAAAATAGGACATGTCACGAAATCGCGACGCATTCGCTGCCTCGAGCTCTTTTCTGTCTCTTGCCCATGAAAATGGGACATGTCACGAAATCACGATGCATTCGCTGCCTCGAGCTCTTTTTTGCATGCACCAATGAAATTGGAACATGTCACGAAATCATGACACTTTCGCTGCCTTGCACTTCCACCTTGACTTTGTCACGAAATCATGACACTTTCGCTTCCTTGCTCTTTCGTTTTGCTTCTATCATGAAATCGTGACACTTCATCCTTTGGAGCCTTCCTCTCTGCTGTTGTCACGAAATCGTGACGCTTTTTCTCCTTTGCGCTTCTTCTTGCAACTTGTCACGAAATCGTGACATCTTTTCTCCTTAGCGCTTCTTCTTCGAACTTGTCATGAAATCGTGATAGTTTTCCTTACAAGCGCTTCTTCTCCGAACATGTCACGAAATCATGATAGTTTTCCTTGCAAGCGCTTCTTCTCCGAACATGTCATGAAATCGTGACAGTTTTCTTTGCTTGCACCTTCATTCCGAACATGTCACGAAATCGTGACAGTCTTCTTTGCACTTTCTAAGCATGTCACGAAATCGTGACAGTCTTCTTTGCACTTTCTAAGCATGTCACGAAATCGTGACAGTCTTCTTTGCATTTTCTAAGCATGTCATGAAATCGTGACAGTCTTCCTTGTGAGTGCTTCTTCTTCGAACATGTCACGAAATCGTGATAGTTTTTCTACTTGGCTTCTTTTCTTCCAGCATGTCATGAAATCGTGATAGTTTTTCTACTTGGCCTCTTTTCTTCTAGCATGTCACGAAATCGTGATAGTTTTCTACTTGGCCTCTTTTCTTCCAGCATGTCGTGAAATCATGACAGTTTTTCTACTTGGCTTCTTTTCTTCCAGCATGTCGTGAAATCGTGATAGTTTTTCCACTTGGCCTCTTTTCTTCCAGCATGTCATGAAATCATGATAGTTTTTCCACTTGGCCTCTTTTCTTCCAGCATGTCACGAAATCATGACAGTTTCTCTACTTGGCCTCTTTTCTTCCAGCATGTCACGAAATCGTGACAGTTTCTCTAGCTTTTTCTCTCTCCTTCGATATGTCATGAAATCGTGACATTTTTCTAGATTTCTTCTCTCTCCTCCGTTATGTCATGAAATCATGACAATTTTGATGGTGCCTTCTCTCTCCTCCGTTATGTCATGAAATCATGACAGAAAACATGTCGCGATATCGCGACAGTTTTCTTACTTGTCTTTTTCTTTGATTTTTTGAATCTGGGCCACTTCTGTCTTCTTGGAAATTCATTGTACATGTTCTGACTGACCTCTGAACTCCTGTTCACTGCATCAACTGCATCAATCTGTCTGTGTTGACAACAATGACAATACTTTTGCTGCACCTTGCTCAACAATCTCCCCCTTTGGAATTGTTGGCAACACATGTGCAATTTCTTGTAATTCTTCTCCCCCTTTGACAATAATACCAAAGGGCTGCTGCAGACTCCCCCTGAGTCTATGCACAACATTCTCAGGCATAAGTAATTAAATGCTCCCCTTGAGAATGTGTTCCCCATAGCTAGTCAGTGCTTGGGTAGTGTGACTACTCCCAACTTACTCCGAAGGTACTCAAAAACTTCCTTGGGCAATGGTTTTGTGAATATATCTGCTACTTGCTCTGTAGTTGGAACAAACTCCAATTTGACCTCTCCTTCTGCAACTTTATCCTTCAAGAAATGATATCGGATCGCAATATGTTTGGTTCGAGAATGCAAAACCGGGTTCTTTGATATGTTGATAGCACTAGTGTTATCACATTTAACTGAAATTGGCTCATTGAAGTGAATACCAAGATCTTTCAATGTTTGTCTCATCCATAATATCTGTGTACAGCATGTTGTTGCTGCAATGTATTCTGCCTCTGTTGTGGATAGAGAGACTGATTCTTGTTTCTTGTTGTGCCATGCTACCAGCTTATCTCCAAGATAAAATGCTCCTCCACTGGTACTCTTTCTGTCATCAATACATCCTGCCCAATCTGCATCAGAATATGCAAAAAGAGTGAAGTCTTTTCCTTTTGGATACCATAGCCCATACTCCATAGTACCCTTGAGGTACCTAAAAATCCTTTTCACAGCTGTCACATGAGTCTCTTTGGGACTAGCCTGAAATCTTGCAACCATGCAAACTGCCTGTAAGATATCCGGTCTGGTGGCTGTCAAATACAGCAGGCTCCCAATCATTGATCTGTACATTGTTTGATCAACATCTGGAGATTTGTCATCCTTGCTCAACTTGCATCCTGTTGTCATGGGAGTGCTAACAGGCTTACTATCCTCCATTGTGAACTTTTTCAGCATTTCTTTCACATATTTAACTTGAGAAATAAAAATCCCCTTTTCAGTTTGATTAACTTGCAGTCCGAGGAAATATGAAAGTTCACCAATCATAGACATTTCAAATTCTTTCTGCATTTTATTTGCTATGTCTCTACATGATTCATCATTGTTGTTGCCAAATATTATATCATCTACATAAACAACAAGGACAATAAGATTGCCATTTTCTATTTTGATATATAAATTGCTATCCACCATACCTTTCTTGAATCCTTACTGAGTGAGATAGCTATCCAGTCTTGCATACCAAGCTCTGGGTGCCTGTTTCAAGCCATACAATGCTTTCTTCAGCTTGCAAACAAAGTTAGGATTATCACAGAGTTGAAAACCATCAGGTTGTTCAATATAAACTTCTTCTTCAAGATTTCCATTCAGAAAGGCTGATTTCACATCCATCTGATAAACTTTGAAATTCTTGTGAACTGCTAAAGCCAGAAATAGTCTGATTGCTTCAAGTCTGGCCACTGGTGCAAAAGTTTCTTCAAAATCAATCCCTTCAACTTGAGCATATCCTTTACAGACCAATCTTGCTTTATTCCTTACAACCTGTCCGTCTTCATTCAATTTGTTTCGAAATATCCATTTAGTACCGATTATGTTTTTATTTACAGGCCTTGGTACTAACTCCCAGGTTTTGTTTTTCTCAATCTGATCTAGTTCTTCATTTACTGCCTCCATCCAGCTTTCATCTGTGCTTGCTTCAATAATATTTTTGGGCTCAATGCTGGATAATGGAGAGTAGTTGTTTACTACTCTTCTTCTTGTTTGAATACCAATTGTGGGGTCCCCAATAATTTGCTCTCCGGGATGATTTTTTTACGCATTTGCTGTTTTGGATTTCCTGTTTTCTTCTATTTCTAAATCATCTGAATCCAATTTCTGTCTCTCTTCTTTTTCTTGATCTTCATCCTCTTCAATAAATTCTTCATAAGTCGGGTAGTTTTCTTTATGGCTGATTTCTTGTTCCCTACCTTCATCAACCTTAACATCAGCACTCTCCACAATTTTCTTTAGTCTTTTGTTGTAGCATGTGTAGGCTTTGCTTTTCGTTGAGTAACCAAGAAAAATACCTTCATCAGCTCTATCTTCGAACTTGCCAAGATTGTCTTCAGTTCGTTTAATGTAACACTTATTGCCGAACACTTTGAAGTATTTTGTTGTAGCCTTTCTACCAAACCACAGTTCATAAGGTGTTTTGCTTTCATGCGTCCTCAACATGCACCTATTTTGGATGTAAACTGCAATATGAACTGCCTCTTTCCAAAACCTATCAGCAATTCTGCTCTCAGTCAACATGGTCCGTGCCATTTCCTGCATAGTTCTGTTCTTTCTTTCTACTACACCATTCTGTTGAGGTGTTCTTGCTGTCGAAAACTGTCTTCTAATCCCATGTTTTTCATAGTATTCTGCAAACTCCTCTGAAATAAACTCTCCTCCTCTATCTGATCTTAAACATTTAATTCTTTTTCTTGTTTGATTCTCAACATGGTTTTTGAAAGTTTTGAACATCTCAAAGGCTTCTGATTTAAGCTTCAAAAATAGTACCCATGTCATTCTGGAATAGTCATCTATACACAACATAAAATATTTGTAGCCATTTATGCTTTCCGTTCTCATGGGTCCACATAAATCAGTGTGTATTAGTTCTAACGGCTTGCTCGTGAAGTACTCTTTTGCTTTGAATGTGGCTCTGGTTTGCTTCCCCTTTTGGCATGAAGCACAAATGCTATTTGAAGGTTTGCCAATAGTGGGTATATCTCTTACTGCCCTTTTTGAGCTGATTTTTACCAGATTGTCAAAGCTTATATGACCGAGTCTCTTGTGCCACAGCCAATTTTCTTCTTCTTGTCCAACCAAGCAAGCTCCTTCTGAAGTCTCTGAGAGAGTATATAGATTTTCAGAAGTCCTCAGTCCAGTAGCTATCAACTTCCCATTTTTTGTCTTTCTTACTTCACAGCCCTGCTTCTTGAAAATTACTTCATGACCTCTGTCACAAATTTGACTTACACTCAGTAAGTTATGCTTCAGACCAACCAAAAATAGGACTTCTTTAGAGTTGATTTTTTCGTCACTTAACTTGACTGATCCTTTACCCACTATCTTGGCTCCATCATTATTTCCAAATTTTATAGAACCACCTTCGTATGTCTGTAACTTATCAAATTTTTGTTTATCTCCTGTCATATGACTGGAGCATCCACTATCCAGAATCCATGGTGCAGATTTGTTCTGGGCTTTGAGAGCTGTTTGAACGATCAAGGATTCCTTATCTTTCTTAGGTTGCTCCTTTTCTTTCCACTCTGATTTGATAGCAGATTTGGTCACTTGTTTTGCCTTCTCCCTTTCATTGGCTTGTGCCTGTTTTTCGAGAAATTTTCTGTTTTGTTTCAATCCAGTTGGTTGATACTTTCTTCCCTGATATTTATTTCCTGCAAAAGAGCTACGACAATTTCTTGCAATATGTCCAAAGTTATGACAGTTATAACATTCTACTGCATAATCTATCAAAGGTGAAAAGACATTTCTACTAGTGAAATTCCTTTGTCCTACATTATATCTACAATTTGAAATTTTATGACCATAAGCATTGCATTTAAAACAATAACCAGAAAAGGAACGAGTGTACCTAGGTAATGGTTTTTGCCATGTTGTAGTAGGAGCCATGGGTCTTCTTCTTCTTTGATATGTGACTTTGGTGAATCCATCATTGGCAGTACTCCTTTCATGCTTGGCCTTATTGTTTTCTTTTGCATGATTCGGTTTTTCTTGATCAACCCTGATCTTATCTTTATTCTTTATTGGTTCTACGAGTTATGGCCTTTGATTCCATTGATGATTCTTCTTCTACGAAGCCTAATCCAAATTTAATGCCTGTAGGCTTTTGGTTATTTATAATCTCATCAAGCTTCACAGAACTTCCTTCAAGTTTGTGGTAGCAACTCGGTTTTTGACTCTTTTCTTCTAGCTTGCATTCTTAAGCCAACAATCTCTTCTTCCAGTTTGTTGCACTCATCTATTTTCACGGTTAATTGTGCTTCAAGATCTTCAGACTTTTTCTTAAACTCTTCAGTCTGTATTTTCAAGCTGATAATTATTTCATTGGCATCCTCAAGTTTTCTTGAAACCTTTTTATTCTTTTTCCTTTCTGTACTTAACTCTTTAAGTGCAGCAACCAACTCACCTTCCAGATCTACCATAGCCTCATCCTCTAATTTTTCATCACACTCCTGGGTTTCCTCTGTTCTTTCTTCTTCAAAAGCCATGAACAAAGCTTCACCAGTTTCTTCTTCAGAATCCTCATCGGAGCTGTCTTCAGAAGAGTTGACATTCTTGGAAATGAAACTTTTCTTCTTGAAGTTCCTTTTTCTAAAATGTGGTTTCTTCTTCCAGTCACTTCTTTCTTGGTGTGTCCCTTCATCACTTTTGTTTTTCTCATTCATTGGGCATTTAGCTGCAAAGTGCCCGATGCCTCCACAGTTGAAACACTTAAACGGTAACTTACCTCTGTACTTTCCTTTTCCCTTTATTAGTTTCCTAACAAAGTTTGCTTCAGTTTCATCTGAAGATTCTTCTTCCTCAGATTCTTGTTTAGCTTTTATATTTTTCTGTGCTTGGAAAGCAACTTCTCTGTCTGAGGGCTTAGTTTGTCCTATTCTCATTTCATATGCTGTTAAAGAACCATGCATTTCATCCATGCTAAAAGTATTTAGATCTTTAGCTTCTTCTATTGCAGAAACTTTAGAATCAAATCTTTTATGGAGAGTTCTTAGTACCTTTTTCACAACAACTGCATCTTCTATTTCCTCATCGAGTCCTCTAATCGCATTAATGATTCCATTTACTCTCAGCATATAGGCCTCTATGTTCTCATCGTCATTCATCTTTAATGCTTCGAACTGGGCTCGATGTGTTTGTAGCTTGGCTTCCTTGATCTTGCCATCTCCTTCATGAATGCTCTGTAGTTTGTCCCATATGTCTTTTGCCGATTTACAGCTCATGATCCTTATCAATTCACTGTCTACTAACCCACACATAATAGCATTCTTAGCTTTAGAGTTATTCTCAAACTTTTTCTTCTCAGCAGCATCTGTTGGAGGAGTAGAGGGTATTGTGTATCCATTTTCTACAGACTCCCAAATGTCGTATCCCAATGCACATAGATATGTCTGCATCCTGAGTCTCCAGAAAGAGTAATTTGTTCCATCGAACAAAGGAGCTTTGTTGGATGAAAATCCTTCACCACCTGCCATTGTGTATCTTCCAAGATCACCTTAGCTGATTAAGCTTGTTCAGGTACCTTGCTCTGATACCAATTGATATTCTCACAATGACACTGAGAGGGGGGGTGAATCAGTGTAACTATTTAAAACTTGAATCTGCAACTCTTAATGCTTAAATATGCAAGCTTAAAAATAGATATAGCAAGTATAACAAAAGAGCATCACACAACACAAGATTTAACGAGGTTCACCGATTTGGCTACTCCTCAAATAATGACTGTTTGGACTACGATCCAAATCCAGCCTTTGCAAGGATTCAATATTTACAAATAATTTACCAGCACCCATTGGAAGGAGCACCAACCCCTGATTTATCTGCAACAACAGATAGGAGCACCAACCCCTTATACCAAGCACCAACTTGGATTTCTATTTTGAATAGTAGATTGACATAAAAATGCCTTCTCTTTTACAAGACCCTCCCTGGTCTATTGCTCATTCAAATCAATCTCATAGAAGCATAAGGAGAATTGTTAGAAACTCAATATCTTCTATAGCTTACTAAAACCTCTCTTTCAATTTTTTTCAAGAATAAAACCAGGTTTCAGTTCTGTTGCTATTTTTCTTACAGCACTCTTACCCAACCTCACTTTTTAGTTTTTCAAGATAGACAAGGTTGCAGTAACCTTACTTACTATGCCTTTTTGATTCTTTATACTTGGCTCACTCGAACGGCTCTTTCAAAAATGGCTCTATTTTTCCCTCCATTTTTCCATGCATTCTCAGCTACGTTCAATCTGTCACACCCTCTCTGACGCGCTCTGTCTTTTAGCCGCTTTCTTTCTGACTCATTCTGACAGTCTTCTCTGCTCACTCTGACAACCTTTTTTGCGTATCCTGATAGCCTTTTTGCGTATCTCGGTGCTCTATTATTCTTATCTTCTCTCTTTTGAATTATGTGCTACCTTTTCAAATCTTGAGCTACCTTTTCACTTCTGCATGCAACTCTGATTTCTTGGTACACGCAACCTGTTAATGAATTTCTCTTTAATCGGGATTCTCAGAATATCCACCCTTCTGATAGTCTCACAGCGTTACGGCCTTGTAACAGTCGTTCTGTCTTTAATGCACTTGTTCTGTAACTACCCCCGTAACTGTAGTTCTGACTCCAGTTAACTCTTACGTGTTTGGCTGCATGATTTTCCTCTGCACTTTCCCCGACAACTGTCACTGTGCATGCTTCTCGGCTTTTACCTGCGAAACTATTACATGTCGCGATATCGCGACATTTTTGCCCCTTTGACTCTTTCATGATAGTTGACCATGAAAACAAGACATGTCGCTATATCGCGACATTCTCTGCCTCCTTGTCCTCTTCTCGGCATGCAACCGCAAAAATAACATGTCACGAAATCACGACGCATTCGCTGCCTCTTGTTCTCTCTCTTGCTGCACGAAAATAGGACATGTCACGAAATCACGACATTCTTCGCCTCCTAGCTCTTTTCGCTCTTGCCATGAAAACATAGACATGTCACGAAATCGCGACGCATTCGCTGCCTCTAGCTCTTTTCTGTCTCTTGCCCGCAAAAATAGGACATGTCATGAAATCATGACGCATTCGCTGCCTCGAGCTCTTTTTCGGCATGCACCAGCGAAATCGAAACATGTCATGAAATCGTGACACTTTCGCTGCCTTGCACTTCCACCTTGACTTTGTCATGAAATCGTGACGCTTCTGCTTCCTTGCTCTTTCATTTTGCTTCTGTCATGAAATCGTGACACTTCATCCTTTGGAGCCTTCCTCTCTGCTGTTGTCGTGAAATCGTGACGCTTTTTCTCCTTTGCGCTTCTTCTTGCAACTTGTCATGAAATCGTGACATCTTTTCTCCTTAGCGCTTCTTCTCCGAACTTGTCATGAAATCGTGACAGTTTTCCTCCTAAGCGCTTCTTCTCCGAACATGTCATGAAATCATGACAGTTTTCCTTAAGCGCTTCTTCTTCGAACATGTCATGAAATCGTGACATTTTCTTTCTTGCACCTTCATTCTGAACATGTCAAAATGTGACTTCTTCACTTTTAATAATTGTCTCTTCTTTCTAACATGTCGAAATCGCTCTTTCATTTTCTAAGCATGTCGTGAAATCGGAGGTCTTCTTTACTTTTCTTAACATGTCATGAAATCGTGAGTTTTCTACTTGGCCTCTTTTCTTCCAGCATGTCACGAAATCACGACAGTTTTCCACTTGACCTCTTTTCTTCCAACATGTCACGCATATTTCCCTTGGCCTCTTTTCTTCATGTCGCGAAATCATGACGTTTTTGGCCTCTTTTCTTCCCGTTTTCCACTTGGCCTCTTTTCTTCCGAAGATGTCACGAAATCGGATGACAGGTTTTTCCACTTGGCCTCTTTTCTTCCCGGCATGTCCCGCGAAAATCACGACAATTTTCTTCTCTTTCTCTCTCCTCAGATTTTTTCTCGATGAAATCAATGACAATTTTGCGGTAGCTTTCTCTCTCCTCCGATATGTCATGAAATCACGACAATTTTGATGGTGCCTTCTCTCTCCTCCGTTATGTCACGAAATCACGACAGAAAACATGTCGCGATATCGCGACAGTTTTCTTACTTGTCTTTTTCTTTGATTTTCTGAATCTGGGCCACTTCTGTCTTCTTGGAAATTCATTGTACATGTTCTGACTGACCTCTGAACTCCTGTTCACTGCATCAACTGCATCAATCTGTCTGTGTTGACAACAATGACAATACTTTTGCTGCACCTTGCTCAACAAGAGCGACTAGAACCTACAACATGAAAATATGAAATATGAGTTTCAAAATCAAAAGGGACTAGGTCCCACTGTAATCACCATTGAAGTAGGAAAAAATAGTTCACCTAAATATGGGTAAAAAATTACATCTCCTATTGCTCATAAGCATCGAAACGGAAGCATGCAAGTAATATGGAAAAGATATCAAATAACAAGAAATGAAGCAAAGTAAATTGTTATCTTATTAATTAAATGGATCAAATACAGGTTACAAATACATCCCCTCAAGGGATCAAATTAATTATACAACTGTTACAAATTTTGGGTGCCCAAGGATCAAATCCTTCAAAGAAATCTGGTGCACATCCAGTGTCTTTCCTCGTACCCATAATTGAAATGGGTGATCCAAATTTACCAAAACTTGGATATTTGATTCTTTTAGGTCCTACACTAATTCCCCAATGTGTTTTATGACCTACACCTACACACAAGGAAATAAGAAACATAAAATAGCAAGTGTGTATGATCTAAAACATGTAATCCTCATAGGCAAGAAAGGAGCATATGTAGCGTGCCTATACCAAATAAACTCCAAATGCTATGAAATTATAAATGTCAGTAAAATAAGAGGTTTTGGGAAGATATCACTAGAAATTGCACCAAAATTAGATCTGTAGGTGTGGCGTAATTGTCGTGCACTTATATAACCTACAAAGCCCAAAGCATGCCAATCCTACCCCTAAAACTTTCCAAAACAAATAAAAATTTTATATAATGCATAAAATAACATTTTCATACAACCCATATGGTCAGATTTCAGAAATCAAGCTCGACTTTTGATACCTGCTCCGGTAGGTCCTACAAGCCTACAAAAACTTCAAATCGCAATATCTCGACCAATATAACTCAGAAAAGAATGAAATTTTAACTACAACATCATATGATAATATATAAAATACCTATTTAAAAATAGTCACAAAATTTTTGACAAAAATTTTATTCGTTCTAGGGTGGGACAAATAGGACTATCATAAATTGGGGGGCACCCGGGGGTGGGATGCCCATCGATTCTACCTCAATTTTACCACCAATTCCACTAGGGAATGGTCCAAAATACTAAAGGGGGTATTTTAATAATATATGGGGTGGAAATACACTCGATTGATAGGTATTTGTAAACAAATTACATCTCTTTGAGTCACTCAATAACATCCTTCGCTAAGAAGAGATCTCAAGGGAAAGAGAGCACAATCAAGTGAGGGAAAATCTCAGAAGTGCTTTGTTGCTTAAAACTTAAAATCCTCTCTTCTTGTGTGGAAAATTCATATACTTTATAGCTATAGGGGGCTCATGTGCAAAAGGGCATTTAAGGGCATGCATGGCAAGAGGCACCACTTGGCCACCAAGGTGGTATGCATTGGAGGGGGAAGAGAATCTCCCAAACTGACCTCCCTTATGAAGCATGGCATAAATATTCTACATGATCTAACTTGTAGGCATGGGTAGGTAGGATAAATGACCTTTACCAGGTGCCTTTTTTCCATATTTGATATTTTTCCCGTCAAACCTGCTATTCACTCCACCTTGGGATGAATTTTGTTATTCGCTCCAAGGTGGGATGAATAGGATTTGTATTTATCCCAGGGTGGGAAAATAGGAATAGGGTGCCAAAATGTCCTAAAAATGGTCTGGAACCTTCCAAAACCTTGCAATAAGTGGCTAGAACCACTGTATACCTTCTGAGGGCTACCCTAGGGGCCTTGGTATGTCAATTTAGTCATTGCTTTTGATAGCATAATTAGATTGACCATATTTTAGTGTCTACAACAAGAAAAATAAATTTGATCTTCAACCTTTGATATGGTTCATTGGCATGCTTTAAAGCTCCATGGTTGAATTTATGTAGCACTTCATTGCTTAGAGAATAAGGGCTCTTTTGCTCTCTAATCCGACAACACTTCGTTATCTCAAAATTGCTATATGGTGACTTCATAGTTTAGTAGAACTTCATTGTGTTAAGAACTCAAAAGTTTAAATTAATGCAAGGGAACCTTTTTATAGACTTCCAAAATGGGAATCCAAGCTTGTAAGAGAAGCCAAGAATTAAGAACCAGTTAGATTCAAGAAAGGCAACCACCCATTCTAGAACCTTCCTGCAACTGACTATGCGTGCTTAGTTGTCCTATTTAACCATTTTCCCTCAGCTTGGGAGTCAAAACTTGTTACAGGCATGATCATTTCGATGTGGGATGACCATGACTATTGATCATCTTGGGGTAGGATGACCTTTGGATATCATCTCTTGGTGGGAAGACCCAGGCTGAAAAGGGAAAATCCTCATTGTTTGAGTGGTAAAAACCACTGTTAAGGCCTTAGGGGTACCCAAGGTGGGTCATATGGCCTGAATAGGTTTCCATATAGGTATTCACACCAATATAACATGTTTTAGGTGTCTACACAATGACTACATCTAAACTCACTATTACTTGTCATATGTTTTCTAGTATAAATACTAGTTTTATTTGTTCCCAATTACAATTTTGGTGTTCCTTATTTCTCTTACAATGCCATTATTTTTATCATAAATTCTCTATCTCAAAATCACTTTTATCTATCCATGATTCACTATTTCTTGTTTGCTCAAGGTTTTCAAATGTTTTCCTTATTGCTAGTATGTTGTTCTTTGTTATTCCTTGCCTAAGTTTTCTTGAATTTGTATCAATTCTTTTAGTATACTGATGAATATAAATTAGAAAATCTATCCTTGTTATTGTCTTCACAACTAGGAATATTTTTTCATTGTTACATTTATCATGATCTTCAAAATTTGAACTTTTACTATCACTATCATTTATACAAACATTCTCTATAATGTTTTGAATGTCATATGCATTTGTTGTTATAGATCTCAAATCACTAGTATCACAACTTACAATAATGTTTTTGAAATAGGTCACTAGTATCACAATATGCATTCTTCATATTTGGTTTGTCCTTCAATTCTTATTGTCTTTTACCTTAAGAAAATTAATATCGACTTCTACCTTGTACATATTTTCCATACAATAACAGACACTCTAATACAATTTTCATAGTAATCATTTACCTCATTGAGAATACAATTTATGTAGTGTTGAAGTATTAAAAAACTTCCAGTCTTAGTTTGTTTGAAAGTCGATTGTAAATGTCACATTAAATTTGTTGGCACATATTTTCATCTTTAGCAGCTTCTTAAGAGATGAATTATAAGATACCTTCAACTTGCTTCTATTTAACTATACTATCCTTTGTTGATGAGTACTGAATGTTTGTTTCTCTTTTTGTTTATCCATTTTTTTATTTTTGTGTACACAATATGGAGACCTTTCTAAATTATCAAACCTTCTTCATTTACTTGAAATAATTTATCTTTGACCAATATTTAATATATTTACTTTGATAATAATTTGTTTGTGCCTTTAACTTGTCTTCAATACCTCTTCTTTTTCTTCAAATATAAATTCTTCAACAATTCTCTTTTGAATAATAATTTTATTTTTCAATTAATTTTGAATTATGCTCACTTCTTTTAATAATTTGACACTTTGATAAATTCTCCTTCGATATAGTTTATTTTTAGTATAAATCCTATTTCCTCCCAAATTCAATATTTAAAATTTCTTCTTCACTCTTTAATAATTCTGATTTATTTCAATATTTTTCTCAAATTTCTTTCTTCTTCTTCAAAATTAATTAATTTTTTTTTTTAAGCGAAAAACCCCTTGCGGGGCTTCCTTTGTCTAAGAGACCATGAACAGGGGGTTCTACACCATCAAAGTCACCCGAGGGTTGCACTTAGCCCTACCCGCACCAACATTATCAATTGGATTTTGGGTACCCAATTCAACTTTTTGGTAGGTTGGAGATTCGAACGTGGGACCTCCCTTGGAGGATTGCCCTCTCCTCTCCAACTCACCTCCAACACATGAGTAATTAATTTCTTTCTTCAAATTTAATATTCTTCTTCAATTTTTTTGGGACAAAATTCTTCTTCAATAATTATTCTTTTAATTCTTTCTTATCAATTTACCTTCACAATATTACCTTCTCTAAAGATATGAACAAAATCAACTTCTTCAAAATTATTTATAATCTCTCTAATATCCTACATAATGTAATCAATTTTCCAATTAGCTTCTCCATATTTTTTCAAAATATTGATAATAATCAAGGAGTCTCCTTCAATGATAATTTTTGTAGCACATAGATCCGTAGCTAGCTTTGCACCAAGATGTAAAAGATTAACTTTAGCTTTATGGCTAGTAGTAATTCCCAAAAACTTGTAGGCTACCCCCACCAATCTGCCTTTATTGTCCCTCAAAATAGCTCTTGCTCTTGCCTTACCTGGGTTACCTTTAGAGGCCCCATCAAAATGTAACTTCAACCATTCATTTTAGGATGGTTTCTATTTTACATCAATTCTAATTTGAGCATTTGCCTCTCCACCACTTATGGGTTCCAAATTCTATGCCTTAGCAATCATAGTCTCTTCAATATTCTCTGGATTGATGGGGTACTTGATAGATTTAGCATTCTCCTTTAAAAAATAGGTGATACTTCCAAAAATTCTCACTGTTGACCTTTTTCACCCTCTAAAAATTCTCTTGTTCCTCTCTAACCATACTCCCCACACAAAATGAAATAGAATCAAGTTCCAAATTACATTAATACGAGGACTATAAAAAAATATCTACTTAAGAAATGAAAACACCATGTATTGCAAATCTTATTCAATCACATATTACAATGCTTTACCTTCAATATTTACACTTTTTATATAAGATTCTTCACATTCACAAAACTCTCGATCTTTCTACTTTCACTAAATCTCCATTTTCTAAAACTCACAAGAGATATGACTTTTCATATTTCTCATAAGAGAAATATATTTTATTGACTCTTGATAGTGATAAACCTTTAATTATTACACATACTAAAATATAATCATTAATTTAACTCCATACATACACGATAACTAGTGTTTTCAAGACTTTAGACTCAAATATTTATAAACTATTTACAAGTAAATACAAGGTACCTAGAATGTGCTTGCAAGGTACCAAACAATGTAATACTTCTAACAAATTATAGGGAACACATTTGGATCATACATTTTATCAAGATGGAAAGAGAACATTACCTCTATAACTCCTCTTTTGAAATCTTGTTCATAAGGGTTTGATTGTACTTACATGATAATTTATAAAATGGTTTACAAAAACTCACTTTGAGCCTTCTTGTTGTGATCAATTTTTTATAGAATATCTTTGAAACAATTGATTAATTTTTTGCTCATAATTTCTTCTCAATATGCCTTCTATCTAGAGTTGATTCTTTTTATCCAATGAAAAAACAAATATGTTTTAAACACTAAAATGAAAAAAATGGTATTTCTATCATCCCTATTTTTAATAGATATAAATGAATTTTATTAGGGGCTACTCCCATCAAAATATTATATTTTTATTTAATAGAATATATCTAGCTTGCCTTTCTATAAAATATATCCTTCATCTTCCATAAAAAATGGATTTTCTTTCGTTAAATCCTTATATCATTTCCACTAAGAGAGAATATCTCTAGGTTAGATACCTTCTAAAGTTTAATTTTTTAAATACAAAGATCAATGTTGTGATTCACTATATAATTTGTTACCTAATCTATTTTTCTACAAGTATGTTGGCAATTCTAGGATACTACCTATAATAATAATTGATGGAAATCATAATTCTATTTTTTTCAATCACCACATTCATTTTTATTGAAATAATTATTAGTAATATATTAATACTTTTAAATTGAAATATATATATATATATATATATATATATATATCCTTTCTCAATGGCACTCTTGACCCTTGTAATAACTTCCCTAACCTTTACATAGTTTTTTGTTGAAGTTTCATATGATTATGAGTAGGCGAGAATAATTTTGTTTTCATTATTTTGAAAGCCACCACCTCTACTAGTTTTCCTAGGATTTCCTTTGGAAGCACTATCAAAATTAAGTTTGATGAATCCAACTTCTAAACATTTTTATTTTACCATGGATTTATGCATATCCTTTGCATTATATCCATTATTGTAAATGGCCATTCCATATATAATAAAGTCTTGTAACCAAGAGGCTAGCTTACATTTTTCACACTTGAGAATTTCCATAATGATCACAATGACTAAAATATTCTAGAGGATAGCCAAAAATATGGATCCAAACTTGGATATGATTTTGGGATTAATTTTTTTGAATACCTTATTCCTTTGAAGATACATATTTCAACAAATATGATAACACTAGTTCTTTATAGAATAATTAGTATGCTTTAGCTTTGAAATAATTTAATGAAAATTTTATCAACTCATCAAATGTTGATGGAGAGACACAATAGATTTTTATTTAAAAAATAAAGTAGCCCAAAATGGCAGAAACACTACGAAATTGAGGAAGTAGATGATTTGATGTTTCTAGCTTCTCCTTAGAATAAACACGTACAAGATCTATAATAACCTCTTCTTTGTAGATATTCATTAGTAAGAACACTACTTTGGACAACTACCTAAAAGAATATTGAGGACTTAGGGAGGGATTCAAGTAACCAAATATTATTCAAATAGAATTTCTTAGGGGTAGGAAATTTGATTGCTTTGAAGTCTTATGTTCCAATTTGATGGAGTAGCCACCATCTTTTGATAGATTTCAAACTAACTCATCCTTCTACAAAAAATAACAAAAATTACTTTTGGATTATATTTTTGAGCTCATTCACTGCTCATTTGATATCCTTTCCTTTGACCAAATAGCTATCAAAAATCTAAAATTTGAAATTGTTGCTCACATCATTATTATTTTTTAATTTTGAACCTCTATATGCCAGATGCCCATGTTAGCTTTTGATGCTAAAATACTTAATGAAATGCAACCACAAGGTATAAAATGAGCATGCAATATTAAATATATGATAATGGCAATATAATAAGCATGTAAAACTCATAAGAAACTTCTATAATAACTCATAAAACTGCCATTAATGAAAGCTCACGAAAATGGGATCTTCATACAAAATGTGGAGATCTCAAATGCTCCATTCTTCATACATGCTCTACATTGTATCTAACTTGAGCATGTACTCTACTCTAATGTGCTCTTGCACTCTCTCCTCTTTATCTCTACTACAAAGGCCAATATATAATAGAATATGACTCTTGGCCTTCCATATTCCTATGACACTTCATCTTCCTATTTATAGACTCATGTACACATGGACAACATGCACATTTACATCATCAAGTACCTTGCACATTCTAACAACACTTGTGCATTTATTATATTGCATAAAGTAACTACTCAAATCCTAATCTAAGACACTCTCCTAATCTAAAGATGTACCCAATATGGTACATTAGCATGTACCAAATAATGTAATATATTCCAACACCCCCTGTATTACATTATTTGGTTATTGAAGACTTTAGTCTTCAATATGGATCTTCATCTTTCATATGTTCTTCAACTCGACCTAGTTCCTGTTCTTCTTTTGGTTTAGTCTTCATCTTATTCCTAGAGCTCATGCTATATTTTCTTGTCTTCTTCATTCCACTACTTTTCTGTATTTCAAAGTGGTTGATAAGATCTTCGTTCTTAAATTTTTCCAAGTATCCTTGATGAACAAGAGATCTCATTATCTTGCAAGTCATAAGTGGATCAGAATTGATCCATTTTCTTTCTTTTTGTTCTTTGGATGACCTTTCTTCTTGTTCTTCAGAAACTTCAAACTTGAACTCATTATTAGTAGATGCTTCAAAAATAAGAACTTGAAAAAGATAATCTAGTCTGAATATCAATATCTCTTCAAATCTTCTATAGTACTTATCTTTATAGTAATAAAAAAATATGAGTGAGATTTTCCTCCACAATATTTACATGGATGGAAAGTCCAACAATTTGCTTTCTCATGACCAATCTTGTTGCAATAAGTGCATTGTGAAGATTTCTCTACTCCTTTGTTACTTGTCTTTGAAAAATCAAGTTCATCCATTTCCTTGATAAAATAGTAAAACCATTTGTGTACAACTGAAGCTATTCTACCTTTACTTCTTTCATAAATTTGTAGGATGTCTTTCTGATCAATATTATTTTCTACCTTTTGAGTATGGTTTTTGATTTTATTCCCAATATCTTCATTAATATAGTTGTCATTAATTTCTTTCATCATGTCATTGGAAGATGTCTCTATAGAGTCTACTTTTGCCAAACTATCAGCTTGTGAATTCTCAAAAATATTTCTAAGCCATATTGGCTCTTCTCTTTTAATTATATTTTTTCTATTATCATCTCTAGAATCAAGTATGTCTCTGAACCATTTTGATTCCTTGAATCCTATATACTTAATAATATTTTCCATAGTTCTTTTTAAAGTAATATTTCTTGTAACTCTTTGATTTAAAAAGAACAATTTTGGTAGAATTTTAAAATCTCTAAACCTTTGAGGTTGACTTCCTTATGACTCCCTAGTTTTAGAGTATATAATCAAATACTAACTTTCAATTCTCCAACTTTGTAATATACTAATGATCAAACAATGATTTTTTCAAGAATTTAATTTTTTAAATTTCTAGTAGTATTCCTTTTAGCTCCCTAGTATAAGATCAAATTTGATAATATCTTTTCAATTCTCAAGTTTTGTAGAATACCTTGTATCTCCCAAATGTTTTGAATATAATATGGTCTTGATAAAATGCTTAGCTTTCTAGGTTACCTTTGAGTTGAAAACCTTTTTACTCCCTAATGTTCAACTTTTACTCTTCAAGATAATCACCTTATTTCTCCCTATTTATGAATAGAAAGCTAAAGATATTTTGATGCAATTTCAATTTTGATGAGGTTCTCTATTTTCAAGACCTTTAAGTTGGATTCCTTATGTCTCTTTAATTTGAGCAAGAGACTAATATCAAAAGTAAATTTTCCAACTTTCTAGCAACTCTATGTTTTGCTTCTTTCAATTTTCAATAATATAGTTTCTAAATTTCAATAACTTAAATTTGGTGTTGAATTCCTTATAACTCCCTAGTTGGAAATTTAGAAAACAAAGGTATTTGCAAATTTAATATTTCTATTTCAATGTAGAAATCCTTATTCCTCCAAGTTAAACTATTTGCAAAATATTTCTATGCAATTTGAATGAGGTAATTTCAAAACCTTTCTAAAAACTTCTTTCTTCAAAAAACTTCTAAGGCATTCAATAATTCTTCTAAGGTTGTAAATCTATACCTTATTTCTCCTTTTATTAAAAAACCTTGAGTATAATGAATTAATTAACCTTGACTTCAATATTATGCCTTGTATCTCCTTAATATTTTGCAAAGGTTTTAGATTAGACTAAATATTTCTTACCTCCTTTAATATAGCACTCCAAAGCTTTGTCTTGCTTACTTTATTCTACAACCTACACTCTCAAGATGCTCTTCATTCACTATGATGCATTCAATGCACTTTGATGCTCAATATCCAATGCTTTGACTCTCCAAATTATGTCTTTCTCTTCCCTTCATCGTAGCGCATATGCACTATTCTTTTATGCTTCACTCTCTCCTCTTCTCTGTTCTCTGTATGTGTTCAAGTGGCACTCTGACCCATGCCTTTATTGCATGTAGAAGGTATTACTTACATGATGATTGGTGCTTCTCTTCCATCAGGACACTTGGCATTCAAGTTGATGCTTCTTCTAGGGTGCCTAAATACTCCTTGGTGGTTGGTGCTTCGTATCCTGGGTGACAAGTGTCTTTTACACCTGTAGCACTTGTCGATGAATGTTACAACTTCCTACCTCCTTGGTAACATTTGAGTTTTCACTGTGCTTGACTTGTTTGTCCCCTCTACAATGATGGTTTCACTTCCTTGGTGCTCAGACTATGATTTAGCTCTCCTCATGGTGGTTGGTGCTTTGTGTTTGATGTGCCAAATGGCAAACAACAACCTTATCTCTTCACCTTACGTACCATATGATTGCTTGATTCTTCAATACCTTTCCTTTCAATGTAACACTCATTAATGAGCAATCTTCAACCAATTCTAGTGCTCTTCCTTCTATTTCAATAGGTGTATGTTACGTTGGTCGTTACTCAAGTGTCTTACCTTACTTTTGTGTTATGTAGCAAGCATTATATCAAATGATGCAAATTATGATTAGCTCTTCATTGTCCTCCTTTCAATGGCCTTGTATTGAGTTTATGCAACCCTAATGGTGGTTCACTTAACTTCACCAAAGCTCCTTCGATGGTGATTCTCTTCCTCAACTATGTTCTCAGTTGAATGGTGGTGGTACTCTAGGTAACCTTCTTTGATGATGGTGGTAGCTCCTCTACGTTGGCCTGGTGGTTCTTCCACTTCTTTGGTGGTTACTCAACTTGGCATCAATTGGTTTATTTCTATTGGTGGTGCTCTTACCTCTTTGTTTGGTAGTTGGCTCGCTTGGCACTTTGCTATATAAATGGCACTACTTTTGGGTGCTTAACTTCAATAGAGCTTTATGCTCCTTTGTTGTAACGTATTATCAACTATTGTACATAGCTCTAGAGAGACACTAGCTCATGACTTTCTATTACTTGCCCCTTGTACTTTCAGTCCTTCTTAAACAATTACACTAGCTTTCTTGAAATAATGGCTTTCTTATCCAATATGGTGGCGCCTCTTCTCTTTGCCAAGACTTGGTAATGGTGGTTTTTCTTCCATGATAGCTTCTCCTTGTTGGCTACTCTTCCATAATGACTCCTCCTCTCTATGCTTGGTGGTTTCTTCTTTGGTGACTCCAAGCTTCTAATTTATGCCAAAACCTATGCCTTTCAAATAGAATAATACTTCTATTCTCTATTGTAAACTATTGACTTATTTACTTTCCAAGAGATAGTAAGGATTTGATATTTTTCCTTTCCTTATATTATTTCTAACTTCTCCTTTCTTTGTTGCAGGTTTTAATCCCTTGGGAATGCTATCTTCTCCAACTTTGAAGATATAAACTTGAGACCTTTCCTTTGGCTACTTTAAAAACTCAAATGTGGTGCTTTTAAAGACTTAATAATAAGCTAATGTGAACATTCAAATAATAAACTTTTATAGCACCAATATTGCATACCTTTTGGTCTCCTTTTGTAGCTAGGTTTCTTGGTGATTTGATTCACCAATTTGCTACCTTAATTTGTAAAAATTGTAGCTCCAATTCTTATTGCTTTGCTGCCCTAAACTTGTTAATCTTGTAGCTCTTCTTGCTATCCAAATCAACTCAAAAACTCCTCCAATTCATAGCTCTATGACTCTTCAATTTTCTTCCCAATATTGCTTTCTAAAATCTTTAACTATTTGAATCCTTCTCCTTTATATTATTATCCAAAACTCCTTTATTTTGCAACTTAATACTTCTTCAAAATGCTTCTTCAAGAACTGATTTCATTACCTTTATCTTGTTGTTCAAAAATAATAATCAATTCCTTCAAATTGCTACCTTATTTTTCTGCCAATTCCTCCTTCAATTCATTGTTCAAGGACCTTTCAAAATCTACCCAACTCTTCTCCAAAATATAGCTTTATGTCACCTCCAATTTGTTGTCCTATGACTCTTCAACTTCTGCTGTGAAAATCAGTGATCTTCTCCTTCGCAAATCAGCCTTCAAGCCTTTAATGATAGTCTTCAAATCTCTCAAATTGGTGGCCTCTTCTACCTTCTTTCTCCTCCTAAATTCTAACTTCAAACTTGGCCTATTTAGTTGTCCTTTTTTCTCAAGAATCTGAATGTCTTGAGATCTTCAAGAATCCTTTCTAAAATTTGGTAACCTTCTTGCCAAATCCTTTTTCCTTTTGGGCTTGTTTTTGGATGGTGATAATTATCCCAAATTATTCTTTTTAGGAGCTACTCCTTGCAATATTCTACCTTGAGCTTTCTTCAAATCTCCTCCAATGGCCACTTCTTCAACTTTCTTCAATAAGGCTTTTTCTAGCCTTCTTCTTTCTCCTTTCAAGTTTTTCTTGAGACCTCTTCTTTTGGGTCTTCAAATTCTACAACTTCTCAAATCTTCAATAGGAATTTTCTTAGCCCTCTTCTATCTTCAATCTTCAATCTTGTAACTTCCAAATCTGAAAGTTCTTCAATGGGACCTCTTTCTTGGGTCTCCTCCTTTGTTTCAATATTCTATGGGGACCTCCTTCTTGGGTCTCCTTAATCTCAAATATCCAATATTCTATGGGGACCTCTTTCTTGGGTCTCCTCAATCTTCAATGTCTATTTTTCTACAACAAAGAACTAATCCCTGCACGAGGAAAGCACATAGACTTTCAGGCAATCGAAGATGAAATTCTTCTCTATCCATTGTAGGAAGCTTCTCAACTTCTGAGAACTAATTTTTTGCAGCAAAAAACTTAGATAGTAGCAAGAAAATCCATGCAAATATCTAGATCTCTATAAATCAATAAACATCACTAGTTATCCTTCAATCTAGTGGAAAGAGATCTATGTTGAGTCCTAGTCTTCATGAGTTTTCCTGCAACCCTGTGGAAAGACTCTTAGCCAAAAAGCAATTCTAAAAATACTGAAAATGAAATCTCCCTATCTCCTCTCAATCTTCTTGTGGCTCTCCCTATCTCCTATCAATCTACCTTGTGCTCTAATACCACTGTTAGCTTTTGATGCTAAAATACTTAATGAAATGCAACCACAAGGTATAAAATGAGCATGCAATATTAAATATATGATAATGGCAATATAATAAGCATGTAAAACTCATAAGAAACTTCTATAATAACTCATAAAACTACCATTAATGAAATCTCATGAAAATGGGATCTTCATACAAAATGTGGAGATCTCAAATGCTCCATTCTTCATACATGCTCTACATTGTATCTAACTTGAGCATGTACTCTACTCTAATGTGCTCTTGCACTCTCTCCCCTACTCTCTACTACAAAGGCCAATATATAATAGAATATGACTCTTGGCCTTCCATATTCCTATGACACTTCATATTCCTATTTATAGACTCATGTACACATGGACAACATGCACATTTACATCATCAAGTACCTTGCACATTCTAACAACACTTGTGCATTTATTATATTGCATAAAGTAACTACTCAAATCCTAATCTAAGACACACTCCTAATCTAAAGATGTACCCAATATGGTACATTAGCATGTACCAAATAATGTAATATATTCCAACAGCCCAAGCCAATGGTTTCCATATTGTAAATAAAACATGAATACAAGTTTCAACCAAGTATCAAACCAAAAAATTGTTAGGTCTTCCTCATTGACCAACCAAATATGTATCTTAATTTAATATGAAATTATATGTTATTGAACCCCTAGGTGGTGTTTATTTTCTTAACACTTTTATTTCATCCATAGAATTTTATAGATTCTTGAACTATTTTTAATTTTGATCTTTTATTATTCTCCAACCCCAATGTGTCCCTAATGCTAAACTAATAAATTTGTTTTATTGTAAGCTTACCCCTTTATTATTCTTTCCTCTATAAAACCTATCCCATTTAAAAAGATAAAATTATAACTTTTCTCATATTCTCTTCAAAGGAAACATCTTAATATATTATCAAATTTGGATGTTATATCTATCAATAATGTTGAATGTGACATCATATATATAGCGATAGATTTTAATGTAGCATTTATGATTTGTAGTTGTTCAAACATAATTAGGAACTTATCTTTCCAAATTTCCAAACAATAGTTGATTCCATGAAAATTTTACTCCCAAAGCTCATTAATTTTCTTTTATCATACAAGGGAATACATAGGTGTGCAGAATAATTTGCCAACTTTAAATCCTAAAATATTTACAAGTCTTTTGTAAACCAAGGGTATTTTTGATATGTAAATAATAGATTTTATTGTATTAACTATTTTTCCAACATCTTTCTTTTCAAAATATAGTATTGATTTAAATTTCATGGTCTTGTTGACTAAGGAATGTCCTAAAAGATAAATATCATCAACAAAATTGAGATGAGATTCAAAGGGACAATATAGATACTTTTTAATTTTACCTTTGAGATAAATCTTCCTAATACATCTATAACAATGAAGATATAGGGAGATAGTGAGTCACCTTGATGGAGACCATAAAATTATTTAAATAATCTAATGAGGTTTGTTAATTAAAATAAAATATTTTGGAATATTTTTTTGAAAAATAAGTTGGAAAAACTTGTATTAAAACAAAGATCATTTACAATTTGGGATTAAACTTCTCCCAGCCTTAGCCAAAGAGAACACATATTTACGATAGTAAAATAATATTTGCATTGGATCAAAATCTCTTAAACCTTATTTCTACAATGGTTTCTCACATGTTTACAACTATAAAAGAAGATCTACAATGGAACACAAATCTCCTAAACCATATTTTTGGAATGGTTGTCTAAATTAGCTAAACACTGGATTTGCTCACCAACCTACCTAATCATATCATCCTCAATAGCCATGTCACTATGCCACTGAACCTCTACCTCCTTCTCAGTGCCCATCTTGGCTAGGAAGTATGCCACTTTATTTAGATCTCTACTCACATAAACTAGAATCACATCATCTAATTCCATAAAAAATTCCTTAATTTGAGTTAAAAAAATCCTCAACCTCCATGTCTTCAAAGCAAAGTTCCTCATTCAATCTAGAGCTCCAACCATTATTTGAGAATTTGATTCTATGATTATCTTCTTGTAACTTTGTTTTACTGCCCAAATAAAAGCAAATTTGATAGCTAAGGCTTTTAATTCATTGTTTGTGGCCCTTCTCAAGCCTTGTAGTTCCCAATAAAGCATTGTTCCAACATAATTATGGCAAAACACTCTAATTCTAGCTCTACCTAGATTATCTTTTGCAGCTCCATCAGTATTAAATTTAATCCAACCTTCTGGGAATGGTTTCCAACTAGATCTATCTTACCCCTCTTACACTTAAAATTCATTCTCCATTGTCCCTATAACAACCTGAGTTTCCTCTTTAGCATACACTACCATGATTTCTATGACTTTGCTCCAAATGACCTTCTAAACTCCATCTAAATATGAAAAGGTTTCTCTAAAAATTTTGCCATTTCTCTCCAACCACACTTGCCATCAAATGAATTTTAATCCAAACTCCCAACCAATACAAAGATATTTAGATTTAAATCTACCCATATTCCATATTTCCCAAATATTAATCTGATTCAAATCACCATTAACTCAAATTTTATAATATAAAAACCATCTCTCCTAGATTTGACTCATGAATGGGCACTCAAACATCAAGTGATCAACTATTTCCTCTCTTGTAGCATAAAACACATTGAGATAGACCAATTATTCCCCTACATCTGAGATTATCAAAATTAAGAATTCCATTATGCATGAACTACTAGGCAAAAAAGTTTACTTTCGGCCAACCCTTGGACTACCAAATATTTCTCCAATCCTCAACCTGATATGCATGAGGAGGAGGATATGGAAGGATATTATCATATCCATCCTTCACTATGTAGATACCAAGGCTTTGATAGCCCCAAGATAATTCATCCTCTTCATATCTACCTGTGAGAAATATTTCTGCCAAGATTTTAGTCATGATGGGTGTCAAATTCGAAGGGATTGAAATTGGCCACTCTTACAACTTCTTAAACTGCTTAAAATTATAATCCCCCAACTAAATAGTGTTGAGATAACATTCAATTTGGACCCAAACCCTGGTTTCCATGGCTATTTTTATTGGTTCTAGTTTAGGGAATTCAAAAATGATAGGTGGGTATTGATCCCATAGATCTATCCAAAATCATGCCTTCTCCCCTCTCTCCACTTTTCAAAATAATCCATCTTTCACTACCTAATATCCTAAATTAAGAGCCTACCACACTAAGAATCCATTACCATTCAAAGGGAAATGACCCATATCATTTGGGTTTACCTATCCCAAATATTTACTAGTTAAAATTATACCGAATAAAGAAGTTGGTTGGGAAATCCACCTCCAGTAAATATTTCCAACCAAAGCTTTATTATTTAACTTTGATCTTCTCAGTCCTAAACATCCTTTTACCTTGGGTTGGCTTACTTTATCCCAACCTTCTAAGGTCCATTTCCTCTCTCCTTTTACTCCTTCCCATAAAAATTTTCTAGTCATCTTGTCCAACTCTTTCCATATGTTATGTGGGGCAGCAAGGATAGAAAATTTATAAATTGGCATGGCCTGAATGACTTACTGTAAAAAAATTAATCTACCCCCATAGATTAACCATTTTTTAGACCAATGATTAATTTTTTTCTTGATACAATCCAAAATATTCCTCTAGATATCTATTTTTAAATTTTTAAAATGCAAAGGGACCCCCAAGTATACCACTGGAAGAGAAGTCCTTGTGAATCCTAAGATCTCTAAAATTCTATCCTGAAGCCTTTGATCAAGATTGAAAAAGACCACTTTGGATTTTTATCATTGATGACTTGGTTTGTAGCCCTAAGGTAGACATTAAGTGTATCTCTAATCATTCTTGCTTCCCTGAAGTTGGCCACTCCCACCAATCTTGTATCATCTACAAACTGTAGGTGAGTCAAAACTTCCTCACCCACCTTGATACCTATTAGAAAACCTTGTATTATCCTCAAGATGAGCCTACCCAAGCCTTCAACCAATATGAGAAAAATATAGTGGGAATAAGGATCTCCTTGATGATGGCCTTGAGTAGCTCCAAATGGTTGCGAGGGAAGACCCTTGATTAATACTGAGTATGTCATAGTAGAAACACAGCTCATGACCCATTCTATCCAATCCCGAGAAAAAACAAAGGTTGCCATCATATTTGAAAAGAAGCTCCACTCCACCCTATCATAAGCCTTTGACATATCTAATTTTATGAACATTACTCTATTACCAGATGTTTGCTTGAATGGATTGCCTCCTGAGCTAGAACCACACCATCCAAGATATGCCTACCCTCTATAAAACCCCCTTGCTCTAAGGAGATAATTTTATGTAGAAGAGGTTTTAGCCGCTCAACCATTACCTTTGTGATTATTTTATATATGACATTGCATAAGGCAATAGGTCTATAATCTGAAATATGCACCCCTTCCTCCCATTTTGGAATTAAGGCAATGAAAGTATGATTTAATGCTTTAAGCATTCTTTTACTACCTTTGGACTCCTCTATAACAACCATTATATCCTTCTCCAAGTTATCTAGAAGGCCTAAAAAAAATCAAATGGAAAGCCATCTGGACCTGGTGTTTTTTTTATGCTCATTCCAAATACTACATTCTTCAGTTCCTCTCTATCAATGGGTTTAAGTAGGGCCTAATTTTCTTCTTCAAAGATAACAGAGGGTATGATAGCAAGAATTTCTTTTTGAGACTCTTCATATTTCACCATACTTTCTTTAAATAGTTTAGAAAAATAATCCATTGAATGGAAATGCATACCTAGAATTGTATCAAAGGAGTGTCCATTCTCATCTTGAAGAGTTTCCATGTTGTTCGTCTGTCTCCTAGCACAGGTAGCCCGATGGAAAAATTTGGTATTTTTATCACCTTCTAATAACCAAGTGGTTCTTACTCTCTATTTCCAGTAGGTCTCCTCTTGGTTGTCAATGTCCTCAACCCACTTTACGTAATGCATCATCATCTTATTTGAGTTGCTCTATAATTGTTACTTCCCTAAAGTATTATTGAACCTCATCCCATCTGGCCACCAATGGAGCTCTTTGGACCTGGAAGTTTGTCTTTTTAGCTTGCCTCTAATGTTTCAATTGATATTTCAAGTTGTTTATGGAATTTAAACATTATTATCCCATATGTTGGGTGGCCTTCTTCCCACCACTATGGAATTTTCTTTCGAAGTTCCTCTTTTTGTAACTAAAAGTTTTTAAATTTAAATGGTTTGTGATGTTACACTGTCTTGATCCCCCCTTCCAAAAAAATGAGAAAGTGATCTGAAACTAGACCCTCAAAAATCTAAAATTGTATATACCATTTTACAAATGCCTCCTCTAAAACCAAAAAATGATCTAACTTCACTTTCCTGCTATGTGTCTTCCTCCTCTTATTAGTCCAAGTATAGTTGGTTCTAGGGCATTTAATATCCACCAAGTGTAATGCCTAGACTTGGGCAATCATAAGTCGATCCCCTGGGTCTAAAATTGGGGTTCCCCCTTCCTAATCTCTAGAGGATAATTTAGCATTAAAATTCCCATCAATAATCCAGTCTAACTCTTCCCTTGAGACTCTCATGTTATGCACAACTTTCCATTGATGCATTTTACCATCTAGGTTTTGAGCCCAATAAAAATTTATGAATAAAACATGTTTAATTGTTACATTGTTCCTAAAATGTTATGTGAGGACACCCCTCCAAGGTATATGTTCTATTGTAGTCCATTCAAGAGAGTTCCAAAAAGTAACTATCCCCCTTCAATCCCATTGAACAACCACTTCTATATGACCAACATCCCTCAATAGTCTATTTACTATTTTACACATAAGATCCAACGATATTTCTGTCTCTTGGATAAGAAAAAAATATTTTTTACATTTTTCTAAGAGTCTTAAAACAACATATTGATGGGTTCTACTATTTAAACCCCTAGCATTCCATGATTGTATAATCATTGGTTACCTTGAGAGTAATAAAAATCTATTGGCCTCACCGATCCTCCAGTGATCAATTTGTCTCCTTGAACTGCTATCAATTCCTTATTTGATTTTCTACCCACTCCTTAAGAGTTATCCCTAGAGTTGGTCTTTCTCTATTCTTTTTTTCTATAACCATGATGACATCCTTAATTATTGGTTGCTCTTGGTTATGCACTATCAATACCCCTGCACTCTATGATTGTGGTAACTCACTGCAATCAATTACCTGCTCTATGATGGGAGGATATGAAAGAGGGGCTTGAACATGGTTTTTATTGTTTTCATTATTTCCATCCACTTCTTCCATGAATTGTTCTTCTTATTGGTCCATTAGTATCTTAAATATCTCATACCTATTGGAGGGCTTGAATTGGGTTTGCTCTTTACCATATTTTTTCTTTTGCCTTCTCCTTATTTTGGGCTATTCAAAACCATCTCCCTGTGCTTCTTTACCCTGAGAAATATTGGTTGTTTCTTTATTTATTGTTGACTTACCCTCCTTAGGAAGATTTGACATTCCTAGAGGAGCCTCCATTTTTATGTTCATATTATTTTGGCAAGATCGGGCCAAATGCCCATATTTGTGGTAAACCAAAGCCTCATAATCTAGTTATTGAATCCAAGATAGTCCTGCAAGTTCGAGTTCCACCTCTACCGACAAAGGCTGGCTAAGATTCATTTCCACACATAATATTGCATAAAAAATTGTGTTTCATTCCATTGTCTTTGGAAACACCCAAATGTCTTCCAACAAAATTACTGATAATTTCTAATACCTACTCACTCTAAAACTCCATTGGAAGTGCATACAAATGGATCCAAACTGGGACAACAGTGGGTTCAATTTGAGGAATCCCACTCTCCAGGGTTGAACAAATAATCCTGTTGGACCATGATTTCTCTTTTCTGATTTGAAAGCCTTATTTCTATCGATAAGTGAATAAAAATTAACAATAAAATATCCATTTCTAATAAACTACAAATAATACTCATCAAGAGGCTCCTAGTTTTTTTGGTCCCAAGAATGCAAAAAATCAAGGTAGGGTGAATACCCATGAATTTATAGATCAAATCATGATTGGCTCTATATATAACTATTTCTTCGACCATCCTTTTTCTCAATGATAATCTTTGGCCTTGATTTTGACTATGGTAAGCATCCATTAACTCATTGAGATGTTGATCTATTTCTAGCAACCGTAAAGAGCATTTTTAATGCATTTTTTTGTGCTTCTTCAGTCTCTGATGGAGATTTATCCTTTAAAAAATATTTAAAAGAACTATGTCTCTCTAAAAGAGGATCCGGAGGTGTTCCCATTGGGTCCTCCTAGGGAAGCAATCTTGTCTTCAAATCCACAGTAATCAAAAATCTCTTCGACTGCCCAACTGATGCCCTAGTTTTCTCTTGTAGATCTCTCTACTGTACCATCATTATTTAATTTACTTCCTTTCTTCTTACAATCTCACATTAAAATATTTTGGAATGTTGTAAATAACTTCTAACTCATTTACATCAATCTTGATGAAAACCATTTTTCCTAATAGTATCATGTGGAAAATTAAAAATAATTTATTATCCCTAGAGTTGGTCTTTCTCTATTCTTTTCTGCTATGCCCATGATGAGATCCTTAATTATCGATTGCTCTTGGTTATGCACTATCAATACTCCTACACTCTCTGATTGCAGTAACTTATTATACTCAATTACCTGCTCTATGATCGGAGGAGGTGAAAGAGGGGCTTGAACATGGTTGTTATTGTTTTCCTTATTCACATCCACTCCTTCCATGAATTGTTTTTCTTCTTGGTCCATTAGTGTCTTAAAAATATCATACCTATTGGAGGGCTTGATGTAGGTTTGCTCTTTACCATATTTTTTCTTTTGCCTTCTCCTTATTTTGGGTTGTTCAAAACCATCTTCGTGTGCTTCTTTTCCCTAATAAATATTGGTTATTTATTTCTTTCTTTTTAACTTACCCTCCTTAGGAAGATTTGACATTCCCAGAGGAGCTTCCATTTTTATATTCATATTATTTGGGCAAGATCGGGGCAAATACCCATATTTGTGGCAAAATCTGCATCTAAAGGGCAATGCCTCATAATCCAGCTGTTGAATCCGAGATAGTCCCACAATTTTGGGTTCTATATCTATCAACAAAGGCTATCTAAGATCCATTTCCACACATAATCTTGCATAAATAGTTGTGTTTCCTTCCATAGTGTCTTTGGAAATACCCAAATATCTTCCAATGGAATTGTCAATAATTTCCAATACCTGCTCACTCCAAAACTCCATTGGAAGTGCATACAAACGGATCCAAACCGAGACAACAGTGGGTTCAATTTGAGGATCAAATCCCACTCTCCAGGGTTGAACAAATAATCCTTCCGGACCATGATTCCTCTTTTTTTATTCGAAAGCCTTATTTCTATCGGTAAGTGAAGAAAAATTAACAATAAAATATCCATTGCTAATAAATCACAAAGAATACTCACCAAGAGGCTCCCAGTTTTTTTGAATCCAAAAATACAAAACATTTAGGGTAGGGCAAATACCCATAAATTTATAGATCAAATCATGATTGGCTCTATATAAAATTGTTTCTTCGATCATCCTTTGCTCAATGACAATATTTGGTCTTGATTCTGACTATGGCAGGTATACATTAACTTGTTGAGAATTTGATCTATTTCCAGTAGCTATAAAGAGCATTTTTAATGAAGTTTTTTTGTGCTTATTCAATCTCTGATGGAGATTTATCCCTTAAAAAATCTACAAAAGAATTGTGTCTCTCTAAAATAGGATCTAGAGGTGTCCCCTTTAGGCCCTCCTCGGGTAGCAATCTTGTCATCAAATCCACAATAATCATAAATCTCTTTGGATACCCAACTGATGCCCTAGTTTTCTCTTCTAGAGCTCTCTCCAAAAAAATAGTTTTCTATCACCTTTATTAAGCCAATTTTTCCTATATTTTTGGGTCTAATATGACTCTTATTTTTTCAATATGCTATGATAGTTATAAAGTGATTGATTTTTTTATACATAAGTATGTTTTTCCATTTCATTGATTTCTACTCTCTATTGTAAAATCCTCAAGCTTGGATAAAATTTCCTAATTTCCTTTAAATATATTATCAAAGGGTTCTATATTCTAGGTCTTTATCTGCTCCTTAAAATATTTCATATTTTAAATAAATTTATACATACATGATCCTCTAGACTTTATTTCATACAACTATAATAGAAATGTTTTGAAAAAATCAATGTCTCGAAGACACATAAAATGACTTTGAATGACTATTTTGAGTATATGACAGCTCAAGAGGACATGTTTGTGATTATATCCTGCTTAAAACAAAATGTTTGAAGAGATTGTATACTATATTTGTAACCATCAAACAAAAAAAGCTATCCACTCTTCCTATCACAAGAAATTGATCAATATGTTTATTACCCCATTTATATTGAAAGCTTGGAGGAATAACATTCTAAATGCCTTTTAAATTTACAAAGTATTAAAATATTCTATTGATCTAAACTATTCAAGAATACCGGTCTTCTTTTATGAAGGAGATAAAACCATATTGAAGTCCACATGAGGAATCCATAAATAATGATAGTCAATCATCATTGAGTTTGTCATGAATAAAACAAGGTCCTTCCAATATCTATCTTGAAGAGTAACTACATTTAGAGCATATAAATTTATGACTTCAATTTTCATAATTTCTTCTTTCTTACAAATAAAACTAGCAACTCATTTTTTATTATTTATAGTAATTATTCATACCATTACTATTGTACCATACCATTGTAATAACTCATTAATCTATAATAGTATAAACTATAATATTATTAGGATTATTACATCATAAAAGGATTATATAATAGTTAGAGTTATAATAATGTGGAGCTTGTCTCCTAAGTTTGATTTAGTAGGTGACCTTTGATTTATGTATGTGTAATAAATAGTTAGATAGTTTTTAAGTGGTTGAGTGGTTGAGAAAATCACTCATGTATGGTTGAGGTTGGTCTAAGTTGAGTCATTTAGTTAAGTCAAAGTGATTTGTTACAATAATAGTCTATCTTTAGACTATTTATTGAACTTAATATTAATAAACTATATTGTATAAATATGATTGATTAATATAATTTATTTAGCCTCATGTTGTTCCAATAGTGAGCACTATTGTATATCTCAATAGGAGCACCATTGTGCTCCAATTAAATATTCATAATTTTAGAAAGAGATTCCAAAAAATATAAGTGATCATTTTGACATCCAAAAGTTATTTCAAATATCCATTTGAGCAAATTAGCTTACTGGAAGATCCATTTGCATCACCACAACAAGGAAAGAAATTTGAAAATTCATACAGAGGGGCTCCAAATCACTCTATTATTTTATGAAGGAATGAATAGTTAAAAGCAATATATATTTTTCAAATATGGTAGAGTAGATTTCAGAAGCAATTTATCTCCCATGGTTATTAGTGTCGTTAATTTAAGAAGCATTAAATTTGTTAGGTTCTCCCTAAAATACGACCACAACATTCTAACTCAACAAAAGAAAATTCAAATATTAAACATCCATAAAGTTTTTTGAAGCCATTATTTATTATATCTTTGGTTTTCAAATATTTACTTATTCAAAGGGATTTAAAATGAGTGGTGTGACTTTGTTTGTAAAATCAATGGAGAAATACCTATATATTAAATTTATTTTTAGAATGGATAATTTATTAAATTTTTTATTTTAAAAATATTAAAAAAAGTTAACAAAGCAATTTTTTAATGTATAAAGTGTATGATCCATGGCATAGTTTTAAAACTCACATTTTACAATAAACTTGACAGCCTAATTTTGGATATTTTATCACAACTTTGGAAAACTTGACAAACAAAGTCAAAAAAAAAATTCAATAAATAGAAATAATATTTTAAACAACAATTAGAGATCCAAAAAAATGATATTATATTAAATATTCATAAAACATAGAACAATTATTGTTTACAAAACAACAAATCAACCCAAAAATATTTCAAAGTCTCTACTAGTAAAATTTCATGTTTATTGTCATTTTCAATGGTTACTAGTAAACATTGTCTATTAGTTCATGTCATATAAAAATAAGATATAAAACTATGGGCTTAAAAAGCAATAGTGTTGGGCCACATCAATTCAATCTATATATGCCAGTTAGAATTGCACAAAGAGTACTTTAGATTTTAAAAATATTATAATAATAATAGTTGATTGCATAAATGCAGGTCTTCCATTGGTAGAATACATGATGCAAAATTAAGCATGAATACACTATATGTCCTAAATATGCTGAGAACAAAAGTCCTGAAGACCTTGTTCGCTATCAACTTCCTACCAAAGGTTCTTCCATTTTAGCAGTTCTTAAGACTAGTGAGGATTTGATAAAGAAAAAATTATTTTGGATCATTCATAATGGTCAACATGCAAATTTTTGGACAGATTCTTGGGATGGTCACAAGGCTTTGATAACTCAGTTTCCCGATTGGAGGCCTTGAATGGATAAGCTTCACCGAGCTAATTGGATAAAGGTGGCTAATTACTATCGGTACCATACTGGTAATTCAAAGGTTGATAGATATTGGATCCCTATTGAGGACTGGCCTATTCAAATCCCAGAAAGGCAAAGACAAGATATACAAGGCATCCTTCATAAGAGATCCCTCTCTTGGTCCCATGAAAAAGATTGGTTTGGATGGAACAACACTACTAAGGGTGAGTATTCAGTTGCTCAAGGTTATTTGACCTTATGTCATAATAATCCCAACCATTCTTCTGACATCTTTTCTCTATTGTGGGCTCAAAATCTCTAGCGTAAGGTGAGGTTCTTTAATTGGCTTTTATTGCATCGTAGGGTTCTTACTGGTGAGCAACTTATGAAGCGTGGTTTTCATGGCCCTTTTAGATGTGAAATGTGTGAAGAGAATGTAGAAAATCTCAACCATATTTTTATTGAGTGTACTTTAGCCTTTGAGCTATGGAGGAGAATGGCCACATTACTTGGCTTACAATGGTCCAATTTTTTTACTTTTGAACAACTTTGGAGGGATTGGCCTAATCAAGAGGGTGTTGATCATTTTATTAGGCGGTTAGTTTGGATGGGTTCTACCATTCTTCTTTGGAATATTTGGAATGAAAGGAACAACCAAATTTTTAATCAAGATAGGAAGCATATTCACTATATTTGGTAAAATACCATAGCCAACTTAGTTGAATCAGTCCATCAACTCCTGAATCACCCCCAAAACTCCCACCAAATATGGGATAAAGTGATGCAAATATTGAAGATTAAATCTTCTAAGGGCAACCAATTTAAAGGGAATGTGAGTATTAGTAAGATGGATAGGACTAGAAATTGGCAACCTCCTCCTAAGAATTTTGGAAAAGTCAATACTGATGGAGCCTCTATAGGGAACCCTGGAAAAGCCAGTGTGGGAGGAATTGGTAGACTTTTAGATGGCTCCCTGGTTTTTACTTTTGCTGAGAATGGGTATTCTTTTCAATAACCTTGTTGAGGGGTATGGTATCCTCAAAGGCCTTCAGGAGGCTACTAAGGTTGGATGGGAAAAGGTGTTAGTTGAGTCTGACTCTCAACTTATGATTAATCTCTTGAAGACTCCTTCTAAGAATCATAAGGTGGATTGGAGAATAAAAAGAATTATTGAGAAGATTCAATTAATCCAGATGGGATTTTTGAAAGTTGATTACAATCATGTGGTCAGATATCAAAACAAGAGTGATGATTCTTTAGCTAATTGGGCTTTGGACAAAGGTGATCTTACTTATTATGGCCACCCTCCTATATGGTGGGCTTCTCAAATTAGGGAAGCTCTTCTTTCTATCATTTCTTTGGATGGCTTCAGTTCTGAAGGTACCCAGTTTCTTCTTGTTTTTTCTTTTTTTTGCTTCACTTTGGTTCATTCAGTTTTTTTAGTTCCATAGCTTATTCTATTCTTTATTTTGTTTCCTTTGTTGATTCTTGCCTTAATAGTCTTCTGGTCTAGATAGGTCATTGTTATGTTCAATTTTTTTTTCTTTTTTCTTTTTTGTTTTTTTTGTCTAGTTTTTTAAGGTGGGTGGGTTCTTTTGTTTTGTTTTGTTTTTGTATTCTTTGTGTTGTTTTTATTTTTCATGTGTTTTTGTTGTTATTTTTTATTGTTCTTTGTTATTGTTCTTGTGTTTTTTTCGTTCTTGTTCTTGGGTTTCTTTTTGTTTGTGTTATTTCGTGTTTTTATGTGAGTGTTTTCTATGTTTTTTGTTTTTTTTTATTGTCTGTTGTTGGTTGTTTTTTATTTTATTTTATTTTTTTATTTTTTTTTTTAAGGTTTTGGTTGTGTTTATTTTTCATGTTTTTTTGGGTTGTCTTTGTAGTGTTCTGTTGTTTTTGTCTTGTTTGTGTTTTGTTATGTGGTTCTTGTGTTTTTATATGTGGTTTGTGTTGTGGTTTCTTTTATCTTATTGTGCGTGTTTGGTTGTGCTTTTGTTTTTTACACACTCAAGGAGCATATTTTTTATTTTATTTTATTATTTTTGTTGTTATTTACTTATTTTTAAGTTGGTTTTGTGTGTTTGTTTGCTCCTTGAGTATGTCAAAGGTGGTAGGCCAGGTCTGAGTCTTGGGCATTTTTGGTGGAATGGATACCCCTGCCTCCTTGGATCTTACCCGAAAGTGGCATCCTTTTGGGATGTTTTCCACAAATTAAAAAAAAAAAGAATACACTATATAAATTAAAAATATGATTAAGGTCTATTAAAAATATGAGACTATTTTTGATAGTAAACTTACAAAACTACATACATATATATCTAATCTGAATAAATAGCTTTAGAAGAATTTCTAAAATATACAACATAGTCATGGTATTATTCAATGATAAAAGACAGATGCAAACAATAAGTAACGAACAATTATTTCTAAAGAAAGAGCTATTGAAACCAATACTGTTGCAAGAATGAACAATTATTTTTACAATCAGGCATTGGTTTATAACATAGTCCTTAGATTAATAGGGTACATATAAGAAGTATATCTAATCATAAAGTGATTGATAATTATTTGCATGCCCTCTCTATTGGATGGAATGGGTCCCAAAATACTTAAATGTTCCTATTTGGGCATAGACTTGAAGTCGGGTTATAAGTGTCGATGCCATTAAAGCATTCCTATCCATAGCAAGCAGTCTGAGCTATCTTAAATCCTACATTTTCATCTATTTTTTCACCCATGATAGAGTTTCTCATGAGGAACTGACTTGAAAATGATGCAGAATTTGTGATGTGTTGATGAGTTTCTTGACACCAAGAAAGCAAAAAAAAAACTTGTCAACTATGAATTCTTGTGAATATCATGAGAATTCATGATTTCTTGACAAGTTTTAAAACTATGATCAATGATACCCCATACTCCTTAAGTACTTTTTGACTAAAGATTTCATATGGAGGGGGTACTTTTATTTTTGCTCAATATGTAATTTTCACAATTGCTCTAAAAATCTCATTTAATGTAATTTTGAAGATAGTACTTGGTAAGCACCAGGTGATTGGCAGAAGTAGTAAGGACCATCCAACTACCTTGTTGATCATATGGACAAGTGAAGGTCCATGTTGCACTTAAGGTGAATGGTTGAGTTTATCCCCATTTACAAGAAGATGAAAATTAGTAATGCCTAGTCTAACTAATTGCTTGTTAGTAGTTGTGTGTGTCCATAGTCACAAGTGTTGTGAATAGTAATGTGTGTCCCTATTTATGACTTTGATATTAGATAGTGTGTGGGTTCCTATCCAATTGTGCTGTAGGACCATGGATAGTCGAGTGTGTCCCTTTTGTAGTTATGATTTTAGTGAGGCCATACCCCTTAATATGAACATATGATTATGTCCTTCTTTATAATTATGCAATTCATGGACTATAGTGTGTGTTCTAGTCATGAAAATTTTACTTTATGAACCATGAGTTTGTCCTAGTACATCAAGTGTTTGGTGGTGTATCAACTGTGTATGTCCCAACCTAGTTATAAGTACATGTGTCCCTATTTAGATCATGATGTAATACGAGGGGAATGTTAGGGTTATTACACCATAAAAGGGATATATAATGGTTAGAATTATAATATGGAGTATATTTCCTAATTTTGATTTAGTAGGCGACCTCCACTTCATGTATTTGTAATAAATAGTTAGATAGTTATTAAGTAGTTGAGAGAACAACTTGTGTATGGTTGAGGTTGGTCTAGGCTAAGTCATTTAGTAGAGTTGAGTCAAAGTTATTTGTTACAACAATAGTCTATCCTTGAAATATTTGATGAACTTAATATTTTTTTTAATTTACATGGTGGAATCGGTAACCGCCACAAATCCGGGTAGGTTGTCCAAACTTTATGGCCACCATAGTATTCTACATTGTTCACCCCGAAAGTCACCACATAGATCTTCGTGCAATATTCCCCTATAACCACCATGCCACAATAATTTTAAACCTTTTACACCACTGAAAGCACCAAGAAAGGGACAAGCATTCAGTCCAACAAGGCCCAAGATTTGAACCTTGGACCTCCACCCCCCTTACGAGGTTTGGTCGATGTTGAACTTAATATTAGTAAATTTTATTGTATAAATATGATTGTTTGATTAATAAAATTTGTTCAACCTTGTGTTGTTCGAATGTAGATAGTCCTCCATCTTCCAAATATTTATAAATGCACCCTTACATTCTTCACTACCTATTTTTATTCCCTATACCAAAATAAATTTGGGACTATAACAGCTTATTAATTCCTTGTTAACTCTTCTTGCTATATTCATACCTTGAATATTTTAGGATGACATCATGACCATCGCTTTTTATTTTTACTTGTGGGATTAGCCCTTGTTCTTGTTAATACTTATGATATTTATTTTTGGATTTTCAAATCAATATCCTTTTGAATTTCTCTCAAATGTTGTTCTTTCTTTGAGAGTCTTCCTTTCTATTTTCCATTTGAATCAATGGTTTCATCTTCATTAAATATTTATTTTTCTATATTTTTTACAATATGGCATATTATTTGTAGGTTTATATTACCCTAAAGAACCTAAGTTAAAGGGATAAACTAGAAAATACTTTCTCTTTTATTTTGGCATGAAAACCTTAAAGTAAAATGGAAAAGCCTCCTTAGTACTTACTTTCTCATGCATCCCTAGAAACCCTAAAGTACAATGGATATTTCCCATACTACTTTCTTTATTATGTCACTCTAGAAACCCTAAAGTGCAAGAAATAAACTCTCTACTACTTTCATTTATATTGAAAGGATAAGATTTTCTACTATTTCAAGAAAATGGAGATGATTTATCTAGACCAATCTTAACCTATTCCACCTTGTCCACTGTGATATTTGACTTGAAACCTCCTTTTATAGCTTCAATTCCTTCCAAATTTCTACTTGCACACTACAATTTCTTATCTAAATGATCCATGATGACCTTTTCCATTGTATGATGTAGAGGGGTTTTCTTTGCCACTTATTTTAGAGTGGAAAATGATTTATCTAATCCATATTCTACTATTATGACCACTTTGCTTCAACTTTGGGATTGTCTCATGATCAAAAATATATTTTTCAATTGTTTTCCCTTTGTAATCTCTTTCCTTGTGATTTGTTTTATGGAATTTATGACATCAAAATTTAAAATTTTCATAATCCACTTACTAAACTTATTCTTTGATTCACATTTATTTGTAAGAGATTTTGGTAGAAGGTTATAAAATATTCATGGTAATACATATGTTTGTAAATTGTTTAATTTTGCTCCCTAGAATTCAATCCTCCTAGATGAATTCCCCTAGAGTATTACCAATATTCTTTAAAATATACTTAGTTCCAAGCTTTTATAGAACTTCAATAAAGCTAAATCACATTAGAATCCTTTTAAGAGTTCCTATATCCATATAAAAATACTTATTACATGGTCTTAATTATAAACTAATTGTCACCTCATGAGGGATACCGTAGTGGAATATCTTTGGGTTTTCATCTAGGAGATGTAAGTTCAAACCTTAGTACAAGGGGACTAGGACCTCTTTTAAAAAACCCATTCTTTACCCTAAAATTTTAAGTCCCATGAGGGATACCTTAGTAGTATGTATTTGGGTTTACATCCAAGAGCACAAGTTCAAACCCTAGTACAAGGATATTGAGGTTCCTTTCAAAAACCCATGCTTTACCCTAAAATTTTAGATCAAATGATATTAGCTCAATCAGTTAGATTTCTCAAAATTCAAGGAGACCCAGGTTCAATTCTCGCCAAGTGATACATGGATAATAAATAAAATTTGTTCTAATACCATTATATGGTGATGATGTATTATGGATTTGGCTTGTTTCAATCCCATTTAACCAATTGAAAAAAAAGAGTATAAACTAGTTGTCCCTTAAATCGTAGATCACCACCCATTATTTTGTGCTTGATTTTTGAATTGGAAATATGACAAAGAAAAATTAACTCAATACTCAATTTTATTTAATGCACTTTCAAATCTCCAAAATATTTATGCACTATTTGTTGAACTTACATAGTAATCCTATACTTTTAAGAACCATTATGCCATGCTCAATTATCTCATATTTGATAATCACTTCTAGTGAAACATTGCTTAGACATGGATTATAATAGAATAATTCTTCTTTTTATCATTGTCTAAAAAAGAAATATTTTCCCTAATTATAACATACTTTATTCCTACTAGGGCATCCTTATGTTCAACTACAACTTGCAAAAATAATTTTTCTTGTTTATTACCTAATTTTTGTTGGAGAATATTACATTATTTGATACCTTGCAAGTATCTTGTAGATACTTTGTAAATATTTGGTGTCTAGGAGTCTTATAAATATTTGGAATTTAGTAATCATTAGATTTTTGTATTTATTAAGGAGTAAATAAATATATTTCTCCAATGAGAAATATGAAGAGTCATATCTCTCAGAAGTTTATGGAGATGAAGATATAGTTGAATATGAAATGTTAAGAGCCTCTTTGTAAAGGCTAATAGTAGGAGAAGCATATGAGGTGTTTGTAATAGGAAATTGTAGTTCATATTATTGTATTGTAATACTTTGTAATCTTGTCATATTTATGAATATAGTCTGTCCATTTTATTTTGAGTCATGGGTTGATTATATGTGAATTGTGTTCTATTATAATATGAAAAATATTTAACATTTATGTCCAAAGTAGATTGATTAATATAGCACATTTTCTAATAGTGGTATTAGAGCTACAATTAGTGATCCAAGGGAAGAGAGCTATAGTTAGTTATCAAAGGAAAGAGACATATAGTTAGCAAGCCAAGGGAAGTGAGATATGGTTGGTGATTCAAGAGAATAAGAGCCACATTAATCCTATAAGAGTGTTGTGTGTGAGTCCATTTTTTGTTTAAGTCACCTTGTTATTCATACTAGTGAGTCATTAGTGAGGTGTGGTAAGAGTGTAGGGAGAAATTCTAGAAGTGATATGGTCTTGTGTGAAGAAGTAAAAAACTAGATGATATTTGAATATTTTTTGTTATATGCGGTCCAAATTAGTCGAACTAGCCAAAGAGAACATTGTTTTAAGTCCCTATCCTTTACTACAAAATTGAAGTCAAAGTCTCATTATCCAAAGCCTTTTTATGACTTTTAGAGGATAACATTAGCCTCCTACCCATTTTTATGAGATAACTAGAGTAAGATGGGCATATTTGAGTGTGACTTTCCAAAGGAGAAGTCATCTATTACATGAGAAATTATCACTAAATAATTCTAGGTTGAATCCATGAGATTAGCTACTACAGCAAGAGGATATTCAAAACTATAAAATATTTAAAATCAAAATGAATGCAACTAGATGAATAAAATTTGGAAGGAGCAATCAAAGAGCTCATCCATAACATATGAGGATACGTTAGCAAGGAAAATATAAAAATTTTGGAGTACTGGTGCTTTATCTAAAGTTTAGAGGGAAAGATCAAAGTTGAAATTTAAGCAAATGTAAATGCACATTGATTTTATTGCCTTTGTTTTATTTAAAAAGCATATAGTGGATGCATGATATTTAAGAGAATTTGACTTAAATAAGAGAAAATATTGAAAGGGGTATGTTATAAAACAAAGAGTGCAATATTCATAAGGAGAATCATTAAAGAATGAAAAAGGAACTCTTTTTAAAGATTCAATGAATTTATAAGAAGAAATAAAAGAATTGGAAGAAAAATATTTAAAGTAAAATATTTGAGAAGAAATTTAAAATAGATAAAAGAAAATATTGAAGGAAGAAATTTGATTTGTCCAAGATTTAAAAGGGGAAAGAAGATTTTAAATTTTTTGCCTTAGTAAATAAAACTAAAAAAAGAATTTGATAATAAGAAAGGTTTTTAATAAATGACACAATAGAAAGAAAGAAAAAAGAAAAATTATTTAAAGGGAATATTGGCTTACACTTGGACAAGGACAATTCATTCAATTTTTTTTCAAATATTGAAGTCCATTTGTTTTATAAAGTGTATTTAATCTATAAAGGATATTTCTAAAGGAAAAGTTTGAAAGGTACATTGTTGAAGGAATATTTTCAAAGCAGAGACATTGAAGGCAATTTCAAAGACAAGGACATATTATTAATCAAGCTCCATAGAGTATGAAATATTTTTTTATCTCAACTTATATTCTCCATAGGTTATAGGAACATTAAAAGAAACTAAAACAAAGAGTCATAATATTTTCTACTTGATGATTAAAAGAAATTTTAATTTCCCATCATCTAAACAAATTGTAAATTAGAAAACTTGATCATATTTTTGAAGAAAATCATAAAGATATTATTCTGGTCCAAAATCTATCTAGTCTATGAACTGCATTCTAGACTTTGGCCAAGATTGGATGACTAGGATTTCTCCCAAGTTCAACCCCTAGAGAAGGTTAGTTCCTTATAATACTTTGCAAGATTAAAACAGGGTCATAAGACTAAAGAAATAGATGGAAGAGTTAGAAGGAGATAAGGCTTTAGATAATGCTTGAAGGATGGATGGGGTATAACGTAACAACAATGAGATATACTACATAAGAGTCTTACACAATCAATTTTAAGCAAAACTTAATAGACCAACCATTGATAAAGCATTATAGAGTTCTTTAAATTTTGGTTGTATGCTTTAAACATTCCAAATACCCTATGAAAAGTAATCCACTTAGCTATCCAGATATGTAAATTTTCTTTAATATAATTCATTATTAATAAAGAGTAGACAAAAATGCATTAAAGTATAAAATTCATTCATAAAAACTTGAGAATACTATCACAATGGAGTCCAAACAACTTTCAAATTTTATTGATTGGTAATGGTCATTATATAGTATACAACAAACAATTGCAATAGAGTCGACCCTCATTATGAAGTAAATTGGGCTATTTATAAATTACTCATGAATCTTCTAGCTCAAGATTTCCAATATTTTGTTACATGTCTATTAGAAACAACCTAAAAAGAACACTCATGGGAGAAAATGATATTTTCATGCTTTATGTCAATAAAATATCTACTTTTAGGTTTTTTTGCTAGGGATAATCTAGATTCCTTCATATTTGGCTCACATGTGTCTTCAATAGGTTTATAGATCTTCAATTTTCATTTTCTAGCAATTTTCTTGGATGTTGCAGTGGCCTATTAGACATGTCATTCTCAATCTAATGATTGTATTAAGTGGCTAAATAAAATCTAGGTAGTTACAAGTTCTAATAGGAGAAATCTAGATGAAAGGGATATTCCTAAGTGGTTTTGAGTTGATGCCAAAACTTACAGCAATATTGGGTCCTTTTATTTGGAACAAATGACTTTTAGATTGAAGCCACAATTTTGAAGAGGTATGGTTGATGTTGTTCTCCTAGAAGCCATGGGTTTTCACCCTTTTGTGTTATGCCTTGCTTCTCTGAACATGTGTATTTTTGGGCTTTTATGATTCTTATGCTAATGTAAGCATTTTGAAATTTTGGCATTGATCCATTTTGGTATCTAGTCTTTTCAAGATTTTTTAGTACTTCAACTGATGTAAGCACTTTGAAATATCGATTTTTTTTTGCCACAAATTCAAGCTAAAGAGATGCTTCAACTTAGTCAATGTCAAAATCATGTCATTGTGATCTCATTGTTTTTAGACTTTACTAGAGCTTTGTGTGATGTCATCACTTGGAAAATTCCAAAATTGATCGATCTTAGATTTATGCTTTACCATAGCCTCTTGGGGCTTAGCCAATTTTCCACTTTGATGGAATGCATATTACTTTATTACTTTTCCATGATTTTAGGTCTTTTAAAAGTGCTTAATCACCTTAGAATTTAGCTTCAAATTGATGTATTTGAGTCTCTGATAACTTGATTGTGCTGTTATGATGCTTAGGCCAAACTCTAGGTTATTTGCCTTAGAAAATTTTTGGAAAACATCTTAGCAAATTTGCAAGCTAACTTGGTTTGCAAGGACTTGCAAGTCAATCACATTGACCTATATTACTTGCACATCCCAAGGGTTCTTGCTCACAAAAATTAAGGACCTATAAGCCTTATTTATTGGGTACAAAGTGAAGGATATTAAGAAGATACAAGAACTCTAAAATAACAAAAGGAAAGGTAGTCATTAAGAGGATAAGGATGATGGATGATGCTAATGGATAATGTGTAACAAGGAGTGTGAGTTATAATAAATGGAGAAGGTGTTAGCTTTTGATGGGACGATAGTACAGGAAATACAACCACAAGATGCAAGATAGCTAATCTGAGATAATTATAAACTAATGATACAATAATATGCAGGAAAGTAATGAGATGAACATTTGTAAATAAATTTGAAATATACCATTATTGAAAATGATAAAAATAGTATAATGCTATATAATAGAGGACATGAACAATCCACAAACAGATATGAAAGGACTACAATGTAGCATACTACTAAACTATACCACACACTCACTATATTTACTACTACATATAAAACACTCACTATGAGGTCTTTATATAGGAAGATAGATTCCTTGGCCCTTACTCTACCTATCTACCTAATGTACAAGTGGACTTCTTGTACATTTACAACTTGCACATTGACACTTGTGCATTTATTACAATACTTGAAGTAACTAACTAACTTTACTCTAAAGTAAACTCCTACTCTAGTAATGTACCAAAGGTGGTACATTTACATGATCTAAATGATGTAATATACTCTAAAATCCCCCTGTATTACAATATTTGGGTATTTAAGACTTCAGTCTTCAATATGGATCTTCTATCTGATATTGAAGTTTGAGTTCTCCTTCTCTGTTGTTTGTGTTATGTTCAAGCAAGTAGTTAGTGTCTTTATAAAATGCTACCTTTGTAGAGAGGGCTTTTACTTCAGATTCAGTTGTAGGTTCTTCCAATTCTTTGAACTGATCATACTCATTCAGTTCAATCTTTGTGCTTTCTTGCTTTATTCATTATACTCTTTATTTGTATTCAGATGAGTATTTTTGTTTTGCTTTCTTTTTTCAAGTTTCTTCCTCATTTTTCTTCTTTGTTTATGCACTATTTTTAGAGGAATATATGATTCATTATGAATTAGTACATCATCACAATAGTATTGACTAGAATTACTAGTTTGTTTTATGTTTTGAACAAGTTCAAAAACAATTAATGATAGATACCATTAAACATTCTTCTAATGTGAATATAACTATTTTTTGTGTATTCCACCATGCTCTAAAGAGTACTTCATGAAGATAACTAATTAATGTTGTAAAATTTCCTTATTTTACCTTTTTAAGGAATAATGAAAATCTTTCATTTTCAGTAGAAAATAAAATCTTGTATCCTTCAAAGGTATCTATTAGGTTTTGGGAGTAAAATTCCACCACGTAAAATATTTCCTCACTATTGAATGCATTCCTCGCTATTTGATATTTTTGGGATCATAATACCTTTTATGGCCTTAGGAAATGAAGGTTTGGGGGGTTACCCTAGGAGAGCACCTATTGCAAACACATTGGTAAAAAATTTTGGCATAAGATAGAAAACTACCTAGCCTTCTTTATTTTGCATGACTTTGATTTGGGGATTGTAGAATTCTACTATTTCTAACACCAACTTTAGGCAAAGGATGTACAAGATTATATATGTATGAAGACAAGAACAATAACCATGTAGTTATACCTATGCTACTGGGTGAAACATTTTGTTCCCTTTGTTCAATGTTGTCTTAGAGGCTTTTGTAATTTTCTTGCAGAGTGATTTCAATGTCTCTGATTTTGCTTGTGTGGTCTTGCAACACTTTTGGTTCCTTCTAGACCTTTTTTTTCTTTTGTAGAATATTAATGGGTGTTTAACTTTTTCTTGGAGTAATTTTTTGCATAGTTGGCCATGGTCCTTGAGCTTCTCCTAAAGCTACTTTTGCACTTAAGCTCTATCAAATGTAGCCACTACTTATGTGTGAGGCCTTAAATACTTCTTTCTCATAATGTTTGTCTTCTTAGAAGGCTCTCATACTCAAAAAATTTTATGAAAATTTTAGTCTTCAAGGCTTTTATTTATAATGTAAAACTACTTGTTGGCATAATTAATATGGTATACGGTACATATTTGCTTTTCTTTGGAGTCAACTTTTTACATTTCTTAGAAACGTTTGAGCGCTTCTGCATGCTTGCTTAGTTATTACTGCTACATTTTTTATGAATGGGGATGTTGTATTTCAAAACCTACCACCAATTAGCCTTTTATTTAGTCAATCAAATTTCAACAATTCAAAATTGTCATTGCTTAGTACATTTCACTTTTCTATGTACATATAATACAAATTTGATCATATATTTGCAAGTGAATCATTGATGTGCAATTAAAACATTCATATATTTTTAAATAAATCACTAGTATGCAATTAAAAATTTTATGTATTTGCAAATGAATCATTAATGTGCAATTAAAATTTTCATATATTTGCAAGTGAAACATTGTTGTGCAAATCTCATATATTTGCAAATGAATCATTGACATGGAATTATTTTTTTATATATATTTACAAATGAATCATTGCTAGACAATTAAAAATTTCATATTTTTACAAATAAATCATTGATGTGCAAGTAAAAATTTCATTTATTTACAAATGAATCATTGATGTGCAATTAAAAATTTTATATATTTGCAAGAGAGTCATTGTCATGCAATTTAAAACGTCATATATGTGCAAGTGAATCATTGTTGTTAGATACAATAAAATGTAAGTGCAATATATATAGTTTGGGAAACTATAGTTGGCATGGTTTAACATTTTTCTCTTGCGTAGTTTCAATTCCGTTCAACTCACATATGTTGTAATATCCATATAGTGGAATTGTTTTTAGATAGTTAAGCATTTGATTTTAAAATATTGTGCCTAGAAATTTATTTCATTGAGTCATACCAGCAAAGGCCACTTTAAGGAACAACTATTAATGACCTCTAGGTTTATCCACATTGGCCAAGACCTAACATACCCAAACCTTTGGGGAAAAGGATTTATATTTCAAGAGGGAACATATTTTATTTCAAGTATGTTGTATGACCCTTGACAATGGGACATTTGCATGCTCAATAGAACCGACACTAGAAGGAAGGCCTAATTCCAAAAATTAAGTTTTCTTGGTACATTATTCATGTTACACTCTTGACTATCAAAACTAGAACCAAAGGTTATTATAACTAGAGCTAAGTCATCTATGTGTGGCATTGAGTTTCTTAGCCTTTCCCCATATAAGAGATCTAAAGCTAATAAAGGCAAACCCAATACTCCTTAGATTACTAATAGTTCTTCTAGATATATTATCCCTTTTATGAATCCTTTTGCCATTTCCCAAGTCCCGCCAACGGTAGCTCTTGCTCCATGGTTAGTAGAAAGTAGTCCTTTGAACATACTCGGGGCCTACACATGATATGCCTAAGAATGTTGAAAGATATTTTCCTAGGTATAGGCATGATGGAAGAAGATCAACTGAAGAAAGACACCTTAATCTATTTATAAATTGAACATGAGGATGTTGCCTGTAGGATGTTTCCACAAATTGGATGGATTTGTATATGACTGGTATATTAGCCTACCTTCATGCTCTATTACTTTATGGGCTTAGTTAGAGGTAGTATTCATTAGTCATTTTAGATTACCTATTGACCCAGTTGTGATATATCATCAATTTGCTTCTATCCATAGAGAACCCAATGAACTTTTGGGACTATTCAACACTAGGTTTTATAAATTATATAGTAGGTTGATTACATCTTACACCCTCACAACTGAAGTAAGAATCCAAATGCATCTTAGATATTTGGACCCATTAACTTCTATGTTTATGAGAGCCCCACAAATCATAACCTTACCCATGGTATATAGTGAGGCTCTCACTGTTGAACAATAATTAATACCTCAAGGTTTTGGTCTGGATCTATTACCTTTACTTGGATAATTGGGAGCTTATAATCAAATACCACAAATAAATCAAGCCCTTACACAACACCTTCCTATGCTAAACTCATTACCAGGAGACATGTATCCAAACCAAAATCAACCCTTCAATCTAGCACCCTTGAATCAAATGATGCCTAATATGAGCAATCAACAAATTATTTTGACAAATTTGGACAATTAGGTGACCACAAACAACATTCTCAATCATACACCTCCAAAAAGTAATCAATCAACCTTACCTACATTTTTTAATACATCTACATCCACAAATATTCAACTACAAAGGCAAGTTCCTCAAAACCCACTAGCAATTAACAATCATACTAGGAACTTCAACTTTCAAAGGCCTAATTACCAATGGAATACTCACCCAAATAACGAAGTCCCAAATCCTATTGTAAAAAAATCAATCAAATAATAACCTAGGCATTTCAATTAATTTGGCAAATCTTGCTTTGCCCAATTGGTGCAAGGTCCATTCCACAACTCAACATGGTAAAACTGATTGTTTAGAGTTTAAAACTGCTTTAGATATTGTCTAAAATAAAATAGAAAATTTGGAGTTAGCACCCACCAATGAGGATTCTAAGAGTCAAGCTAATCAGAATGTAGGAACAACCTTAGTTTTAGATGTATATACAGATCCTTAAGAGTGGATGAAGAGAAACCCAACGAATACTTAGAAGAAGAGGTGTAAGCTTATTGCCAGTTTGAAAGAGGTAACAATCATATACTTTGGATTAAAGGTAAAGCACTATTGACTTCTTCCACACCTTGCAAAAAAAAATTTGTCCCACTTAATGAGTAAGCCAACAAAAACCTAGTCCCATCTAAGGGTCCCACAATGCTTACGCAGCCAAAATCCAATGCACCATTACAATAGATTAGAGAAAATCATAAAACAAAACAAAATTGGATATAATATTATTAAAGACCTTAATATAACTAAGACAAATATTTCTCTATTTGAGGTTGCTCAATTAACTAAACAAAAATATTAGTTGCTTACAAATCTCTCTAATCAAAATAGAAAAGAATTGAAAAAGACTATTGATGCTTAAGTAGCCATATACAAAGAAAAGGAAGAATCCCCTCCTTTCCTTTTGACTATTAGAATTTATGGCAAAGACTTGGAGTATATTACATTATTTGCTACATACTAATGTACCCCCATGGTACCTTCATGGTACATCTTGTAAATATTAGATTAGGGTTAAAAAATTGAACCATCCTTCAATATGTTTAAGTTGATACAAGTTTTGTTTATTGGTCAGACTAGGTTGACCTGTGAAATGATGAAACCCTCCTTTAATAAGGGATTCTACTAAAAACATGTAGAAACTAGTACCCATGTATTTTAGGATATTATTCTTCTTCTTTTAAGAATTAAAGGTTTTATTGTTTAATAAAGCAAAGGAATGCTTTAGATAAATGTTTGAGATGTGTAGTTAAGTGTTTTGGTAAAGCGCCCTTTAGAATCAATTGATATGGAAAGAAAGAAACTGAACCCTCCTTTAATATGTTTAAATTGATACAAGTTTAGTAAATCTAGAAGAATATTTTAGAGACAAAACTGGATAGAAAACTACAAAGAAAATTTGGATATTTTCTTACTTATTGTAATCATTCTAAGAACTTTCCTTGTTATTGAAGCACCCTAAAATCTTACTCGTGGAATTATAATATAGAGTAGGTCTAATATTATAAGTTAATCCTCAATGATCATATTAAAGATTAAATATTAAAGTTAATATTTAATACTTGGAATTAATGTTAAACTTTCCAAAATATATCACTAGTTGGTTTAATATGTATAATTTAAATATATAATATATCCAAGTCTAATCATATGGTAATAATGTGATTAAACCATACAATGCCCCTATCTCCACATATTTAAGGGTTAATATGTATAATTTAAATACATATTATATCCAAGTCTTATCATATGGTAATGATGTTCATAAGTGTTGTGGCTGATCCACAACACACCCCAAAATTGGGGACCCACCTTTTTTGCATGCTTTCAAAGAAGATCTCAGTGACCCAGATGCTAAAAATCAAGAAAAAGGCAAAATTGCACAAAAATGAAAAAGTGTCGCGATATCGCGACATGTTGCTCCGTCGCGACCGAAAATGAAAAAGTGTCGCGATATCGCGACATGTTGCTCCGTCGCGGTCCAGAGAGGAGAGAGAAAGGCAGAATGGAAAATTGTCACGAAATCGCGACATGTCACAAAATCACGGTCAAACCAGTCAAACAGGGCAAGGCACTAAAAGCGTCGCGATTTCACGACAAAAAAAGGGGCAGAAAAAATCGATTTCGCGACAAAAAGCAGCAAAGGGGCATGAAGCAGAAAAACGTCATGATATCGCGACAAGAAGCAGCAAAGGGGCCCGAAATAGAAAAGCGTCACGATTTCACGACAAAAAGCTGGCAAAGTGGTACGAAACGAAAAAGCGTCACGATTTCGCAACAGAAAGTCGCAAGATAGCTCCAAGTGAAAAAGCATCGCGATTTCGGAAGAAAAGAGAATGAAAAGTCGCGATTTCACGAGAAGCAGCGTACGGAGATGAAAAGCGTCGTGATTTCATGACAGGAAGCTAAGGCGTACGGAGATGAAAAGCGTCATGATTTCACGACAGGTTGCAGCAAAAAAACGTCACGATTTCGCGACAGGTTGCATTGGCAAGGCTGTTGGCAAGAAAATGTCACGATATCGCGACATGTCGCGTTTTTGCGGTGAAAGTAAAGGAGCAAAGCTGCATGCATAAAAATGTCGCGATATCGCGACATGCTATTTTTGGTCACGATTTACATGGGGCCATTACAGAACATGCAAAAAAGTGTGGAACACGTGGCGTACATGTGTAAAGGCTGCAGGGGCGTTACAGTTCACAGAGAAGATCAAGCATCTCAATGTCGAGCATAAAGTCAAAAGCAATTCGAAAGGCGGGGAAGGTGAAACGAAGCAATCTGGAAGATGAAACGAACCGTCATGGAAGGAGAAGCAATTTACCAGAACTTTAAAAGCAGAAGCACAGGATGGTACGAGGGTCGAAAACCGCTACGAGCAGAGTTGCAGTGCCTAAGGCGAGAAGCCATTCTGGGCCTGCTTGGGAGTGTTTTTCTTCCCCTTTTTTTGGTTTTGAGAAAACCAGAGATTCTGCTATTGTAACATGATTTATTTTTAATGCAGGAGTGTTCAGAAATTTGCATCTTGTGGGCAAGAAAGAAGGAGATTTTCTGTGCATGCTATAGATTTAATGTTTATTCTTTCATTTTTCAGATTTTGGATTTATAGATAATGTTAAATGCCACTTTTGTGGGTTGCATTAGGCGAATATTCGAAATTTGAATTTTATTTCAAAACCCTTTGAATCAACACTTAGCTTATCAGGATTGTGCGTGTTTGCAGGTCCAATAGGTTAGGTTGCATGCATGGAAACCTCACATCTTCGGTTTTTCCAGGACGGGATAGCATCAAACTGAATGCAATTTTAATTTCTTTTTCTTTTGCATTTTATTTTCTTTTTGCTGCACTTTATTTTTCGAAGTTCCAATTTTAATTTTTCAAGCATTAAAATAAAATAAAAAAATTAAAAAACTTCAAAATCCATAAATAATTCCTTCATGTTATGGCATTTCATTAAATTTTATTTTGAAGTTACAACATGGTCATATAGAGACCAAATCACATTTGCTTTATTAGGGTTCAATGAACAATCATTAAAGTTTCACAATAAAATAAACCACAGTGCCCCTTGTTTTCAGTTACTTGCAACCACTAAGGTGTTCCAAGCATTTTAATTGAATATCTTTATTTGAGATTATTAATACACAGATGCAAAATGCTAACATAACAGGAACCTTGGAGAAGTTACTTGTTTAATTTCTTTGCAAGCAGAGGATTTAGAACCCAAATCCTATCGGAGAGTGTGTTTTCACAATCGGGTGAAAATACCACTCAACAGATTGGCGCTAGAAGGAGGGCATGAAAGGTTTATTTTATCATGATTTTAGATGCTATAGGTTTATAATTGTTTAAGAGCTTTACATTGCTAAATATTTCAAGTCCATTTGATTAGCATCTTCAGCCTCCTCTAACACCACTCAACAGATTGGTGCTAGGAGGGCTGAACGGGTTTATTTTAGTGTTATTTAAATTTAAATTTTTTATGCTTTAGTCCTCTAACACTCAGTAGATTGTAAAAAGGACGGCCTGAATTTATTTACTTGTTCTATTTTAAGCAATTCAGGTATGTTGTATATTATTCTAACACTTTTCTGATTGTTTGATTTAATTTTGAAAATTTTGGTCTCATGCAATTACTTGACATTTGATTTTAATAAGTACATCTCTTAGTTGATGCTAACTTGATTTTTTTTTTACTTGCAGGTTGAATATTCAACAGATTTGGTTCTAAAGTTACATTTTAAGTTTCACTAATGGCAACACTTGAGGAGCAAATGGTATCCCTGAGAGCTGAAATAGTGTCTCTAAGAGAGAGAATGGTATCAATGATAGAGGATCATTATAAGGGTTTATCTATACCTGTGGTACCCTATCAAATTCCTAAAATGTTATTGGATTTTTTACGGTGTTTTAATCAAGAGGTGCCACTAGGATACTTGCAAAAACTGCATGTCTACAAGGATACATTATGTAAATTCCAGATTTTCTATGAGGAGGTGGCTTGTAAGTTATTTGCATACATTTTGGATGATAAACCATTCTTTTGGTACAGCCAACTACCCATGGAGGTTAGGACTTCTTGGATACAACTAGAAGCAGCCTATCTTTACCATTTTGGTAATCAGGTTGACTTAGAAATCTTGAAAAATCAGTTTACCTCCATATGTAAGGAGCCTAATGAATCCTTGAGTCAATTCAATGGAAGATTTCGTGAGTTGCACTCCCAAATGTGGGAAAATTTTAACACATTAGAAGAGGAAGCCATGGAAGTATACCTAGGAGCCATACACCCCACACTTGCTTCACTCATTGAGGAAAACCTGAGTGGTTTGTCTCTAGAGAAAATCCATGAGGTCTTAGAAGAGATAGAACGACAAGGTCTTGAAGAAGAAAAGGCACAACATGTTCATATGAGAGATTGTTCTTTTGATGCCAACCTACACCAACCATCAAACATAGCACCCTCCACTCCAATGATATCTAAGGTGAATGATCAAGGGGATGAATTTGAATATCCAAATCTTACAACCACCTTAGATGTAGTCCACGAGGAGGTGCAAATTGCTAAGCCAACATCCACTAGTGAGGATTATGCAGAAATGATCTCATTCATAGAGATACACGATTATCCGGATGAAGGGGTTCTAAATTCAACAATGTTTGATATATGTGATAGGATGGAACCCACCATAGAATTGAATGAAGTGGTTGAAAGTGAAATTGGGAGAAAACCAATAAATGAATTTGAAGACATGATAGAGTTTCACCACTTGTTCTTGGAAGATACTATTGATGAGATGTGTAAAATTAAGGATCAAGAAATTCTTCACCCTCCAAATTATGATAAAATTGAATCATGGGTTACTAATTTGGACGATGATAGCCTTATAAATTTGAATTCAAGAAATAACCCACTTTTGGAAATAATTGAACCATCTAAGGAAGGTGAAGATGAATTTGATGAGAAACACATTGATGAATTGGAAGATGTTGAAGAAGTAGTTGAACGTCACCACTTGATTTTGAAAGATGATTATTATGATGCTTGGAAGAAGTGGGAAGACTACACTCTTTCCAAAACTACTAATGAAACTTGTGTGCCAATTGATATACAGGACAACATAATCGCCTACTCGAAGGAAGATATTACAACTCCTGTACAATTTGAGGATGTTTTGGAAGAGGGTTTCAAATCTCATCAAATTTTGGAAGATTATAATGATCCTATTACCAAGGACAAAGAAGAAAAAGAATTGATGAATGAATCAAGAGATCATGTCACAAACATCATGGAATTTCATTCTATGGATTTGGATGACGATTTTTACAATGGTTGGGGGAGATATGATGATGCATTCTTTTCTCACATCTCTATAGATGAAACTCATATTTCACTTGATATGCAGGATGTTGAACCTTCCACCTCACATGAAGAGATACCATGGATAGTGAACAAAGAATTAGAACCAAATGACAAAGAGATTGATCAATTGGAAGCAACTCAAATGAAGGATCATCAAGATGAGTCATGGGACATACACTTTGACCAAGAATGTTTGAGGGTTGAAAATTTGGATGACCATATTTTGAATTTGAATAATGTTTATGGTGAAATGTCATTAAAGGTAAATGAAAAACAAGGTATAATTTTTAATCACACCTTTAATAACATTGTTTTAATGAATGGAAAAGAAGTTGATGCACTTGAATTGTTAAACCAAATTCATCAACAATTACTAATTGAATCTAGGATAAAAACTTTTAATGATCCTAATTTAGTAAATATCCTAGATGCTTGTAAATTGTTACACAAATTTGATTGGCCTACAAATTTGGAAAATGATTTGGCTTTGAAATTTGTAGAAATAGGCTACTACTTACAAAATTGCATATTTGAAAAGGATAGCCTAATTCTAAATCAAGGAGGGAATTATGAAGTTTACATTTTAAAGAATAGACATGATAAAATTGAAAATCATTTATTGTCTAATCATTTTAGTAATTTGATGCTCACCTATGGGAGTATTATTGGAACTAAATCAAATTGGTATGGTGAGCATGGCAAGTGGAAATTTGTTGCATTGTTTGGTCTAGTCTTGTTTTTGTGGGATTCCCACAACATTTGGCATGCATATCATGTTATATTTTTGTTGAAATGTTCTAATCATGTTTGGGATCCAGGAAAGTGATAATCCAAGCTTTGCATCATCTTGTATTATATTGTACATTTGTATATAGATTTTGGTTTTTGGGTTTTGGTTTGTGTTTTCAAGTTTCATTTTTGGGATTGCAGTTTGGTTTTGGATTGAATAAGTTTTAATTTAAAGTTGTGTGTTTATTTGACATGTTTTGTTTGTCTATATAAAAAAAAAAATGATGAAAAAGTTGCCTTGAGATGCTAACTTATGTTCTAGATCGGGGAAATATGGAACATTGGAATTATGTGGTAGAAAGCTCCACAAGAAATACAAACAATTTAATAATATCGTTTGAAACTTGTGATGCATGAAGTAGTCAGTTTTATATGGCAATATTTCATCTGCATTTCAAAAGACAATGCATTCATATTACATCTCACTTTGCACATACATGCCATCTTAGTTGCAAATGCATTTCAAATACAAATCATTAAAGTGTGTCAAATCCTCTTAAGGTTATGCTATCACATAAATAAGAAGAAGATCCTAAGGTTGGGAACTGAGTCTTGAGATATCTAGAACCAAGCACATTTTATACACATTAAAAAGGATCTTGAGCAAAATGATCAAAACCTTGCTTGGAAGAAAAGGTTGGGCGAAAGAAGTATTTCATGTCTATCCTATTATGCAACATGATCCTTAAAACAGTGGTTTTGACCACTTCCATAAAGCTTAAAGCCTAAAATCGGAGTAGTAAGGATAGGGCTAAATCCTCATCGAACTTAGGTTGAGGATCCAACTCCCCAAAGCTTTGATTTGACCTACATGGAGTAGTAAGGATAGGGCATAAATTCTCATCTCGCTTAGGTTGAGAATCTGATTCCCCAAAGCTCCTATGTCTCATTTCATGATAAATCTTGGATTGGAAGGATCGTACTACTTGTCCTCTGCAAAGGATGGGTAGTCATCCCCAAGGTCCAAGCAATAAAATTAATATTCTCCATTTACATCTAAAGCTTGGATTGGAAGGATCGTACTACATGTCCCTAGCAAGGATGGGTAGTCATCCCCAAGGTCCAAGAAGTAAAAAAATTAATTTTCCCATCTCATATTTATATTGGATTGGAAGGATCGTACTACTTGTCCTCTGCAAAGGATGGGTAGTCATCCCCAAGGTCCAAAGAAATGAAGCTAAGTCATGGATTATGGGGTTAAGTATGCCCATGCATGGCAACATGTCTTGTCTAAAAAACAAGACCACTGATTGTTCAAAGGGTTAGACTAGCATGACCATTTCTTCCATAATTGGTTAAATTATTTTGCTCAAAGTGAGGTAATGAATTCCAAATCAGAGTAGTAAGAATAGGGTTAAACTCCCATCTCGATTAGGTTGGGAGTCTGATTTCCCAAAGCTCTGATTTCACTTTCACTTACACATGGGTTCAAGATAGTAGGGACTCATAACCAACTTTGGGATCTAATAAAGCAATTCATTATACATATAGTTGATCCTAAGAGGGTTTGATAATCTTGAATGTTTGTGTATGATACTAGAAGAAAGACTATGCCTTTTATAAAAGCAAAATCTCTTAGCATATTTATTAGGTTACACAAATCATTCACAATCTCACATATGCATTCATGTAAAACTGACGATGGAATGTTGATCAATTTCAAACGATAGGGAATGAAACACATTGCACACACCGAGCTGATACTTAATGATTCTGATGATTCATGTATTTTTGATCTATGGGCATTTGTTTATATTTCTTATGTGCTAATGCTGGTTTCCAAGTTTGTATACTTCCAGGTTGGGTTCTCACTAAAATGCTCAAGAGCATTTGACAGCAGAGTCACCATTTGTTGTGGCTGATCCACAACACACCCCAAAATTGGGGACCCACCTTTTTGCATGCTTTCAAAGAAGATCTCAGTGACCCAGATGCTAAAAATCAAGAAAAAGGCAAAATTGCACAAAAATGAAAAAGTGTCGCGATATCGCGACATGTTGCTCCGTCGCGGCCGAAAATGAAAAAGTGTCGCGATATCGCGACATGTTGCTCCGTCGCGGCCGAAAATGAAAAAGTGTCGCGATATCGCGACATGTTGCTCCGTCGCGGTCCAAAGAGGAGAGAGAAAGAGAATGTAAAATTGTCACGAAATCGTGACATGTCACAAAATCGCGGTCAAAACAGTCAAACAGGGCAAGGCACTAAAAGCGTCGTGATTTCGTGACAGAAAAGAAAAAGGGGCAGAAGAAAAAGTCAGGATTTGTGACAAAAGAAAGGGAAAGAAAAAGTGATTTCGTGACAGAAAGCAAAAAGAAATAGAAAAGGTCACGATTTCGGACGAAAGGCAAAGTGGTACGAATGGAGAAAATGATCGCGATTTCGTGACAAAGGAAGATAGAAGGAAAAGGTCGCGATTTCATGAAAGAAGAGAATGAAAAGCGATCGTGATTTCATGACAGAAGCAAGGGTACAAATAGAGAAAAGTCGTCGATTTCGTGACAGATGCAGCAAGGGTAGGAATGAAAAGTGTCACGATTTCGTGACATGAAAGTCTGATTTCAGAAGTTGCATGAGGCAAGGCTGTTGGCAGGAAAATGTCGCGATATCGCGACATGTCGCGTTTTCGCGATGAAAGTAAAGGAGCAAAGTTGCATGCATAAAAACGTCGCGATATCGCGACATGCTATTTTTGGTCACGATTTACATGGGGCCATTACAGAACATGCAAAAAGTGCGGAACACGTGGCGTACATGTGTAAAGGCTGCAAGGGCGTTACAGTTCACAGAGAAGATCAAGCATCTCAATGTCGAGCATAAAGTCAAAAGCAATGGAAAGGCGGGAAGGTGAAACGAAGCAATCTGGAAGATGAAACGAACCGTCGTGGAAGGAGAAGCAATTTACCAAAACTTTAAAAGTAGAAGCATAGGATTGGTACGAGGGTCGGAAACCGCTGCGAGCAGAGTTGCAGTGCCTAAGGCGAGAAGCCATTCTGGGCCTGCTTGGGAGTGTTTTTCTTCCCCTTTTCTTGGTTTTGAGAAAACCAGAGATTCTGCTATTGTAACATGATTTATTTTTAATGCAGGAGTGTTCAGAAATTTGCATCTTGTGGGCAAGAAAGAAGGAGATCTTCTGTGCATGCTATAGATTTAATGTTTATTCTTTCATTTTTCAGATTTCGGATTTATAGATAATGTTAAATGCCACTTTTGTGGGTTGCATTAGGCGAATATTCAAAATTTGAATTTTATTTCAAAACCCTTTGAATCAGCACTTAGCTTATCAGGATTGTGCGTGTTTGCAGGTCCAATAGGTTAGGTTGCATGCATGGAAACCTCACATCTTCGGTTTTGCCAGGACGGGATAGCATCAAACTGAATGCAATTTTAATTTCTTTTTCTTTTGCATTTTATTTTCTTTTTGCTGCACTTTATTTTTCAGAAGTTCCAATTTTAATTTTTCAAGCATTAAAATAAAATAAAAAAATTAAAAAACTTCAAAATCCATAAATAATTCCTTCATGTTATGGCATTTCATTAAATTTTATTTTGAAGTTACAGCATGGTCATATAGAGACCAAATCACATTTGCTTTATTAGGGTTCAATGAACAATCATTAAAGTTTCACAGTAAAATAAACCACAGTGCCCCTTGTTTTCAGTTACTTGCAACCACTAAGGTGTTCCAAGCATTTTAATTGAATATCTTTATTTGAGATTATTAATACACAGATGCAAAATGCTAACATAACAGGAACCTTGGAGAAGTTACTTGTTTAATTTCTTTGCAAGCAGAGGATTTAGAACCCAAATCCTATCGGAGAGTGTGTTTTCACAACCGGGTGAAAATACCACTCAACAATAAGGATTTTGTTTATTAAAATACTAAGCATTTTACCAAATTAGTTTAAAGAAATTTGGAATACATTTGGAAAGTTTTGTAAATCATATTGTGTTTTTTTTTTGTGAAATGTTGAATTGGACAATTTTTATTTTGTAAATAGAAATCTAATATAGTAATCTTTATTTAGTTTACTTGCATTTTAATTGAAACTTAATTAACTGTATTTGACTTTACAAAACTTGTCCAATTCTAATTGGATCCAAAAGAACATCAACATTATTTAATTATAAAAAGATTATTTTATTATTTAATGGACTATTCGTTCTTCTCTATGATTAGTAACCGGTTAATATAATGATGCAAGTCTAATGACATATTCCATTATTGGAATTTCGTTCACTTTAATACATACCTACCTACCTATCTGTGATTGCTTCACAGTGGTTGAAATAAGGAAAGAATTTCTCCATATTCCCTAATAGTCCTAGCTTTGTACTTGTCCGTAGGAAGGGAGGGCACGACAAAGCAAAGTACACCTAACTTGTCTCCTTGTATCTCCAAAATATTTTGGAGTACAATTAAGTGTCCAAATATGATTGGACCAAAAAGAGCATCAAAATAAAATAATATCTTAATTATCTCCCCTTCCCCGTGGTTGATTAATAATGGTGGATTTAGGGGAGATTCCACTATTCAAAAGCCTCTATAGTCTTCATTTTAGACTGTCTCTAGGATGGGGCACAAAACAAAAACGAATGAGTCACCTTATCTACTTTGATGTCCTTTCTAATTTTATAATTATTTAATCGATCCTCCACATGGGTTGAAATGACTTGTCTTGTCTTCTAGGGGCATCTTTTAATAATTTAATAATAAGCCACTTTATGGCTCGTGAATGGGAGGAATATTTTTTAAAAGGAGACTTTGATTTTAGAAAGGGAGAGTAGGGAGGACGAGGAGACAAGCAAGCAATCCAACCTTTTAGGAGTAATCAGGTTAGAGCTCTTGTTTTGTTTTAGCAATTGAATCATGTTTATAATTACTCCTTTTCATGAATGTTGTTTATGCACTGGAATTGTTGGTAGTCTATATCTATCTCCCTACTATGTTATTTTCGTCTGATAAGCCTGCGTTAATATTTTTTAAACTTTGATTTGTTGGAAAACCTAGAGAACTGCCGCCTGCATTGCTTGACTGCAACTAAAACCTGCAGAACGGTTGTGATCAATTACCTTTGTCCCTTCGATTCATCGCCCAAGTAGGGTTTCTGATTGAACTGTAATTTGCTTTACCTCGGCATGGCGAATTAGTAAAACTGCAAATTGACTATACCTGAGTCGCCTGCGATCGGTATTTTCTGGTTTTGGCCTACGAATTTGCTAGTAAAAAAAAAACCCTAGCTTGTTATAGCTTAGGGTTTCGGTCTCAGTGAGACGTTATAGTTTGTAGGATTCATAAACCTTATACCCTGTTGATGTTGGACGCCTGAAACGGTTATATTTTCTCCTACGTATACCTCGTTTTTCGGTGGCTGCAAATGTGACTCTTTATGTGTTACTCTTGATGGCTATGATCACCTATCTGTGTTACTCTAGCAAGCATTGTGGATTAATTACATATTGCTGTATTTGGACGCCTGATTAATTGATATGTCACCCATGAGGCATCGATCCGGCCTTACGTTTGTAATTTGCTTGATCTATTCAGCATTTACACGATTACCCCTTGCCTCGGTGCCTTAACCATGCCTATGTTTGTTAGCTATCCTCTCTCACAATTTTGTTACGAACACTATAACAAAATTCATCTCAGGATGCTCCAAAAACCTTAGTAAATGATTTCATTAGGTTTACGTTCCCTCTTGGTTGCTTTGAGGAGGTATTGAGACCTCCTGAGCTCGCCCCTGAACCGCCATGGCGCTCTGTGTTGTGGCAGGTGAGCTCAGGTGAAAGGCCTTCAGCTAGCATTGTCCCACAATGATCTTGTGGACAATATAAATGATCTTGTTGACCCTACCTGAGCTTTAATACATATATAGATGATCTTAATACGTCATTTATTTCCAATTGAAACTCTGCCAGAATATGGATTCTGATTCGTCTTATAACTTGCCCCTGTGCTTGAAATTGAATTAATTAATTGTCGCATACCACATGGTCAACCTTACCACATGGCAGTCACTCTTACCACATGATCAACCCCACCACATGGCCGCTCCTATGTGGCAACATGCTACATGGTATGATTGCCACATGGTCAACCTTGCCAAATGGAAATCACTCTTACCACATGATCAACCCTGCCACATGGCCACTCCTATGTGGCAACCTACCAAATGGCATGACTGCCACATGGTCAACCCTACCACATGGTCAGTCTTAATTAGTTGGTGTTGTTTACATCGAGGTTTAAACAAGTTTCAGTGATTCCTTTATAAACCTCATGTGGGATTAATTCCACATTCACTATGATATGGCATGACTACCACACGGTCAACCCTACCACATGGTTGCTCTTGATTAGTCGGTACTGTTTACGTAAGCTTTAGACAAGTTTTAATGATTCCTTTATAAATCTCTTGTGGGATTAATCCCACATTCACTGTGCTCAGTTTATCCCACACTCAATGTGTGGGAGGTGCAAGGTACCTTAAAATGGAGAATCCTCCCTACCATTTTCAACCAGCATTCGGTGGTCTAATGCGCCACCGAGTAGGGGTCACATGCGTGCTAGTTGGAAGCACTCACTGTCTATCGGTTTGTCTGTGTTGGACTAGGTTGACCCACGAAATGATAAAACCATATTTTAATATGGAACTCTAATAAACTATGTAGAGACTAGCACCCATGTACTTTAAAAGGGGTAAAATATGTAGAGACTAGCACCCATGTACTTTAAAAGGGGTTTATTCTTATTCAGTGAAGAATTAAAGATGCTATTATTTAATAGAACAAAGAAATGTTTTAGATACATGTTTGTGATGTTTAGTTAAATATTATGGTAGGGGTTTATTCTTATTCAGTGAAGAATTAAAGGTGCTATTATTTAATAGAACAAAGAAATGTTTTAGATACATGTTTGTGATGTTTAGTTAAATATTATGGTGAAGCGCGCCTTAAAATCAATTGATAGGAAAACACGAAGAAAATGGACTCTCTTTTACTATGTTTAAATGGAATCAAGTTTTACGAATTTTAGAAGAAGAATAGAGGTAAAATGTGACACCACCATTTTGTAGGTCACCATTTTGAAGTAGGGTATGTATGCCAAGGATGAGGTATAAATGTAATTAGCAAAATTTTGAAATCTTACATTTCTGTTTGTAGAAAGCAAAATACTATATGAATATTGTTGTTTATAATGAATTTAATTAGTTTAAAATTTATATTGTGTGATTCAAAGGAATTTATTAATATCATCAATGAATGAACATTGATTTTTGTTTGTATGTTATTAAAAGAAAACTAAAGGAATTTGAAGAATGGATTGGTGTTTATTCTTGGAGAAGGTACGAGACTTCTCCATGATTTTATAATGATGAAAATGATGAGACATCTAGGTGGATGCTCTGGTGATTGGCAAAAAAATTGCCAAAATGCATATTAGGATATATGTGAATATCCTAAATTGAGATTATGAAATTATATCGGAATTAGGACCCTACATGTCCTTGAAATAAAATAGATGAGAATACAAGACAAATGAAGCCAAATGCTCAAGGACCTTTATAGCAGGGATTGAAGTAGATTTCTAAGAGGTAACCAAATATCTCGTCAAATTTTGGACGACATAGACTAAATACACAGTTATTTGCAAACCTAGGCCAGAAAATTGATGATATAATTCATCGAGCCTTCTAAGAGGATCCCTTATTTGCACTGATCAACTGTATTGGGAACTAGGCACATCTCATAGGCGTTCCCTAGGTATCTATAAAGGGAAAGAAGCTACCTCATCATTCACGTTCCATTGTGAAAGCAAAGCATCCTAAAACTGCATATGGAGGACATATCAGATACCCCATATTTGCTAGGCCTTGGGTGCGATGCTTTCCCACCAACCAACGTTCAGAAAGGGTGTCATTACCATAAAGGATTTTGAAGGGTTTAGGAGGAAAAATAATGAAAATTTAATTAATCATGTTTGATTAGGAATGCAATTAAATATCCAATTCTTATTGGACCAAATTAGGCACTAATATTATTTAATGCTAAAGGCCTATCTTATTCCCCCTCATGGCATAAGTTGGTTGGTGGAGAGAAAAGTGAGATTCTTCCCTCTATATTTAATTAGGGAGGAAGTGGTAGCATGTGGGCACAAAACAAAAATAAGGCCACCTACCTTATCCCTATGTGGACCCTCTTTTACTTTTTGAATCACCCTCCACATGGCATGATATGTCTTAATGGGCCCAAGGCATATTTTAATGTTAAAATAATAAAACCAGCAATCGGCTCATGAGAGAAGGAATTTACCTATAAATAGAAGGCTTCTTGAAAGAAAGGGAGAGCTAGGAAATCTTGGAGGCCTAGGGAGTATGCTCTCCACTTCGGTGGATCAGAAACCAAAAAGCCTTTAAGAGATTTCTAAAGTTTATAGTAAAAGCATTCAACCAAGGTGATTCTAGGGAGCCTTGGGAGGATATTGAAGGAAGGAGGGCTTGGAATCTTGAAAAAGACTATTTGGAGATGGAAGAATCCCGAAAGCGAACCAGGTCATACCTTTCCTCTTTCTCTACGTAGCAAGTTTAAGTAAGAAGGAGGAGAATGTATTAATTTTAATACTTAGTTTAAATCACCAAATGTTTGTCTTTATGTGATTTTAACTAGATATTATACCCACTTCAATCAAATTTAAATTAGATTCCTCTTGAACCTCAAACGCTTGATCTAAAGAGCAATTGAAAATCGGGCTCATGTTAATTCATTCTAAAATGTAATTGGGCATAGGTAGGAACCATAAGCCTTTTACATAGGATGTGGAATTTAATATGTTTCCTTTGGGTAAAATAAAATCTAAATACTCTACTACCTTTATCACATAAAGTAAATCATAGTGGCTGCCTACCAACATAGTTTCCACCATCACCCCTTGGTCGTTATTTCATTATGGGTATGGAGAAACCTTTATAATCCAAATTCTTCCCTATATATTCCATATGGGACATTATTATTTTTATCATGTTCGACTGGGAAATTCGGCTTCATTGGTTCACGAACGACATCAATGCTCCTTCGAAGGATAGACCTAGGATCGATCTCATTTGAGTTGAAATATCATGCAATGGAAGGCCACAAATCGACCCTGAATCTATCTTAAACCTTGTCCCCAATTGTATCCTTGTTTGATTTGATGTCTCTGACTATAACCAGATGTGCACAATTGAAATTGGGGATTGAATTTGAGGATGTTTACATTTTTCCAATAGGATGGTACCTATGATCTATAGAGAGATATACAACAAGCATAACGAAACCCTATAAGTGGTTATATTCCTGGATGTCACGAAACCTATATATTCGATACAGGCATGATGTCATCAAACTAGGAATTCTACCTCCTGTGTTGAACGCCTATAGTTATTGATTAACTTGGAGTATTGATTTCCTAATTAAACGTCAATAGACTTGAGAAGCCTTTCCATAGGTTTCAATCGAAAAGGGATAACGTGACCTTTGTTGACCACTAAATTATGATGCCTTAATTATGCCCATCACAGGAGTTTGATCTCTCGAATTGGGATAACATTGGTGGATGTTTGATAGAAGTAATAATTTAATGAACCTAGGAACCATTAAAGCACCTCTACGATGCTTGAGAAACATAGACAATCTAGGTGATTGCGGTAATCTAAAAGCCATACATTGTATCCCTGTTCTGAAACTTTTACCATCAAGTAGATGATCGTTTACACTAAAATGCATCAGGCAGAGCATATGCATTGTATCCATGTGGTAACCACTACTCTATCTATAGAACCAGAGCATTTTTTTGGTGAACTGCCTTGCACCGTCTCCTCCTCAGTGCAACCAGATGTAACCTAGATCTTGATCACCTTCTCTGAATCCCTCCGAAAAAGGATGTAATCAGGTGTAATTAACATAATAAAAATAAACCCTCATCACAGTTAGGTCAGTCTAGTAGCATCATCGCAATACGATTTTGGAAACCCTATTTGTCCTTGTTGAGTCTATTTGCAATGGTCATGGCTTGAAGACATATTGGATGGGATTAGTTGTGTTTCACATTCGCAAAATATAGAATTAGGAAGAACACTATGATCACGACGTCGTGATTGTGATGTTTGTGTTCAAGAAAGACCTAATTCCTTTTATTCCATATATTACGTGGGGTAGGTGAAAGGTACCTTATGAGGGGTAAACACTCCCTTTTTCTTTGACCACCACTAGGTGGTCTAACATGCCACAAGGTGGGGACCGCATACCTAATCGTAGTTCGAATTAGTTTGCCTTACCACATGGTTAATCTTGACTGGTCATAGTCATTGCATCGATTTTTTTATAAAATTTATCCACCCACCAAAACCCATAGATACCATGGGATTATGAAAGTTTCCTACTAGAGATATTATATCTCTGGTGATATTAAGGGATTCACTAAGGAAAACCCTTATAAACTACAATAATTCAATGCAATGATAAATGGTACCATTTATTATTGGAATAGTGATATTGAATGGTCATAAGGGAGATATATATATCCTTCTTTTGAGAAAATAATTATCCTCAACGTGTATAAGCTCTATAGAGTTTTAATTGATTGATATGAAAGAATGTTTATCAATGAATTAAAGGTATGGGACTTTAAATCATTGATTGGCTCTGGACCAATTATGAAGAATGGATTTGGAATTTATTCATGAGGAAATTATAGAGTTATTTCTAACATCAATATGACTTCTCCAAGATATGATTCCAATGATTATCATGAACATAAGTGAATATTATAAAATCTTAAGATGGCTTAGAAAAAGGAATTAGTAAATTCCTTAATTGCATCATGAAATTTAAAGGAACAAATGGATTCCTTATTGGTATGAGAAATACCTTAATGTTATAATGATGACTTAGAGAAAGGAATTGGAAAATTTCTTAATTGCATCATGAACCCGAAAAGGGATAGTAGTATTCCTTGACTTGTATTTGATTAAAAGATGTCAGTAGATGCCCTTCTATAATTGTACTATTTGACATATTAAGTTTATGAATATGAGAAAAATACATATTTTGGAGGTTGGGTTTATTCCCCATGAGGGTTTTCAGAATAAACAATGTGTCACTTATTTGTGGTTTGATTTATTACTTCTTGTGCATGATACATTATAAGTTAACGAGATGTCATTTACTATGGTGGAATGAACGTGCTATGGTAATGATCACATATGAAAATGATATAAGTGGATGAGATTGTTTAATGCTTTTATGAAAAGTTATGCAAACTTTTAGATTATGACAATGTTTATATTTGTGAATTACTATTTGATTTGTAGTCAAATTATGATGCAAAGGATGTATGCTTAATTTTAATGTTGTTACTATCATGCCATTTACTTACCAAAATTTTATTGGTTTATTGATTTATGAATGATGTACCTTACAATAAATAACGCCTGTTGTAGTTAATTTTGAATTAGATTTAGAAAATATAATGTATTGGAAACATATATCTTGTTCATTTGGTTATCTCATGTGTGTTACAATATCAAAAATTATAATGAATGGATTCTACTACTTAAGGGTTAATTGGGTTATGATCACTTCATAAATATTCATGGATGGTATAATCTAAAACATGATGATAAATTATGGATTAATTCGAGTTGGAACTCGGAGTGGGTTGGAATCCACGTAAAAAAACAATTTGGACTTGAGTTGTAAACCAAGTCAGACCTTACATTCTGAATTAAGAATTGAATGTACATGAGTAGTGGGTACTCCCATGATGGTTAAATAATATTTTTTTGTAATGAACTTAATTGATTCATTTACATAATAAAGAGAGATACCTAAACAAACGGGTGGACAAATAAGCCTTAAGAGAAATAAAGAAATATAATTATGCTTAATATGACCAGTCCAAGGATTGTGTAAGTTTGATCACGTATAGTGATTTGTTATCTTAGTGGTTCCATCGAGAAGATGTAGATAGGAACTAAGATTGATGATAACCATTAGTGTGGTTAGTATTCACCTATGATGGATTTTCATTGGTATGGTTTTCCATCTTCAAGGCATTCACCTATATACTGGTCTTGGTGGACAATATGGTTAAGGGTGATTTCCCTTTTATGAGGGATGAAACCTAACACTTGGCCAACATTCTCATATCCGAGTGGTATGAGGGTTTCATAGAAGTTGATCACTTCTACTCAAGAGTGACTCTAATCAAGTCTTAATATCTCTTGATGCTATTTGCCTTGATAACTTACAATTCAAATGGAATGATTCTATCTTGGATCATGATTATGTTCATTTCTATAATGTCCACCAAGACTAGTATATAGGTGAATGCCTTGAATATGAAAAACCACACCAGTGGAAATCCATCATAGATGAAGTAACCACATCAATGGTTATCATCAATCTTAGTTCCTACCCACATATCCTTGATGGGGCCACTAAGATAACAAAATCGCTACATGTGATCAAACTTACACAATCCTTGGATTAATCTTCTTAAGCATGATTATATTTCCTCAATCTTTTTAAGGCTTATTTTTTTTTCACCTTTTTATTTTAGGCATCCTTTTGGTTATATAAATGAATCAATTAAGTTCATTTTCAAAAAGGGTGTTCTTTCACCTTCATGGGAGCACCTACTCCTCATGTACATTCATTTATCAACTCAGAATGTAAGGTTTGACTTGGTCTACAACTCAAGTCCAAATTGTCATTCGTGGGCTCCAACCCACTATGATTTTCAACTTGATTCATTTTATTACTTATGTGTTTCAGGTTAAACCATACATGAGTGTTTATGAGGTGGACATAATTCAATTAATCCTTAAGGAATAGAATCCATTACATTATAATTCTTGAAATTGTAACAAAACATGAGATATCCATTTGAGCAAGATTTACATTCCATTACATTCTACTTTATGAATCCATACAACCATTGAATACATCAAGTGCTAGTTGTTGAAAGGTAAAACTAGCTAATTACATCATTCATAATTACCAATACATTCCAGAAAGTAAATGACATAATCGTATATCATTAAATCATTAACAAATTAAAGTTAGACATACATTACTTGCATCATATTTTAGTAAATGTACATATTGACATAATCTAAGAATTGCATAACTATTTCATCAAAACAATTAACCATCTCATCCACTTATATCATTTTCATTTTGAAGTAAAAGCAACATGCACAAGAATTAACACATAAAACCACAAATAGAGTGACACATTGTTTATCTGGGAACCCTCATTGGGAATAAACCTAGCCTTCAAAATATGTACTTTCCTCATATTCATAAACATAAGATGTAAAATATTACAAGTATAGAAGGGCATCAACGAATCCCTTTTAATCAATTATACATTTAAAGGAACCCAATTGTTCCTTTTAAAGATAATGATGCAATTAAGGAATCTCCCAAATCCTTTCTCTAAGCCATCATTATAATAATAAGTATTTTTTTTATACCATTACGGAACCCATATGTTTCATTAAAATCCAAGATGCAATTAAGGAATCCATTAATTCCTTTCTCTAAGTCATCATATGAATTTTTAATATTTTACATATGTTTATGATAATCATTGGAATCACATTTTGGAGAAGTCTCATCGAATTTAGAGAGAACTCTATAAATTCTCTCGAGAATGAATATCCAAATTCATTCTTCATGATTGATTCACAATCAATCCCTTGTTCTATGAATTAAAGTCTCATACCTTTAATTCAAACAAGCTAATAAATTTCTAACCTTTCTAAATTAAAAATCTATATCTTCTTAAACCAAATAAAACCATTCATAACAAATCATAATGCATGATTTTATCATATCAGTATAAGGTTTCCTTATTATACTCCTTCAATATATGCTCACCCAACTATTATTTATAGCCAAGATTGATTCCAACTCACTTTCCAAAGGTTAGTCAATTTCTTCATAGGTTGTTTCCAATACCCTTATTCCTCGAAAAATTATAATATTTCTCATTAAATGTTCCAATTGTTGGAGTTAACCTTTATATAAATAAATTCTTTACACTATCCTCATTAGTTTAAATTACCTTTTGCTAGCAATGCTTAGCTGAAGCCATCGAACATTGGCATAGTTACTATCGTAAGGAAAATTAAAAGAGCATATCCTAATCCTCCCAAGTATTCCATCCGCATAATATGTGGCCCACATTTACTTAGTAAAGTAGCTTAGATCTCGAAGCCAACCAATTGAAGTTACTCGTGAAATGAGAAAGTTGGGCCAACCAACTAAGCCAACCATATCCCAAATGGTCATTTCATTGAAGAGTGCCCATGGGTTAATTTGTAGTGTCCCAATGACCATTACTACGTAATCAAAAAGATAGGGAAGATACCTTCTATGATAGTTCCATAATTAAATCTATACTACTGCTCGATATACTTAACCATAGTCCTTTTTTTTATTATTATGACCAAATCCTCCAGGCAGATAAAATACAATTGGATAGTGATCTGTTAGTTCAGGTGGCGTTCTCAATTCAGATCCTAGAGCCAAGTATCGTGTAGTATCCATGTGGTACTTTGAGATGAGGGATGATGAGATTTATAGGGTTTCAATTATGATATTTCTTTTCTAAGGTAGACATAAAGTGGAACAAAATTCCAACATAAATTCCTACACCAAAAATTATTACATTCTGTATAATAGATTCAATATTTCTATAAATACTCAAGATTCATCAACAAGCGATCAAACGATAGCAATGGTGAGGTATCAGAGCCAAAAATTTCAATTTAGGGCTTTTATAGGAAAAGTAAATATTATGAAAATAAAACTAATCATGTTTGATTAGGTTAATTGTTGCAAGTGTGAAGAGGGTTATAGTTTAAGTGGCCCAAAAATATCTAGATTTCTCGCTTCAGTGTGAAAAACGGTTGTGTTTGTCGACATAGTTTTGTCGGCACGTTTTTTAAAAATCTTTCAACCTCCCTCTCCTACATTCTAGCCCCTATTCCCTCACCTCCTTTCCTCCCTATTTCTCCGCCACCATTTCCTCCTTAATCTCCGCTCCTCATTTCTCCTTCTCTCCCGCTCCACGTCCTCCTTATTCCTCCCTCATCCCTTATCCCTCCTCCACGTCCACTCCTCCCTCATTCCCTATATATACTATACTATGTTGTAATCGAAAGTAGTGGATGGCGCTGCAATTTTAATACAAAGGAGTTTTTTTTAGAATTAATAAAATTTGTGTTTATTTAATTTATGTGTCAATCTGTCATTCTGAATAACACTGGTATCAGAGCCGAGGGCACACGAGAGCCGAGGGCGCCAGTGTGGGTGTGTGGATCAAGGTAATTGTCAGACAGGTGCAAGAGCCGAGGTGGCGCGACGATCAAGGTAGAACGTGGATCGAGATCGGGCACGTGGATCGAGGCGCACGAGGAGCTGAGGTGGACAGCCAGGTGGTAGTGATATGGACCTGGGCATGAATCCCGAGGCTAAGGTGGATAGCCGACGTGGAGGGCATGTAGCTCGAGGAGCTGAGCTGGTAGTGGAGTTGGCAAGCTGACGTGGTAGCTGACGTGACACGGTGACGTGGCGAGGAGTTGGCAAGGGTTGACATGTGGCAAAACTTAGTTCGTCTGACGTGGTAGTGAGTTGGCAAGGGGGCAATGTTTGATTGGATGCCACGTGGCAAGTTTCGGTTCGTCAGATTGGGCAAAAGGTGAGGAATCGATTTCTTGAAGGCAATCGATAGAATACGCATACATTCACATATATAAAACACTATTCTGCATCCCTCCCACTGCATGTGGGATAAAGGCGATTTTTTTTATCAAGCTGCATGTTGTGTTTTTTAAATAACTTTTGGTCTCCTCTTGTGAACGCGATGGGCGGCGTGGTCTGGCGATAAGACTAGGGTTCGAATCGTGCCGAAGAATTTTTATTTTTTATTTTAAAAAGAATCGTTGATCGGAAGGATTAAATAGTTTGCGGGCCACCTTTGTCTTCAAAAGGGCTGCATAGCGCAACGATTTTGTTGGCTATTGTTATAAGAGCGGTCGAGGGTTCGATCCGTAGCACGACAAAAGGTTTTTTTTAAAGGAAGTTTTTTTTAATTTTATTTTTTTATTAAAGTTTTTAAATTAATTTAATAGTTTTTAAATTTTATATTTTTAATTATTTTTTAAATATAATTTTGTTTAAAAAATAATTAAGGATATAAAAAATTATTAAATTTTTTATAAAGACTTTATAAAAAAAATTTTTGAAAACCTTTTGGAAAAGGAAAATTGGAACATTGTTTTTCCTGGAGATCAAAATTTTTTGAGCACCTGAAAATTGATATATGCAACTCAGCTAAATTTTTGCCATGATGAGTAGATGATCCGGTCAACCGGATGTTACCACGCCCTATGCTCTCTACTGAGGAGAGAATCAGCTGAGTCTTTTGATGAGCGGGTCTGGCGAGACGGAATACATATTGTATTCAGTCAATTGCAGAATTCAGTGATAGCTCACCAGAGGAAGCCCGATTCAGGATACGAGGCTGACTCAGAGGACAATATTTTTGGACAACGAGTGGAGGAGTCCGATTCAGTTGCATTTGAGCTTGAGGAACAATCCAGTGAGAGCTATACCCCACGCTCTCCAGAGCCAGCGAGCAGAGAGGAGGAGCAGAGAGGTCGAGCCAGTAGCAGTTCCTGAAATCATCGTCATCAGTGACGATGAGGATTCCATTGCAGATAATTTTGGGCCTCCAGAACTAGGCAATCCACAACAAGAGGAACGTGAAATCAGTGAGAGAATTAAGAAATCTAGATTTGATTTGAATTTGTAATTGCTTTGTACTTCCTATTTTTAGTCAAATCAAAGTTTACTTTCAAGTAGTAGAAATGGCCTCAAATTCAAATCTCCCAATTCTTGAATTTAATGGTAGTGATTATGAATACTGGTCAATAAAGATGAAAACTATGTTGATAGGTAAAGGTTTATGGGAAATAGTTGAAGAGGGTTACACAGAACCCTTTGCTGCTGACTGGTCTGCTTTAAGTGTTGCCGATAGAAAAGCCAAGAAAGAAGCCCAGAAAAATAATTCCTTTGCCCTGTACCATTTACAAGCAGCTCTAGATAAAAGTATATTTCCTAGAATAGCATCTTGTGTAACAACTCAAGATGCTTGGAAGGCTTTAAAGGAAAGTTTTCAAGGTAGTGATCAAGTAAAACAGGTCAGACTTCAAACACTGAAGAGAGATTTTGAAAATCTCAGAATGCAGGAGAATGAGAAAGTAGGAGACTACTGCGTGCGAGTCAAAGCCGTAGTAGATAAAATGGTCACTCTAGGTGAAGAGGTTAAACCTGAGGTTGTGGTGAAGAAAGTGTTGCGAACACTTCTTCCTAAGTGGAATCATGTAGCAATCATTATTGAAGAGTCAAAATATTTGACCACTCTTTCTTTTGATGCACTAATTGGTTCTCTCCTTTCACATGAAGAGAGATTGCAGGAATCTCCTTCCACTAGCCATGGAGGCGATGACAAAGCATTCACTTCACAAGAAGGAAAAGGCCAAGGTAGAGGTCGTGGCAGAGGTCAACAAAGAGGAAGAGGCAGGAATAGTCCACGAGGTGGAACTCCAAGTAGAGGAGGATCTTCAAACAGAGGTGGAGGTCAAAATAGAGGTGGTCAACAAAACAAAGGAAAGCATCCAGGTCGAGGAAAAGGAAGTGACAAGTCAAAGCAAGTTTGCTACAATTGTGGCAAACCTGGCCACTTCGCTCGTGACTGCTGGTCAAAACCCTCACAAGGGAGCAACAACAGCCAGAGCAGTCAGTATGGCAATTTTGGAGAAGAGGAAGGGACCTCAAATCTCTTTCTCTCATATGGCCAATCAGATCAGAACTTGAATGACACCTGGATCTTGGACACTGGGTGTTCAAATCATATGAGTGGCAAAGAAGAACTCTTTGCTACCCTGGATTCTTCCTACAAATCCAACATCAAGTTAGGAGACGACAAGTCATTGGCGGTTGAAGGCATTGGAGCCTTGGAGGTTCCAACAAAAGAGGGCATCAAACAGGTGAATGATATCTATTACACACCTCATCTCCAACACAATCTTCTTAGTGTTGGTCAAATGTTGGAGAAAAACTATAAGTTGCTATTTGATGAGGGTAAATGTATCATTTTTGATAAAAATGATAGTAATAGAGTCATTACACAAGTTCCAATGACTAAGAACAGGTTATTCCCTTTGAATTTTGGCCAGCCAGGAGGAGATCAATTAGCAAATGTTGCTATTTCAAATCCAAGTGTGTTGTGGCACTTGAGATACGATCATCTGAATTCAGCCAGTTTGAAGATGTTAACTTCTCAAGCGATGGTGACCGGACTTCCTAAAGTTCAGGACAATAAGGAAGTCTGTGAAGGTTGTGCCTTGGGCAAGCACGCTAGAACCAAATTTCCTCAAGGGCAAGCATGGCGGGCCAGTTATCCACTCCAGCTAGTGCATTCGGACATCTGTGGTCCAATGCAGACCAAGAGCATTGGTAACAACTCTTACTTTCTTCTTTTCATTGATGATTTTTCAAGAATGTGTTGGATATATTTTTTGAAGCATAAAGATGAAGCATTTGATTGCTTCGTAGATTTTAAAGCAAGAGTTGAAAATGAAAGTGGATATTCTGTTAAGTGTCTCAGATCAGATAAAGGAGGAGAATACTCCTCTAATGAATTTTTGAATTTTTGTAAAGAACATGGAATAAAGAGGCAGTTCACTGCTGCCTATACTCCACAACAGAATGGTGTGGCTGAGAGAAAGAACCGCACCATTGTAGAGATGGCAAGATCTATGCTTCAAACGAAGCATTTGAGCAATATGTATTGGGCAGATGCAGCCAGGACCAGTGTGTATATTTTGAATAGGAGCCCTACTTCAAGTTTGAAAGGGAAAACTCCTTACCAAGCATGGTATGGTAAGAAACCAAATGTCAAGCATTTCAGAGTGTTTGGTTCAACTGGCTTACTCACACATTCCTGATGAGCAGGAGGAAGAAGCTCGATCCTAAGAGTCAAGCATGCATTTTTGTAGGGTATTGTGAGACCACAAAAGCTTACGAGACTCTACAATCCCAGGACTCGAAAGATAATACTTTCCAGGGATGTGATTTTTGATGAAGGGGGAGAATGGGGACATCCCCAAATTTATAGTGATGTTGAATCTCATGATGCAAGTTCTTCACAAATTCAACAGGCACCACAGAAAGGCAAGAAGTCTCCTCCTCCAAGCCCAAGCAGACATTCTACATCCAGTTCATCATCTTCTTCACCAAGTCCTTCTCCACAAAGGTCAGTCAGTTCCTCACCAATGGATATTGATTCTCCATCCAGAGGTAAGAGAACTCTCCAACATCATCCATCTTATCAGATGTTGGATAAAAAAATTTCAAGAAGATATACTAGAAGTCAAGCTAGTGAAATGAGTTCTGTTTTGCAAAGACTTGAAAATATGCATTTGTATGGTGATGATGACTCCCAAGAACCTCGGGGAGATGTAGTTAACTATGCTTTGTTAACTAGTGCACAACTTGAACCTTCTAGTTATGAGAAGGCATGTACTCAAAAAATTTGGCAAGATGCCATGAAAGAGGAGATAACCTCTATAAAAAACAATGACACTTGGGAGCTGGTAAAGCTTCCTAAAGGAAAGAAGTGTGTTGGATGCAAATGGGTCTTCAAGACCAAATTCAATGTTGATGGAAGCATTGAAAGACACAAAGCAAGATTGGTTGCAAAAGGATTTACACAAAAGTATGGTATTGATTATGAAGAGACATTTGCTCCTGTAGCCCGACAGGAGACCATCAGAACAGTTCTTGCTTTAGCTGCTCACAAGGGTTGGAAAATCCAACACATGGATGTGAAGAGTGCCTTTCTCAATGGGTACTTGACAGAGGAAGTGTATGTTGAGCAACCTCAAGGATTTCAAGAGCAAGGTAAGGAGCACCTTGTTTATAGACTGAAAAAGGCACTCTATGGCCTCAAGCAGGCATCACGAGCTTGGTACTCACGCATTGATGGGTACTTTAAAGATTTTGGGTTCACCAGAAGCAGAAATGAACCCACCCTTTACTACCTGAAGCAAGGTAACGACATCCTCATAGTTTGCTTGTATGTGGATGATCTCATATTCATGGGTAGTAATGAAAAAGTGAATATGGAGTTCAAGCGCTCCATGATGAAGCAGTTTGAGATGAAGGATCTCGGCTTAATGCACTACTTCCTTGGAATGGAAGTCCATCGATCAGATACAGGGATCTTCATCTGTCAACATAAGTATGCTCGGGACATGATCAAGAAGTTTGCTATGGAGCATTGCAAACCAGTTGCAACTCCAGTTGGACATGGGATCCAATTAAGCAAAGATGATGGAGCACCAAAAGTTGACGTGACCACTTTCAGGAGCATGGTTGGGAGTTTGATGTTTCTCGCCAACACCAGACCTGATATTCAGTATGTTGTTTCTCTTGTCTCTCGATTTATGGCTAGCCCATCTGAGCTGCATTTGCAAGCAGCTAAGAGAATTCTCAGATATGTGAAGGGTACATTGGATTTTGGAATCCAGTACCATAAATGTAACACTATCAAGCTTGTAGGCTTCAGTGATAGTGATTGGGGCAGCAATATTGATGACAGAAAATCAACTTCAGGGAACTGTTTTAGTCTGGGATTAGGACTAATAACATGGAGTTCAAAAAAGCAAACTGTGGTAGCTTTGTCTTCTACAGAAGCTGAGTATATAGCAGTCACCTATGCTAGTACTCAAGCCTTATGGCTAAGAAAAGTGTTGGAAGAGATTGGAGAGCAGCAAAGTGGTCCGAACAGGATTTACTGTGACAACATCAGTGCCATTCAGTTGGCATACAATCCGATCCACCATAGCAGATCGAAACATTTTGATATGAAGTACCACTTCATCCGAGACATGGTGGAGCATGAAATTGTTGAGCTTAAATTTTGCCGCACTTTGGAGAACGTCGCAGATATCTTCACCAAAGCGATGGCTAAAGCTCAATTTATAAAGCTGAGAGACTATGTAGTCAGTCCTCTCAACTTTAAGGGGGAGAATGTTGCAAGTGTGAAGAGGGTTACAGTCTAAGTGGCCCAGAAATATCTAGATTTTTGGCTTCAGTGTGAAAAATGGTTGTGTTTGTCGGCATAGTTTTGTCGACACATTTTTTAAAAATCTTTCAACCTCCCTCTCCTACATTCTAGCCCCTATTCCCTCGCTTCCTTTCCTCCCTATTTCTCCGCCACCATTTCCTCATTTCTCCTTCTCTCCCGCTCCACGTCCTCCTTATTCCTCCCTCATCCCTTATCCCTCCTCCACGTCCACTCCTCCCTCATTCCCTATATATACTATACTATGTTGTAATCGAAAGTAGTGGATGGCGCTGCAATTTTAATATGAAGGAGTTTTTTTAGAATTAATAAAATTTGTGTTTATTTAATTTATGTGTCAATCTGCCGCTCTGAATAACATTAATTGGATCTAATTTTGAATTCAATTAAATGTCCAGTTCTCAAATTAGGCACTAATATTATTTAATATTAAAGGTCTATTTTATTCCTTTCATGGCCTAATTTGGTTGGTGGAGAGAAAAATGAGATTCTCTCCTATTTTTTTAATTAGGGATGCTTTGGTGGGATGTGGACCATAAGGGGCACAAGACAAAACAAGGCCACCTACCTTATCCCTAGTTGGACCCTTTTCTACTTTTGGATTATCCTCCACATGACATGATAAGTCTTAATGGGCCCAAGGCATATTTTAATGTTAAATAATAAGGCCACTATTTGGCCCATGTGAGGAGAAGTTTCCCTATAAATAGAGGGCAACTTGGGAAAAGAAAGGAGCTAGAAAATCTTGGAGGACTAGGTATTATGCTCTCCACCTTTGGTGGAACAGAAACCAAAAGGTCTTTGAGAGATTACTATGGGTATTTGGCCAAGATAAGTGAGGAGCTTGGGTGAATAGAAGGAGAAGGAAATATTGAAGAAATGGATATGGGCTAAGAGGAAAGCTTTTGAGGTCTCAAGAAAATGAGAAACAGGTTGGATCTGTCTTTTCTTCACCCTAATTTATTGGCATAAGATTAATGTCAAATTATAGTACAAGGTCTTCTTTTATTTTGGGAGGTTGAAACTCATTTTGATAATTAAAATATTCGAAGAGTTTGATCTAGTATTATATGAGTAAAGGATGGATTTGTTTTATAATGGGAGGCCTCCCAAAGAAGATTAATAGTCTTACAAATTTTATGTCAATAGCTGAAGTTTGAGTTTAATTAAAAAATATATGCAAGTATTGCTTGCGGTCCTTCGCGGGTTTCGAACCCAAGATCTCTAGACCCACAATACCTTAGCACTATACCAGCGACCAACCATACTACATGACCCGATGGAATTAGCAAGGTCAATCATGTTATTAACCCATGATCTCGCGTGGGATTGTGTGTTGTTACAAACCAATATCCACCAAAATAAAAGATCGAATAGGGTAAATTAAACCCATTTTGAACATTGGTTGGTGTGAAAGCATCGTACCAAAGGCCTAGAAAATACGAGGTATCTGATATGTCCTACATATGCAGTTTTAGGATGCTTTGCTTTTACAATGGAATACGAATGATGAGGTAGCTTCTTTCCCTTTATAGATACCTAGGAAACACCTATGAGATGTGCCTAGTTCCTAATACAGTTGATCAATGCAAATAAGGGATCCTCTTGGAAGGCTCGATGAATTATATTGTCAATATTATGGCCTAGGTTTACGAATCACTGTGTATTTATTCTGCATCGCCCAAAATTCAACGAGAGTTTTGGTTACCTCTTAAAACTCTGCTTCAATCCATGCTATAAAGTTCCTTGAGCATTGGTATTAGAGCCCAAGAAAACTAATAGATTCTAGTTAGATCTAGGTTAGCAAAAGATTTGGGGCATGAAATAAAGCATGAGATAAACTCAAAACATAAATTCCACAAATCTGAACAATGCACACTTGATAAGGATAAAATTAGTACTTGAGTTTATCGATGTCTAAGTTCCTTTCTCCCACGAATAGATCCATAGTCGTTTGAAAGTTGAAGAGCTAAGCGAACCCTTCTTCCATGGGTTTTAAGCGGTGTACCTTAGACTATTTTGGAAAATTACTCGACATCTATGTATTTTTACTTACTCCTTATTCTCAAGTGTGTATGAACCAAAGGTTCAAATTTACTAAGGGTTCACTTGAAATATAATTGTCAAACTATTTTGGACAACTTAAATGACTATAGTCATGTATAGAAGTGAAACCTTATGGGATACAAACATAAATTAAACCATGTAAGTTAGTTGAAAACTAACTAGTGGAAATTTAAGATCAAAAGCTAAAAAAAATGATGTTTTATTTATTTTCATTTTTTATCAATGTTAAAATACACCCTAGATTTTATTTCACTCAAAGGTTATGGTGTAATGGCAGAAGAAGTCGCTCGAAAACACCAGAACCTAAAACTTCAATATTTTGGAGGAGAACAATGACGATGAAACCTCACATCTAAGCATGGAAATTCTCCAAATATCACCAGACTTGTCTCTGACATGAGTATTAGGGAAATCCACCAAGTAAGCTCTAGAATCCCAAGTATCACCGCCACTTGTAGCTTCATCAACCTCCCTAAGTATCCCGACTCCTCAGAAAAGTATGCACCCAACCACTAGGGTGGTGGTTGAAAGTAATAAGGGGTGCTAAGCTATTTAAAATGAGAATTGACCACTATGTCATGCATGTGGTGTTAATCCTCTAAGAAAACTAGAGTTTATTTTTGTAACAATTGTTTGAAACACAAAAAATTGCGTATATAAAACCGATGTTAAATCGAACACTGAAGTTATAAGTAAGTTGGTCTAATATGATACGGGATTAACTAAAAATGCTTAAGAATTCTACCATATGACAATAAAGTCAATATGGGTACATTTCATGGTAATGACACCACGCGATAGGTGCACTTTGTCAACAAAACAATAAAGTATCAAGAAAATGATACTTGTATACGTATGTACAAAAATGTCTATTGGAGTCATCAAAGGGTCGATGATGAGACGTTATGCAAATTAGAAACCATAATGGAAGGACATGTGTGTCATAATAACGTTTTCTATGGCACATCAAAAGAAGTTACTTCCTTGGGAACTGGAGAAGAATCAAATAACTCAATATGATTGATCTACAAATCTATGAAAATAAATAGACCTTGAAATACTATCCAACAAATGAAATCAAGGTAATAAATCCAACATCGCAGAATGGATAAAATGGTGTAAAGTTGTAACTGGAAATTTTATCTCAGTTTTGGATATAGAATTAACCTATCCATTATTCATGGCAGTGAATATCCTACTACTTGTATTAGGGTTTACCCTATTAATACTGATGATCTCTTATTTCTGGCAGTCGATTTGTTGGTACACGCTATTTGAGTGATGGCTTCTGACAATGCTAGAACTGGCAGCGATGATCCTATAGAGACATCATAAATCCAACCATTAAAGATCATTAGGGCATGACATCCACAGAGAACAATCTTTCAAAATGTCAAGGATAAACTGGATGTAAATGACCGACAATGGTTGAAAGAAGGTGGATTGGAAGAAGCGGCTCGAATAGAGCCAATACATGTGGACAGGTGTTATCTGTCATCCCTAGTTGAAATATGGGAGCCTAGTAGAGGGACATTCCATTTACCCACTGGAGAAATGACTCTTACATTAGAATATGTGTATAGGATATACTGGATACCGGTAGAAGGTCGCACAGTAACCATTGCAAATGAAGTAGAAATGGGACATATTCTAGAAAGAGTGATTGAAGAAGAATGGAGAAGTGTGAACACCGATAAGGATCGTATAACATATGAACTACACTATGTGTAGGTTAGATTGACACATAGGCATGCTATAGTAATAGAGCTCTTATAGGGTGTCATTTTTCCTAAATCAAGAAGTGTCATTGGTGTCCATTCTTGGAGAAGGTATGGGACTTCTCTATGATTTTATAATGATGAAAACCAGGAGACATCTAGGTGGATGCTCTAGTGATTGGCAAAAAATATGCCAAAATACATATTAGGATATATGTGAATATCCTAAATTGAGATTTTGAAATTATGATGTGTCTTTGTTGACACTTAATTTTATTAGGTTAACTCATGTTAAGGGTTAACAAATTATACTGTGATACTCCTTGGTGGGAGTTTTGATAAAATTGATGAAATTTTTTGTCTAATATAGCACAAAAACATAATTTCATGATATCTCTGTAACACCATTTTGCAAATTCTATTATTTCAGTGCTTAATGTCGTATTTGTGTAGTAATAGATGGTTTAAAACTGTAATATTTATGATGAGATTATGTTTTCAATACTTGTTATGCAAAATGTATGTTATGTTTTTTATAAGGACATGGTACTACTGATATATTATATTTTTGCTGGTCCAGGTACTCTCATGGATGGAAGTTGAAGCTTACCATCAAGGATGAGATGCTGAAAGTTCAAAAAAATTTGATGACTCAGATTGTAAAATAGCAGGATAAATACTAGCTTTGCTAGATAAATATGCTTACTAAGGTAATTGTTCAAACATAGAGGACTGTGTTTAATCCAAGGGGGGTGTATGTCACAACCCATCATCCTCGAACCCTACCATAAGGATATTAATTGATTTTAACGAAAAAATAATACTGGAGGACTCCTGGTAACATTTTATCCATTATTTCATTAGTACTCCCTCCACACATAATGTATAACTTATAAATCAATTCTTGAAACTGATCTCTACTTCTGATCAATGGCTGGTTGAGATTTCTGCGTTTGGATCTTTCGACTGTGATCATGTTGATCTCTGCTTCACTTTCTCCATCGGTGTGCTTTATCAATAGCTGGTTCAGACTTTCTTTAATGAAAAACAAGTCTGGATGTATTTCTCCTCTGGATCCCATATCAGGCACAATGTTAGTTGATCCTTTTATATGGATAATATTGAAAGTATAAGAAGACAAAATCAACTGCCATCTTGCAATTCTACCTCTAGCCATTTGTGGATTAGCAACACAAGAAATAATACTTTTGAGGATCTTGCAATCCGTTTTAATATCAAATATTTTTGGCAACAAAAGGTATTGCCATTTTTTGCAACATTTTACAATGGCTAATAATTCTTTTTCATTGGTAGAATAGTTCTTTTATGCCGCTTTCCAAGATCCTGAGTAGTAACCACAAATCTGATTATCTTGGACTAGGATGCCACAAAAACCTTTGTTTTATGCATCTGTTTCAAGTGTGTTAAAAGCATCCGCATCTGGGATCTTCAATGTGGGAATATTTTGAATTGCTTGCTTGATTTGGATTATAGAACTTGTCATTTCTTCCGTCCAAATCCCACCATATTTTCTCAAATATTTGTTCAGATGTTCTCATAATATGTGAGAATCTTTCAGGAACATCTGCAGGTAGTTAAGACTACCACAAAACTGCTGCACTTGCTTTTTGTTAGTGAGTTTATCTGGAAAGCTGAGTAATACATGCAAAACATGTTGTTGCATGGTTATAGTTCCATATTTTAAAATCAGGCCTAGATAATTAACTTCTCTTTTCAAACCTTTCAATTTTTTATCTGATATGATCATCCCTATCTCAGTACATTGCTTATAGAATGTTTCCAGCAAAAATAAATTATCTTTGAAATCTAATGAATGTAACAAGATATCATCAATGTATCTTTTTATACTTGTTCCTTTGAATGCTCTATCAACAACTCTTTGAAATATAGATGGAGCATTTCTGAGACCAAAGGGCATTACATTTCATTCGTAGAAGCCAACACCATTCTGCATTGGGACTGTGAAAGTTGTTTTGTGTCTGTCTTCTTTTTTTATAGGGATTTGATAAAAACCAGACTTCATGTCGATGACTGTGAAAAGTCTACTTTTAGTAATATTTGTGATAAGCTCATCTTTTCTAGGCAGATGATATCTATTAGGAATGGTTATTTCATTGAGAGCTTTATAGTTTACGACCATTCTTGGTTTTCCTCTTTTGATTTCACTATGCTTTCTGACTACAAAAGTAGGGCAACTGAACTTTGATTTAGGTCTTATCTTACCTTCTTTCAATAGAAGATTAACTTCTTGTTCCATGAATAGTCTGTTTTCTAGACTATAAACCATTGGTTTAATGTAACTATGCTTCCCTATAACAGTAGGGATTTCACATTCAACATCAAGAACCCATTTTGTTCTTTGTGTATTTGTCTCTGACAGATCTTTCCTTATGATTTTTAGAATATCTTTGCATCTTTCTGTATCATTAGTTGTTACCAACTCTGAGATGCTAAATTCTTCTAAAGTATATTCCTATGTGAGATATTTCTGTTCTAAATAAAAACTTTCCTCCAAGGCTATTAGACTTTCAAAGTTTCCATATTGTTTATAAATTAGAGAAATATCTGCTTCTAGATTATCTTCATATGAAACCCATTTCTTTGCAAGTTTTTGCTTCATTTGCCTAGTTTGGAAAGGCAAACCCATATATTTTAGAAACTCATCATTTCTTGGTTTCATAATCTGCTTTAATTTTTTTTTTAATATATTCAGGGGAATATAATCGCCATTACCTGGCTCTAATACCATTTCTTTCTTCTTCCCCCTATCTTTACCATATTTGTGGAATATTTTCTCAAATTCTTCATCTTCATATTCTATCCCATCTATTAAAATAACATTGACAAAAACGTCTGGATTTCCTGTCATTTTGCTAGGATTCTTTACCAAAGGAACCCTTTCTTTATTGAAAGAGAAGAATTCTTTATCAAACCCAAAACATTTCAATCTCTTCAAAAAATTCATCTCTTGCAATCCTCATGCTGGAGTCATTCCGCTGTAGGATTCTGACTTCTTCTTCCTTCCCTTTTCCTTTTAGGTCTCTTAGACCTAGATATTTCCATTCTTGGAGAAGTTCTAGCTCCCATTCTTTGGGGCTCATGATTTCTGGATCTTTATGGTAGAGTGGCTTAAAACCACTTGATCTTAGTTTACTAAATTTGATCAGATGGTCATCAATTGTTCCTTCTTCTAACAGATGTATTAACATTGTTGTATTTGTCAGTTGGTAATAGAATTCAAATCCAACTGATAACAGGGATTCACCAACTTTGAGAGTTGATTCCTTTGTATTTAGTGCAACTTTCCACATAGTTGCCCATATGTCAGCAGAGCTGCCATTGTAGATTGGCATGGTGAAATCTGGTAGACAGATTCCATATTGGGGACCATTTCCCAAATAGATTTCTCCTTGTGCTATGATACTGTATTCTATCTTTTGGTGCCTAATATCCATCAGACTTACACAAGTATGAACATTCAGCTTTTTTCTAAAGTGGGGTTATTTTGAATTTTATCCCTCCGAACTGTATGTAATGAAATTTGTTTTCTTGTGCAAGTTTCAATACATGGATAATTTCTTTTTCTCCGAATAAAGGTAGCTCACTATGACCATCTAGGATTTCTACTTTCACTATGGTCTCTGTTCTGTCATAAATCCGTTTTACCTTAGGTTGGTATATCCTAAGGGGTATTAGAGCTGTAGACCACTTCTTTTTTGACATCATATATTTTTTCTGGGAGTGTATCTGGTATATCTGTGATAGGCTGGTAAAATCTGAATTCTGTATCGACATCTACTTCTGTAAATTATTCATTGACTACATATGGTCTATTGCTACTACTAGTACCTATGGTCATGTCTCTATTTAGATCTGCCATATACATTCCAAAAACGACTGCAGAGGCTAACTGTTTTTGTCTATTTGTCATTAAATTTAGATCAAATAAAGGAGCCATGGTTTAAAACCTTTCAAATTTCTGGTGCAAGCAGATCGCCTTTATCGGGTGCAGATGCAGAGCATACTTTTCTTGGGCTTTTAGATTTTAACTTTAGAAACTATTATTCCTATTATTAAAGCCAGTAGAACTATTGCAGATACAATTGCAACAATATTTCTATAATTAAGTTTACACATAATGAGAGATTTAGAAAACCTGGTTTATGACTTTTGTGAAGAAAGCTTCATCTTTGTCTTCGGGTTTGCTTTAGCATCCGCTGCAGTAAGTCCTACCATCACTCTTCCATTGCCAACGTCTGATGTTTCGCCTGCTGCTTCTGGAGTCGCGCTCATTAGCTCTGGTCACTCCCACAACTCTTCCTATCTTCTACTTTAGTAACGCAATTTGTAAAATCCCAAACAATGCCTAAAAATGCCTAACAACGGCTAACAATGACAATACCATGGGAACACAAGAGTGGATCCATCCATTTCGTCAAGGCAAGATTGACAATTGAAAGAAAATCAACAACTTTATTATGATAATAGAAATATTACAGCAGAGGGAGCCTTAACATTCCCTTAGACTCAGACTTAGCTAGAAAGACTCTAGAACTCCATCTTCTATGCTCTCTCTGCCCTCAGGCCCTTCCTTGCTTATATAGCCGAATTGAGGGATAGGCATTCAAGGGCCCTTCCTTGCTTATATAGCTGAATTGAGGGATAGGCATTCAGAATTAAGGGCAGAGAGAGCATAGAAGATGGAGTTATAGAGTCTTTCTAGCTAAGTATGAGTCTAAGGGAATGCTAAGGCTACCTTTGTTGTAATATTTCTACTATCATAATAAAGCTGCTGATTTCTTTTGAGGGCAAAGAGAGCATAGAAGATGGAGTTCTAGAGTCTTTCTAGCTAAGTCTAAGTCTAAGGAAATGCTAAGACTACCTCTATTGTAATATTTCTACTATCATAATAAAGCTGCTGATTTCTTTTCGATTGTCAATCTTGCCTTAACGAAATGGATGGATCCACTCTTGTGTTCCCATGGTATTGCCATTGTTAGCCATTTTTAGGCATTTTTATGAGTTGTTTGGGATTTTACAAAGTGCGTTACCAAAGTGGAAGATAGGAAGAGTTGTGGTAGTGACCAGAGCTAATGAGCGCGGCTCCAGAAGCAGCAGGTGAAACATCAGACGTTGGCAACGGAAGAGTGATGGTAGAAGGACTTACAACAGTGGATGCTAAAGCAAACCCGAAGACAAAGACAAAGCTTTCTTCACAAAAGTCATAAACCAGGTTTTCTAAATCTCTCATTATGTGAAAACTGAATTACATAAATATTGTTGCAACTGTATCTGCAATAGTTCTACTGGCTTTAATAATAGGAATAATAGTTTCTAAAGTTAAAATCTAAAAGCCCGAGAAAAGTATGCTCTGCATCTGCGCCCGATAAAGACGATATGCTTGCACCAAAAATTTGAAAGGTTTTAAACCATGGCTCCTTTCTTTGATATAAACTTAATGACAGATAAACAAAAACAGTTAGCCTTTGCAATCGTTTTTGGAATGTATATGGCAGATCTAAATAGAGACATGACCATAGGTAGCAGCAGTAGCAATAGACCATATGTAGTCAATGAAGAATTTACAAAAGTAGATGTTGATATAGAATTCGGGGTTTACCAGCCTATCACAGATATACCATATACACTCCCAAAAGAAATATATGATGTCAAAAAGCAAAAGAAAATTTTGAAAAAAGAAGAAACAAAAAAAAAGTGGTCTACAACTCTAATACCCCTTAGGATATACCTACCTAAGGTAAAACAGATTTATGACAGAACAAAGACCATAGTGAAAGTAGAAAACCTAGATGGTCATAGTGAGCTACCTTTATTCGAAGAAAAAGAAATTCTCCATGTCCTGAAACTTGCATAAGAAAACAAATTTCATTACATACACTTCGGAGGGATAAAATTCAAAATAACCCCCCACTTCAAAAAAAAGTTGAATGTTCATACTTGTGTAAGTCTGATAGATATAAGGCACCAAAATATAGAAGACAGTAGCACAACACAAGGAGAAATATATTTGGGAAATGGTCCCCAATATGGAATCTGCCTACCACATTTCACCATGCCAATCTACAATGGCAGCTCTACTGACAGATGGGCAACTATGTAGAAAGTTGCACTAAATACAAAGGGATCAACTCTCAAAGTTGGTGAACCCCTATTATTAGTTGGATTTGAATTCTATTACCAACTGACAAATACAACAATGTCAATACATCTGTTAGAAGAAGGAACAATTGATGACCATCTGGTCAAATTCAGTAAATTGAGATCAAGTGGTTTAAGCCACTCTACCATAAAGATCCAAAAATCATGAGCCCCGAAGAATGGGAGCTAGAACTTCCCCAAGAATGGAAATATCCAGGTCTAAGAGACCTAAAAGGAAAAGGGAAGGAAGAAAAAGTCAGAATCCTACAGCGGAATGACTCCAGCATGAGGATTGCAAGAGATGAATATTTTGAAGAGATTGAAATGTTTTGGGTTTGATAAAGAATTCTTCTCTTTCAATGAAGAAAGGGTTCCTTTGGTAAAGAATCTTAGTAGAATGACAGGAAATCCAGACACTTTTGTCAATGTTATTCTAATAAATGAGATAGAATATGAAGATGAAGAATTTGAGAAAATATTCCACAAAGATGGTAAAGATAGGGGAAGAAGAAAGAAATGGTATCAGAGCCAGGTTATGGTGATTATATTCCCTCGAATATATTAACAAAAAATTCAAAGCAGATTATAAAACCAAGAAATGATGAGTTTCTAAAATATATGGGTTTGCCTTTCCAAAGTAGGCAAATGAAGCAAAAACTTGCAATGAAATGGGTTTCATATGAAGATAATCTAGAAGCAGATATTCATCTAATTTATAAACAAGATGAAAACTTTGAAATTCTAATAGCCTTGGAGGAAAGTTTTTTTTTAGAACAGAAATATCTCACAGAGGAATATACTTTAGAAGAATTTAGCATCTCAGAGCTAGTAACAGCTAATGATGAAGAAAGATGCAAAGAACTTCTAGAAATCATAAGTTGTCGAAGATAAATACACAAAGAACAAAATGGGTTCTTGATGTTGATTGTGAAATCTCTACTGTCATAGGGAAGCACATTTACATTAAACCAATGGTTTATAGTCTTGAAGACAGACTATTCATGGAACAAGAAGTTAATCTTATGTTGAAAGAAGGTAAGATAAGACCTTCTAAATCAAAGTTCAGCTGCCCTGCTTTTGTAGTCAGAAAGTATAGTGAGATCAAAAGAGGAAAACCAAGAATGGTCATAAACTATAAAGCTCTCAATGAAATAACCATTCCTGATAGATATCCTCTGCCTAGAAAAGATGAGCTTATCACAGATATTGCTAAAAGTAGACTTTTCACAGTCATCGACATGAAGTCTGGTTTTTATCAAATCCCTATAAAAGAAGAAGACAGACACAAAAAAACTTTCACAGTCCCAATACAGAATGGTGTTGGCTTCTACGAATGGAATGTAATGCCCTTTGGTCTAAGAAATGCTCTATCTATATTTCAAAGAGTTGTTGATAGAGCATTCAAAGGAATAGGTATAAAAAGATACATTGATGATATCCTCTTACATTCATTAGATTTCAAAGATAATTTATTTTTGCTGGAAACATTCTATAAGCAATGTACTGAGATAGGGATGATCATATCAGATAAAAAACTGAAAGGTTTGAAAAGAGAAGTTGATTATATTGGCATGATTTTAAAATATGGAACTATAACCATGCAACAACATGTCTTGCATGTATTACTCAGCTTTCCAGATAAACTCACTAACAAAAAGCAAGTGCAACAGTTTTGTGGTAGTATTAACTACCTGCAGATGTTCCTGAAAGATGCTCACATATTACGAGAACATATGAACAAATATTTGAGAAAATATGGTGGGATTTGGACGGAAGAAATGACAAGTTTTATAATCCAAATCAAGCAAGCAATTCAAAATCTTCCCACATTGAAGATCCTAGATGCGTATGCTTTTAACACACTTGAAATAGATGCATCAGACAAAGGTTTTTGTGGCATCCTAGTCCAAGATAATAAAATTTGTGGTTACTACTCAGGATCTTGGAAAGCGGCAAAAAAAACTATTCTACCTATGAAAAAGAATTATTAGCCATTGTAAAATGTTGCAAAAAATGGCAATATCTTTTGTTGCCAAAAAGGTTTGATATTAAAATGGATTGCAGGATCCTCAAAAGTATTATTTCTTGTGTTGTCAATCCACAAATGGCTAGAGGTAGAATTGCAAGATGGCAATTGATTTTGTCTTCTTATACTTTCAATATTATCCATATAAAATGATCAACTAACATTGTGCCTGATATGGGATCCAGAGGAGAAATACATCCAGACTTGATTTTCACTGAAGAAAGTCTGAACCAGCTATTGATAAAGCACACCGATGGAGAAAGTGAAGCAGAGATCAACATGATCACAGTCGAAAGAGCCAAATGCAGAAATCTCAACCAGCCATTGATCAGAAGCAGAAATCAGTTTCAAGAACTGATTTATAAGTTATACATTGTGTGGAGGGAGTACTAATGAAATAATGGAGAAAATGTTACGAGGAGTCCTCCAGTATTATTGTTTAGTTACTTATTTCATCAGAGGAATTCATGATAGATTGGTTTATCATTTTGACTGGTATTTTGACCCAGATGGTACTGCGGAAGTCCACATGCACAAAGAAACAATAAGAAGGCCGCAAGGAATTGATATTCCCTTGCATGGCATTATCTATTTAAGATACCCAAAACTTACTTTTAGAGTGTTCAGCTTTCTAAAAAAGACATTAATGGGTTTTTGGGCAAAAGATGATAAAGCTTGGTTCCTTGTCAGAATAAATCTCAAAAGGTTTAGCACTCATCCATGAAGTCCTTGGATGAAGATACTTATGAAGTCTTGGTTCCCAGAATGTAGTCTACTTCATTTATATGATCTTACAGATCATATTATTTCTTACTTACAGACATGGGAGACTTTGGTCTCAGACATTTGCAGACCTTGGTTATGTGCTGAAGAAGAACATGGGTATAATTTTGCTATCAAAGTAAAAAAAATTTCTCTCAGAAATGAGAAGGATTGAACCAATAATTGAATGTGCACATTGGTCCATAATTGGAAGGATTCCATATATAAGCTGGGTTGTAGGTGCAGATGCTAACGATCATCCAATCTATTCACAAATTCCAAGAACTCCTGTTTTAACTCTTACAAGACCTTGTATCCTACTTCGGGGAAGACTTGCAGATGATTTAAAAAAAATTTGGTTAAAAGAGTACAACAATTATCAGTTCATTTATCCTTCTAACATGGAGCTCATTGAAAGGATTTTAGAATTCATGATCAATACAAACTCTTATCCAAATCAAGTCTTGCAGGATTATCTTGAGCTCAATGAAGATGATGATGATTACTGGTTCCCTCAAGGAATTAAGATAAATTGGAACAATGTGTTCAGAGAACCCAAACTTGGATTCTAACCAAAGATTGGTTCATTAAGAGTTGTCCCTAAACTCTTAACGGTTTATGGGACTTGACATCACTAATTTTCCTAATTGTAAATACTTTTATGCTATGCTGTCGGGCTTGTCGGTATTTTAATTAAAGCATCTCCTTTATGTCGTGTCATAGGTTAGGTCGGTTCTCAGAGGCTTAACCTTAAAGCATCTCCTTTATGTCGTGTCATAGGTTAGGTCAGTTCTCGGAGGCTTATCCTTAAAGCATCTCCTTTATGTCGTGTCATAAGTTAGGTCAATTCTCGGAGGCTTATCCTTAAAGCATCTCCTTTATGTCTAATCATATAAATACGATAGGTGTAAGATCTATAAACATCTTACCACAAATATTTGTGTGACCCGTAGGACCCAGTACTATGTACTGTTGGGTAACCAGACCCTTTGAATGGTCTTGTCCGAATATTTTATCGGGACAGATGGACGACGATCTGAAACCGATCAAAAAGTTACTTGCTCTTGATCACCTCAAAGCGACTATATAAGCGCGGGAGGGCCTGAGGGATAGGCATTCGGAATTGAGGGTAGAGAGAGCATAAAATATGGATTTCTATAGTCTTTCTAGCTAAGTACGAGTCTAAGGGAATGCTAAGGTTCCCTCTGTTGTAATATCTCTACTATCATAATAAAGCTGCTGATTTCTTTTCGATTGTCAATCTTGCCTTGACAAAATGGATGGATCCACTCTTGTGTTCCCATGGTATTGTCGTTGTTAGTCATTGTTATGCATTTTTAGGCGTTTTTTGGGATTTTAAAAAGTGCGTTACCAAAGTAGAATATAGGAAGAGTTGTGGGAGTGACCAGAGCTAATGAGCGCGGCTCCAGAAGCAGCAGGCGAAACATCAGATGTTGGAAGCGGAAGAGTGATGGTAGAAGGACTTACAGCAGCGGATGCTAAAACAAACCCGAAGACAAAGAGGAAGCTTTCTTCACAAAATTCATAAACCAGGTTTTCTAAATATCTCATTATGTGCAAACTGAATTATAGAAATATTGTTGCAACTGTATCTGCAATAGTTCTACTAGCTTTAATAATAGGAATAATAGTTTCTAAAGTTAAAATATAAAAGCCCAAGAAAAGTATGCTATGCATCTGCGCTCGATAAAGGCGATCTGCTTGCACCAAAAAATCGAAAAGGTTTTAAACCATGGCTCCTTTATTTGATCTAAACTTAATGATAGATAGACAAAAATAATTAGCCTCTGCAGTTGTTTTTGGAATATATATGGCAGATCTAAATAGAGACATGACCATAGGTAGCAGCAGTAGCAATAGACCATATGTAGTCAATGAAGAATTTACAGAAGTAGATGTTGATACAGAATTCAGAGTTTACCAACCTATCACAGATATACCAAATAAACTCCTAGAAGAAATATATGATGTCAAAAAGCAAAAGAAAATTTTGAAAAAAGAAGAAACAAAAAAGAAGTGGTCTACAGCTCTAATACCCCTTAAGATATACCAACCTAAGGTAAAATAAATTTATGATAGAACAGAGACCATAGTGAAAGTAGAAAGCCTAGATGGTCATAGTGAGCTACATTTATTCGGAGAAAAAGAAATTCTCCATGTCCTGAAACTTGCACAAGAAAACAAATTTCATTACATACACTTTGGAGGGATAAAATTCAAAATAACCCCTCACTTCAGAAAAAAGCTGAATGTTCATACTTGTGTAAGTATGATATATATCAGGCACCAAAAGATAGAAGACAGTATCACAACACAAGAAGAAATCTATTTAGGAAATGTTCCCCAATATGGAATCTGCCTGCCAGATTTCACCATGTCAATCTACAATGGCAGCTCTGCTGACATATGGGCAACTATATGGAAAGTTGCACTAAATACAAAGGGATCAAATCTCAAAGTTGGTGAATCCCTGTTATCAGTTGGATTTGAATTCTATTACCAACTGACAAATACAACAATGCCAATACATCTGTTAGAAGAAGGAACAATTGATGACCATCCAGTCAAATTCAGTAAACTGAGATCAAGTGGTTTTAAGCCACTCTACCATAAATATCCAGAAATCATGAGCCCCGAAGAATGGGAGCTAGAACTTCCCCAAGAATGGAAAGATCCAGGTCTAAGAGAACTAAAAGGAAAAGGGAAGGAAGAAGAAGTCAGAATCCTACAACGGAATGACTCCAATACGAGGATTGCAAGAAAACCATCTGGCATCAATATTGAAAAAGCTAGAGAAATACAAAGGCAGAAAGATTCAGGTCAACCAATTAGACTTGGATTAAAACCAAATTGGAAAGACAGAGAGGTGAGGCCCCTAGCAAGCCCCAAAGGACTATCTGAATCAGATTTTGGTTCAGAATACTCTGATATCAGAGTAATTGAAACAGTAAGCATGCAACTGCCTAGAGAAACAAAGAAACCAATAGTATAAAATATCAAGGGAAATGATGTCCTCCAATATCCAATGAAGTGGAGATGGCCAAATAATACATTCAGATACATAGGGAAATATGAACAAGAGGATGGGTCGTCCCTAGTAATCCCCTTCAAGCCAAAAGAGTGTTTCTGATACAGATAAGATCATCACCAAACCAGAAAGCAGTAAGCTATTAAACCACATTAGTGAAATGCTATTTTGTACTAAAAAAAACTTAGACAACTTAGAAAGCATGGTGAGAATAGAAATGTCCAAGCTTGAAACAAAGATCAATGAAATAAGTTTCGAAAACATAAACATGAATTATGTCTTGGTTAAGTTTTATAATCACTGGCTTGAAAGAAAAAAGCATAAGGTAAACAAAGAAGAAATATTTCAAAATATTGCTGAACTTGAACAAGAGGGAAAGAAATTTGAAAAACAGTTCAAGAAACTAGAATACTCCAAATGGCAAGATGAATGGAGTACAAAATGGACTAAATCTGAAATGGTGGCTATGGACAAGGCCACAACATCCAGTGAACTGGGTTTAGGTAAAACAGCCAGTTCAAAAACAATTGAGAAGGTAGAGCCGAACAAATTCGACATAGAAGGTATTGTATACCTCAGAGCCTTTGACACTGAAGAAGAAGATCCCATAGAAAGGTTAGATAAAAGAATTCCAATTAGTTACTTTCTTAGAGTAATGAAAATATTTGAAGGACGGAAAAGGACGCATTGGAAAGAAGCTGATGAATCTTAGCTAGAAAGACTCTAGAAGATGGAGTTCTAGAGTCTTTCTAGCTAAGTCTGAGTCTAAGGGAATGCTAAGGCTCCCTCTGTTGTAATATTTCTACTATCATAATAAAGCTGCTGATTTATTTTCGATTATCAATCTTGCCTTGACGAAATGGATGGATCCACTCTTGTGTTCCCATGGTATTGCCATTGTTAGCCATTGTTAGGCATTTTTAGACGTTGTTTGAGATTTTACAAAGTGCGTTACCAAAGTAGAAGATATGAAGAGTTGTGGGAGTGACCAGAGCTAATGAGCATGGCTCTAGAAGCAGCAGGCGAAACATCAGACGTTGGTAGTGGAAGAGTGATGGTATAAGGACTTACAAAAGTGGATGCTAAAGCAAACCCGAAGACAAAGACGAAGCTTTCTTTACAAAAGTCATAAACTAGGTTTTCTAAATATCTCATTATGTGAAAACTGAATTACAGAAATATTGTTGCAACTATATCTGCAATAGTTCTACTGGCTTTAATAATAGGAATAATAGTTTCTAAAGTTAAAATCTAAAAGCCCGAGAAAAGTATGCTTTGCATCTACGCCCGATAATGGCGATCTGCTTGCATCAGAAATTCGAAAGGTTTTAAACCATGGCTCCTTTCTTGGATCTAAACTTAATGACAGATAGACAAAAACAGTTAGCCTTTGCAGTCATTTTTGGAATGTATATGGCAGATCTAAATAGAGACATGACCATAGGTAGCAGCAATAGCAATAGACCATATGTAGTCAATGAAGAATTTACAGAAGTATATGTTGATACAGAATTCGTAGTTTACCATCCTATCACAGATATACCATATACACTCCCAAAAGAAATATATGATGTCAAAAAGCAAAAGAAAATTTTGAAAAAAGAAGAAACAAAAAAAAAGTGGTCTACAACTCTAATACCCCTTAGGATATACCAACTTAAGGTAAAACAGATTTATGACAGAACAGAGACCATAGTGAAATTAGAAAGCCTAGATGGTCATTGTGAGCTACATTTATTTGGAGAAAAAGAAATTCTCCATGTTCTAAAACTTGCATAAGAAAACAAATTTCATTACATACACTTCGGAGGGATAAAATTCAAAATAACCCCTCACTTCAGAAAAAAGCTGAATGTTCATACTTGTGTAAGTCTGATGGATATCAGGCACCAAAAGATAGAAGACAATATCACAACACAAGGAGAAATCTATTTGGAAAATGGTCCCCAATATGGAATCTGCCTACCACATTTCACCATGCCAATCTACAATGGCAGCTCTGCTAACAGATGGGAACTATGTGGAAAGTTGCACTAAATCCAAAGGGATCAACTCTTAAAGTTGGTGAATTGACGGGGCACCGGGAACGTCACACTTCAACAAACTTGCCTTTTCATTAAAATTTGAAAAAAAAATAATAATTACAAGCTTGAAAGCAACAGCCCGCAGGCTTTACAAAGGCCGAGTTCGGCTCTCTTCTTTCTCTGTTCTACTTCTCTGTTCTCCGGTCCGCCGTCCTCTGAAAACAAAAATTCCGTCTTTTTAACGAGGTCCCGGTCCTCCCCGGCAATCAATGCCTCCACCTAATAAAAATTTCAAATTCAAATTTCCCCCTTCCTGTGTTTTTGAAATTCCAATATTAAATGTCGACCTGCCCAATCTATCAAGATACCGGCATTGATGGCCTCTCTGCATCGGCCGCATCATTCTGACCGTCCTTTGTACTATTGTCCCTTCCATTAAACCATCACCTGTAAATGCTTCGATGCCAGTAAAGCCAAGACGGAAAGAGCGCGGTCGACACCTTCCTTAACAGCTTAAGAGACCCCCAAATTATCTTGCATACACGTGGTCGGCTGCATGTACATCCATCCAATCTTTCTCCTTGTCGCAACATACTCGACCCACGTGTCCTTCACAACTGCCACGTGTTCGGTTTGGTCTAGCCCGGCCGTTCGCTAATCACCCCTGGTCTCGTTCTCTATCTTTCTTTAACTTTCAACACTATCGAAATACCGGCCACGTGTCGGCCTTCACGACCGCCACGTGTCGCCCCTTTACTGGCCGCGATATCGTGACCAACTGCCTCCACGCCTTCGTCTTTACCTTGCCGAAGTCCTTTGCTACGCCTTCTGCTTGCTTTTCCCCTTCGGGTCTTGCCCAGCCTTCTAAATTCATTAACTTTCATGGCTAACCAAAGTGTGCCACGTGTCGACGTTTGACTGGCCGCGACATCGCGACAGGCGCGATATCGCGATATCGCGACAGTAACATCTCCTTTGCCTTTGCATTGTACCATCGTCGCGATATCGCGACGTCGCGATATCGTGACGTCAACATCCTCTCTGCCCTTATGCTGAACCAACGTCGCGATATCGCGACAGGACTCCTTCCTCCGCTTTGCCTTTGAAGACCGTCGCGATATCGCGACGTCTAAGGTTCCCCCCTCTAATGCCAAATGATAACGTCGCGATATCGCGACGTCTGAAGCTCTCCTCCTCTGCTTCGCACAACTTCCCCTCCCGGGAATGAATTAATGTAATTCAAAATACAAGTACTTGAAGAAAATTTTGAAGGATGCGAGATTGCCCACACTGTCACCGGATGCTCCTGCATCAGATTCCCGGGTAACAAGAGAAGTGACCTTCACTTCTAAGTCGTTCGGTCTGCATCCCTTGTAATATCTCCGAACACTCAACAACCTTTACAATTTGCTCAAATCCCGCTTCTGGGCAAGATTTTCTGCCCTCTACCAGACAAATTCTGGCATTGCTACACACCTTTTCATCTTCCGTCTGCAATGGCTTCAACTTGTGCCGCATTCCATCTTTCACCAAGGAATAAGTATTTGCACGGCCATCATGCACTGCACTCCGATCAAACTGCCATGGCCTGCCCAACAGCAAATGGCATGCATCCATAGGGAATACATCACACAGGACTTCATCCTGGTATCTCCCAATATGGAACGTGACTAAACACTATTCCCGGACCCAAGCTCTGTGGTCCTTCCGCAACCACGCAATTCGGTATGGGTGCGGGTGTCTCCTTCTCTCCAACTGCAACTTAGAAACCATTTCCTCAGAAACTAAGTTGTCTGTACTTCCATTGTCGATGATCACATTACAAACTTTGCCTGCACTCTTGCACCGGGTGCGGAACAAACTTCTCCTCTGCTCAGATTTGTCTTCCTCAACCTGCTGGGTCCTCCTCACAATCATGGTCTCTCCCTTTTCAGCTTCTTCAGAATGCTCCGAGTCAGCATCTTCAACTGCTATAACTGCTCTGGCAGGACCCACTGGCCTCTTGTTTGTCCTTTCTCGGTGTTGTGGGCACTCAAATGCCCGATGTCCTTCTTCTCCACAATGGAAACATGTTCCACGAAATACTCCTCTTTCATTCCCGCGTCCAGATCTACCCCTTCCTCTCGGGTAGTTATCATTCTGAACTTGCGGTTTTGGGTCTTCATCTTCTTCTTTCTGACCTCGGATGCTGCTCTCTTCTTCCTTCTTCTCTTCCTTTCCTTCTTTCTTTCCACCGTTCTTTCCTCCCGGTTCTTTCACTTTCTGCTTGTTGTCAAACCTCCGGTTCAGCTTTTCTTCCACCTTTAAAGCAAACTGGTAAGCATCTTCAATGGTGCTTACCCGAACCAAACTCAACTCCTCCTGAACACTGGGCCTCAACCCATTAATGAAACGGGCCACTTTTTCTTTGCTTGCCTCCAAATGCCCGGTCCTGATGGAGATTTTATAGAATTCCTCCGTGTATTCTTGAACGGTTCTGTTCATCTGCCTCAAGCTTTGCATTTTACGTAACAGATCCAGCTCATAGTCAACAGGGATGAACTGTCTTTTTAATTTCTCCACCATTCTGTCCCACCTGGTAATCCGTTCTTTTCCTCTTCGGTTTCTCTCCAGCTGTACCCCCTTCCACCAAATGCTAGCATGACCCTTCAGTCGGGTCTTAGCAAATCTGACCCGGTTAGGGTCTTCAACTTCTTCGTATTCGAAGTATTCTTCTAATTCATTCACCCAGTCTATCAATTCCTCTGGGTTCAAGTTCCCGGAATACGTGGGAACCTCTAACTTCGGCCTCTTCCCGATCTGGGATATGGCCTTGTATAGCCGGGCCTGTGCCGGGTCTACATCTTCCTCCTCTTCTTCAAACTCATTCTCCTCTTCCACTTCATCCTCACTGTCTGCATCCCTTCTCGGCTCACGTCCTCTGCGTAGCTCTTCTTGCAGGGCCTGGACTTGCCGCTGCAAAGCCCGAAAATCTTCCGCTGCCATGCCTCTGCCACCCACCGGGTTTCTTCTCGGAGGCATCTTCTCTGAACTCAAGCCCTCCCACACGTCCTGGTACAACTGCCTCTCTCTTTCGACGGTCTGTTGTACGCTCAGGAGCTACGGGCTCTGATACCACTGACGGGGCACCGGGAACGGAACACTTCAACAAACTTGCCTTTTCATTAAAATTTGAAAAAAATAATAATTACAAGCTTGAAAGCAACAGCCCGCAGGCTTTACAAAGGCCGAGTTCGGCTCTCTTCTTTCTCTGTTCTACTTCTCTGTTCTCCGGTCCGCCGTCCTCTGAAAACAAAAATTTCGTCTTTTTAACGAGGTCCCGGTCCTCCCCGGCAATCAATGCCTCCACCTAATAAAAATTTCAAATTCAAATTTCCCCCTTCCTGTGTTTTTTGAAATTCCAATATTAAATGTCGACCTGCCCAATCTATCAAGATACCGGCATTGATGGCCTCTCTACATCGGCCGCATCATTCTGACCGTCCTTTGTACTGTTGTCCCTTCCATTAAACCATCACCTGTAAATGCTTCGATGCCAGTAAAGCCAAGACGGAAAGAGCGCGGTCGACACCTTCCTTAACAGCTTAAGAGACCCCCAAATTATCTTGCATACACGTGGTCGGCTGCGTGTACATCCATCCAATCTTTCTCCTTGTCGCAACATACTCGACCCACGTGTCCTTCACAACTGCCACGTGTTCGGTTTGGTCTAGCCCGGCCGTTCGCTAATCACCCCTGGTCTCGTTCTCTATCTTTCTTTAACTTTCAACACTATCGAAATACCGGCCACGTGTCGGCCTTCACGACCGCCACGTGTCGCCCCTTTACTGGCCGCGATATCGCGACCAACTGCCTCCACGCCTTCGTCTTTACCTTGCCGAAGTCCTTTGCTACGCCTTCTGCTTGCTTTTCCCCTTCGGGTCTTGCCCAGCCTTCTAAATTCATTAACTTTCGTGGCTAACCAAAGTGTGCCACGTGTCGGCGTTTGACTGGCCGCGACATCGCGACAGGCCGCGATATCGCGACCTGTCGCGATATCGCGACAGTAACATCTCCTTTGCCTTTGCATTGTACCATCGTCGCGATATCGCGACGTCAACATCCTCTCTGCCCTTATGCTGAACCAACGTCGCGATATCGCGACAGTCGCGATATCGCGATCGCGACTGTCGCGATATCGCGACAGGACTCCTTCCTCCGCTTTGCCTTCGAAGACCGTCGCGATATCGCGACGTCTAAGGTTCCCCCCTCTAATGCCAAATGATAACGTCGCGATATCGCGACGTCGCGATATCGCAACGTCGCGATATCGCGACGCCTGAAGCTCTCCTCCTCTGCTTCGCACAACTTCCCCTCCCGGGAATGAATTAATGTAATTCAAAATACAAGTACTTGAAGAAAATTTTGAAGGATGCGAAATTGCCCACACTGTCACCGGATGCTCCTGCATCATGAATCCATGTTATCAGTTGGATTTGAATTCTATTACCAACTGACAAATACAACAATTCCAATACATCTGTTAAAAGAAGGAACAATTGATGACCATCTGGTAAAATTCAGTAAACTAAGATCAAGTGGTTTTAAGCCACTCTACCATAAAGATCCAGAAATCATGAGCCTCGAAGAATGGGAGCTAGAACTTCCCCAAGAATGGAAAGATCCAGGTCTAAGAGACCTAAAAGGAAAAGGGAAGGAAGAAGTCAGAATCCTACAGCGGAATGACTCCAACATGAGGATTGCAAGAGATGAATTTTTTGAAGAGATTGAAATGTTTTGGGTTTGATAAAGAATTCTTCTCTTTCAATGAAGAAAGGGTTCCTTTGGTAAATAATCCTAGCAGAATGACAGGAAAGCTAAACACTTTTGTCAATGTTATTCTAATAGATGAGATAGAATATGAAGATAAAAAATTTGAGAAAATATTCCACAAAGATGGTAAAGATAGGGGGAAGAAGAAAGAAATGGTATCAGAGCCAGGTTATGGCGATTATATTCCCCCGAATATATTAACAAAAAATTCAAAGCAGATTATGAAACCAAGAAATGATGAGTTTCTAAACTATATGGGTTTGCCTTTCCAAAGTAGGCAAATGAAGCAAAAACTTGCAAAGAAATGGGTTTCATATGAAGATAATGTAGAATCAAATATTCCTCTAATTTATAAACAAGATGAAAACTTTGAAAGTCTAATAGCCTTGGAGGAAAGTTTTTATTTAGAATAGAAATATCTCACAGAGGAATATACTTTAGAAGAATTTAGCATCTTAGAGCTGGTAATAGCTAATGATGAAGAAAGATGCAAAGAGCTTCTAGAAATCATAAGGAAAGATCTGTCAGAGACAAATACACAAAGAACAAAATGGGTTCTTGATGTTGAACGTGAAATCCCTACTGTCATAGGGAAGCACAGTTACATTAAACCAATGGTTTATAGTATTGAAGACAAACTATTCATGGAATAAGAAGTTAATCTTCTATTGAAAGAAGGTAAGATAAGACCTTCTTAATCAAAGTTCAGCTGCCCTGCTTTTGTAGTTAGAAAGTATAGTGAGATCAAAAGAGGAAAACCAAGAATGGTCGTAAACTATAAAGCTCTCAATGAAATAACCATTCATGATAGATATCCTCTGCCTAGAAAAGAGCAGCTTATCACAGATATTGCTAAAAGTAGACTTTTCACAGTCATCGATATGAAGTCTGGTTTTTATCAAATCCCTATAAAAGAAGAAGACAGACACAAAACAACTTTCACAGTCCCAATGCAGAATGGTGTTGGCTTCTACGAATGAAATGTAATGCCCTTGGGTCTCAAAAATGCTCCATCTATATTTCAAAGAGTTATTGATAGAGCATTCAAAGGAATAGGTATAAAAAGATACATTGATGATATCCTCTTACATTCATTAGATTTCAAAGATCATTTATTTTTGCTGGAAACATTCTATAAGCAATGTACTGAGATAGGGATGATCATATCAGATAAAAAACTGAAAGGTTTGAAAAGAGAAGTTGATTATCTAGGCCTAATTTTAAAATATGGAACTATAACAATGCAACAACATGTCTTGCATGTATTACTCAACTTTCCAAATAAACTCACTAACAAAAAGCAAGTGCAACAGTTTTGTGGTAGTCTTAACTACCTGCAGATGTTCCTGAAAGATGCTCACATATTACGAGAACATATGAACAAATATTTGAGAAAAGATGGTGGGATTTGGACGAAAGAAATGACAAGTTCTATAATCCAAATCAAGCAAGAAATTCAAAATCTTCCCAAATTAAAGATCCTAGATGCAGATGCTTTTAACACACTTGAAATAGATGCATCAGACAAAGGTTTTTGTGGCATCCTAGTCCAAGATAATCAGATTTGTGGTTACTACTCAGGATCTTGGAAAGCGGCAGAAAAGAACTATTCTACCTATGAAAAAGAATTATTAGCCATTGTAAAATGTTGCAAAAAATGGCAATACCTTTTGTTGCCAAAAAGGTTTGATATTAAAATGGATTGCAGGATCCTTAAAAGTATTATTTCTTGTGTTGCTAATCCATAAATGGCTAGAGGTAGAATTGCTGATTTTGTTTTCTTATACTTTCAATATTATCCATATAAAAAGATCAACTAACATTGTGCCTGATATAGGATCCAGAGGAGAAATATATCTAGACTTGTTTTTCACTGAAGAAAGTCTGAACCAGCTATTGATAAAGCACACTGGTGGAGAAAGTGAAGCAGAGATAAACATGATCATAGTCGAAAGATCCAAACGCAGAAATCTCAACCAACCATTGATTAGAAGCAGAGATTAGTTTCAAGAACTGATTTATAAGTTATACATTTTGTGTGGAGGGAGTACTAATGAAATAATGGAGAAAATGTTACGAGGAGTCCTCCAGTATTATTGTTTAGTTACTTATTTCATCAGAGGAATTCATGATAGATTGGTTTATCATTTTGACTGGTATTTTGACCCAGATGGTACTGCAAAAGTCCACATGCACAAAGCAGCAATAAGAAGGCCGCAAGGAATTGATATTCCCTTGCATGGCATTATCTATTTAAGATACCCAGAACTTACTTTCAGAGTGTTCAGCTTTCTGAAAAAGACATTAATGGGTTTTTGGGCAAAAGATGATAAAGCTTGGTTCCTTGTCAGAATAAATCACAAAAGGTTTAGCACTCATCCATGGAGTCCTCGGATGAAGATACTCATGAAGTCTTGGTTCCCAGACTGTAGTCTACTTCATGAAGATGATCCTACAGATCATATTATTGCTTACTTACAGACATGGGAGACTTTGGTCTCAGACATTTGCGGACCTTGGTTATTTGTTGAAGAAGAACATGGGTATCATTGTGCTATCAGATTAAAAAATGTTTATCTCTAAGAGATGAGAAGGATTGAACCAATAATTGAATGTACACATTGGTCCATCATTGGAAGGATTCTAGATCTATGTTGGGTTGTAGGTGTAGATGCTAATGATCAACCAATCTATGGTGCTTCACAAATTCCAAGAACTCCTCTTTTAACTCTTACAAGACATTGTATCCTACTCTGGGGAAGACTTGCAGATGATTTGAAAACAATTTGGTTAAAAGAGTACAACAATTATCAGTTCATTTATCCTTCTGACATGGAGCTCACTGAAAGGATTTTAGAATTGATGATCAATACAAACTCTTATCCAAATCAAGTCTTGTAGGATTATCTTGAGCTCAATGAATATGATGATGATTATTGGTTCCCTCAAGGAATTAAGAGAAACTGGAACAATGTGTTCAGAGAACCCATACTTGGGTTCTAACCAAAGATTGGTTCATTAAGAGTTATCCCTAAACTCTTAACGATTTATGGGACTTGATGTCACAAAGTTTCCCAATTGTAAATACTTTTATGCTATGTTGCCTGGCTTGTCGGTATTTTAATTAAAGCGTCTCCTTTATGTCGTGTCATAGGTTAGGTCGGTTCTCGGAGGCTTATCCTTAAATCATCTCCTTTATGTCGTGTCATAGGTTAGGTCGGTTCTCGGAGGCTTATCCTTAAAGCATCTCCTTTATGTCGTGTCATAAGTTAGGTCGGTTCTCGGAGGCTTATCCTTAAAGCATCTCCTTTATGTCTAATCATATAAATACGACAGGTGTAAGATCTATAAACATTTTACCACAAAGATTTGTGTGACCCGTAGGACCCAGTACTATGTACTGTTAGGTAACCAGACCCTTTGAATGGTATTTTCTGATTATTTTTTCGGGACAGATGGACGACGATCTGAAACCGATCAAAAAGTTACTTGCTCTTGATCACCTCAAAGCGGCTATATAAGCGCGGAAGGGCCTGAGGGATAGGCATTCAGAATTGAGGGCAAAGAGAGCATAGAATATGGAGTTCTAGAGTCTTTCTAGCTAAGTCTGAGTCTAAGGGAATGCTAAGGTTCCCTCTGTTGTAATATTTCTACTATCATAATAAAGCTGCTGATTTCTTTTCGATTGTCAATCTTGCCTTGATGAAATGGATGGATCCACTCTTGTGTTCCCATGGTATTGCCATTGTTAGCTGTTGTTAGGCGTTTTTACGAGTTGTTTAGGATTTTACAAAGTGCGTTACCAAAGTAGAAGATAGGAAGAGTTGTGGTAGTGACCAGAGCTAATGAGCATGGCTCTAGAAGCAGCAGGTGAAACATCAGACGTTGGCAACGGAAGAGTGATGGTAGAAGGACTTACAACAGTGGATGCTAAAGCAAACCCGAAGACAAAGACAAAGCTTTCTTCACAAAAGTCATAAACCAGGTTTTCTAAATCTCTCATTATGTGCAAACTGAATTACAGAAATATTGTTGCAACTGTATCTGCAATAGTTCTACTGGCTTTAATAATAGGAATAATAGTTTCTAAAGTTAAAATATAAAAGCCCGAGAAAAGTATGCTCTGCATCTGCGCCCGATAAAGACGATATGCTTGCACCAAAAATTCGAAAGGTTTTAAACCATGGCTCCTTTCTTTGATATAAACTTAATGATAGATAAACAAAAACAGTTAGCCTCTGCAATCGTTTTTGGAATGTATATGGCAGATCTAAATAGAGACATGACCATAGGTAGCAGCAGTAGCAATAGACCATATGTAGTCAATGAAGAATTTACAAAAGTAGATGTTGATATAGAATTCGGGGTTTACCAACCTATCACAGATATACTAGATACACTCCCAAAAGAAATATATGATGTCAAAAAGCAAAAGAAAATTTTGAAAAAAGAAGAAACAAAAAAAAAGTGGTCTACAACTCTAATACCCCTTAGGATATACCTACCTAAGGTAAAACAGATTTATGACAGAACAAAGACCATAGTGAAAGTAGAAAGCCTAGATGGTCATAGTGAGCTACCTTTATTCGAAGAAAAAGAAATTCTCCATGTCCTGAAACTTGCATAAGAAAACAAATTTCATTACATACACTTCGGAGGGATAAAATTCAAAATAACCCCCCACTTCAAAAAAAAGTTGAATGTTCATACTTGTGTAAGTCTGATAGATATAAGGCACCAAAATATAGAAGACAGTATCACAGCACAAGGAGAAATCTATTTGGGAAATGGTCCCCAATATGGAATCTGCCTACCACATTTCACCATGCCAATCTACAATGGCAACATTGCTGACAGATGAGCAACTATGTGGAAAGTTGCACTAAATACAAAGGGATCAACTCTCAAAGTTGGTGAATCCATGTTATCAGTTGGATTTGAATTCTATTACCAACTGAAAAATACAACAATGCCAATATATCTATTAGAAGAAGGAACAATTGATGACCATCTGGTCAAATTCAGTAAACTGAGATCAAGTGGTTTTAAGCCACTCTACCATAAAGATCCAGAAATCATGAGCCCCGAAGAATGGGAGCCAGAACTTCCCCAAGAATGGAAAGATTCAGGTCTAAGAGACCTAAAAGGAAAAGGGAAGGAAGAAGAAGATAATCATAACTGTCTGGATATGGAACATTGTCCAGATTGAGGTACATGAATTGTTCTTGATACAGGTTCATTTGTTTCTCCATCTCTTTTTGCAGAAAAGTGAGATGAAGTTTGCTCTTTCTGTTTACCAGCTGCCATAGTTAATTCTGCAGCTCTTAACATGAAATCAGGAATATAATTGTACTCTTGCTGGTCTCTTTTAATTTCCTCACTGTTGTATCCCTGTTCTCTTAGCATTCTTACCTTATTTGTCTTGAATCTTCTCCATTCTTGCTGGGTTGGTTGGTAAGATTCATCAACTTCATTCCAATGCATCCTTTTCTGTCCCTCAACTGTTTTCATTACTCTGAGAAAGTAACTGATTGGAATTCTTTTATCAAACCTTTCTATGGGATCTTCTTCTTCAGTGTCAAAGGCTTTGAGGTATACAATACCTTCTATGCCGAATTTGTTCGGCTCTACCTTCTCAATTGTTTTTGAACTGGCTGTTTTACCTAAACCCAGTTCACTGGATGTTGTGTCCTTGTCCATAGCCACCATTTCAGCTTTAGTCCATTCTGTACTCCATTCATCTTGCCATTTGGAGTATTCTAGTTTCTTGAACTGTTTTTCAAATTTCTTTCCCTCTTGTTCAAGTTCAACAATCTTTTGAAATATTTCTTCTTTGTTTACCTTCTTCTTTTTTCTTTCAAGGTAGTGATTATAAAACTTAACCAAGACATTATTCATGTCTATGTTTTCGGATATTATTTCATTGATCTCTATTTCAAGCTTGGACATTTCTATTCTCACCATCCTTTCTAAGCTATCTAAGTTTTTTTTAGTACAAAATAGCATTTCACTAATGTGGTTTAACAACTTACTTCTTTCTGGTATGGTGTTGATCTTATCTGTATCAGAAATAGACTCTTTTGGCTTGAAGGGGATTACTAGGGACGACCCTGTCATTCTACTAGGATTCTTTACCAAAGGAACCCTTTCTTCATTTAAAGAGAAGAATTCTTTATCAAACCCAAAACATTTCAATCTCTTCAAAAAATTCATCCCTATGATTAAATCAGAGGTAGCTCCATTCATGATGATAAATTCAATAGGATAACATACCTGATTAAGGACAAGTTCTACCCCTTTACTCATTTTCTTTGGGGTCATTTTGGCACCTCCCATTGGCCTGATGTTCATTCCTGACATTTCTTGCTCATAATCAGAAGATACAAGTCCTCTTCTCCCTAAATTGATGACAGCCCCTGTATCAATCATAGCATCATAGTATATTGTGTTTTTCCCACATTTTAGACCAACATGGATATAGGGACTAGCATCATATCTTAAATCATAAGATCTAAGAGAAGGTTCCCACATTTCTTCATCGGCACTGTCGGAGATAGATTCTAGTTATGATTCTGCAATGTATTCTTCTTCTGAGGTAAATTCCACCTCTTTCATTCTAATATATTCATATTCATCTTCTTCCAGCATCCTGATTTTTGAACTTTTCTTTTTCCTATTTGGACACTTGTTTGAGTAATGTCCTTTCTCTTTACAATAGTAGCATGTGGGAAGTGTTGGTTTCCTTTTTCCTTTAAAGAATCCTTTAAAATCCTTTTTGAATTTTCTTCCTTTCTTAAACTTGAATTTTTGCTTATTACATGAGCAACCTTCTTTCTTTTCTTTCTTTATTTTCTTGCATACATTCTGTCCTAACAAGTTTGTTTTGATTATATCAGGACAATTAAACTCTTGTTTTTGGAGCTTTTTTGCTAACTGTTGGTCTTGGCATTTCTCTTGAATTATAGAGACAATATAGGCGCTAATCTGTGTATAATTCATTGCTTGAATATTCCTGCCTGTCTCTCTGAGTTTACTCCAGATTATTTCTGGATAATTTCCTGGCAGCTTTTGTATTAGGTATGTCTTAGCTTCTTCTTCCCCTTCTATTCCTGCATCATAGGCTATGTTTTCCATTCTAAACAAATAACTTCCTACGTCTCCATAACCACAACAGGTCTGAGCATAGTAGTTCCTTTTCATTATGATGCTTTGATCCTGATCTTCAACTGCAAAAACTTTGATCAGAATGTATTCTAATTGGTCACAATTTTCAGGTTCATGTTCTTGCCCATTGATTATGACTCTAGGGTTTCTTTTCCACCATGACCTGACTATTCCTCTAAAGTATGTAGTGCTTGCTTTGACTGTAATATTTTCTGGCAAGATTCTAAGTCTCTGCATGTTCCTTTGATGATCCATAAAGTATTGGATATTGGAGGACATCATTTCCCTTGATATTTTCTACTGTTGGTTTCTCTGTTTCTCTAGGAAGCTGCATGCTTACTATTTCAATTACTCTGATATCAGAGTATTCTGAACCAAAATATGATTTAGATAGTCCTTGGGGCTTGCTAGGGGCCTCACCTCTCTGTCTTTCCAATTTGGTTTTAATTCAAGTCTAATTGGTTGACTTGAATCTTTCTGCCTTTGTATTTCTCTGGCATTTTTAAGATTGATGCCAGATGGTTTTCTTGCAATCCTCATGCTGGAGTCATTCCGCTGTAGGATTCTGACTTCTTCTTCCTTCCCTTTTCCTTTTAGGTCTCTTAGACTTGGATATTTCCATTCTTGGGGAAGTTTTAGATCTCATTCTTCGGGGCTCATGATTTCTAGATATTTATGGTAGAGTGGCTTAAAACCACTTGATCTCAGTTTACTGAATTTTACCGGATGGTCATCAATTGTTTCTTCTTCTAACATATGTATTGGCATTGTTGTATTTGTCATTTGGTAAGAGAATTCAAATCCAACTGATAACAGGGATTCACCAACTTTGAGAGTTGATCCCTTTGTATTTAGTGCAACTTTCCACATAGTTGCCCATATGTCAATAGAGCTGCCATTGTAGATTGGCATGGTGAAATCTGGGAGACATTTTCCATATTGGGGACCATTTATCAAATAGATTTCTCCTTGTGTTGTGATACTGTCTTCTATCTTTTGGTGCCTGATACCCATCAAACTTACACAAGTATGAACATTCAACTTTTTTCTGAAGTGGGGTTATTTTGAATTTTATCCCTCCGAAATGTATGTAATGAAATTTGTTTTCTTGTGCAAGTTTCAGGACATGGATAATTTCTTTTTCTTCGAATAAAGATAGCTCACTATGACCATCTAGGCTTTCTACTTTCACTATGGTCTCTGTTCTGTCATAAATTTGTTTTACCTTAGGTAGGTATATCCTAAGGGGTATTAGAGCTGTAGACCACTTCTTTTTTGTTTCTTATTTTTTCAAAATTTTCTTTTGCTTTTTGACATCATATATTTCTTCTGGGAGTGTATCTGGTATATTTGTGATAGGCTGGTAAACTTTGAATTTTGTATTAACATCTACTTCTGTAAATTCTTCATTGACTATATATGGTCTATTGCTACTGTTGCTACCTATGGTCATGTCTCTATTTAGATCTGCCATATACATTCCAAAAACGACTGCAAAGGCTAACTGTTTTTGTCTATCTGCCATTAAGTTTAGATCAAAGAAAGGAGCCATGGTTTAAAACCTTTCAAATTTTGGGTGCAAGCAGATCGCCTTTATCGGGCGCAAATGCAGAGCGTACTTTTATCGGGCTTTTAAATTTTAACTTTAGAAACTATTATTCCTATGATTAAAGCTAGTAGAACTATTGCAGATACAGTTGCAACAATATTTCTGTAATTTAGTTTACACATAATGAGAGATTTAGAAAACCTGGTTTATGACTTTGGTTAGAACCCAAGTTTGGGTTCTCTGAACACATTGTTCCAGTTTCTCTTAATTCCTTGAGGGAACCAATAATCATCATCATCTTCATTGAGCTCAAGATAATCCTGCAAGACTTGATTTGGATAAGAGTTTGTATTGATCATGAATTCTAAAATCCTTTCAGTGAGCTCTATGTCAGAAGGATAAATGAATTGATAATTGTTGTACTCTTTTAACCAAACTGTTTTCAAATCATCTGCAAGTCTTCCCCAGAGTAGGATACAATGTCTTGTAAGAGTTAAAATAGGAGTTATTGGAATTTGTGAAGCACCATAGAATGGATGATCGTTAGCATCTGCACGTACAACCCAGCTTAGATCTGGAATCCTTCCAATGATGGACCAATGTGCACATTCAATTATTGGTTCAATCCTTCTCATCTATGAGAGATAATTTTTTTTACTCTGATAGCAAAATGATACCCATGTTCTTCTTCAACAAATAACCAAGGTCTGCAAATGTCTGAGACCAAAGTCTCCCATGTCTGTAAGTAAGCAATAATATGATTTGTAGGATCATCTTCATGAAGTAGACTACAGTCTGGGAACCAAGACTTTATGAGTATCTTCATCCAAGGACTCCATGGATGAGTGCTAAACCTTTTGTGATTTATTCTGACAAGGAACCAAACTTTATCATATTTTGCCCAAAAACCCATTAATGTATTTTTCAGAAAGTTGAACACTCTGAAAGTAAGTTCTAGGTATCTTAAATAGATAATGCCATGCAAGGGAATATCAATTCCTTGCGGCCTTCTTATTGTTGCTTTGTGCATGTGGACTTTCGCAGTACCATCTAGGTCAAAATACTAGTCAAAATGATAAACCAATATATCATGAATTCCTCTGATGAAATAAGTAACTAAACAATAATACTGGAGGACTCCTCGTAACATTTTCTCCATTATTTCATTAGTACTCCCTCCACACAAAATGTATAACTTATAAATCAGTTCTTGAAACTGATCTCTGCTTCTAATCAATGGCTAGTTGAGATTTCTGCGTTTGGATCTTTCGACTATGATCATGTTTATCTCTGCTTCACTTTCTCCACCAGTGTGCTTTATCAATAGCTGGTTCAGACTTTCTTCAATGAAAAACAAGTCTAGATATATTTCTCCTCTGGATCCCATATCAGGCACAATGTTAGTTGATCTTTTTATATGGATAATATTGAAAGTATAAGAAGACAAAATCAACTGCCATCTTGCAATTCTACCTCTAGCCATTTATGGATTAGCAACACAAGAAATAATACTTTAAAGGATCTTGCAATTCGTTTTAATATCAAACCTTTTTGGCAACAAAAGGTATTGCCATTTTTTGCAACATTTTACAATGGCTAATAATTCTTTTTCATAGGTAGAATAGTTCTTTTCTGCCGCTTTCCAAGATCCTGAGTAGTAACCACAAATTTGATTATCTTGGACTAGGATGCCACAAAAACCTTTGTCTGATGCATCTGTTTCAAGTGTGTTAAAAGCATCCGCATCTAGGATCTTTAATTTGGGAAGATTTTGAATTTCTTGTTTGATTTGGATTATAGAACTTGTCATTTCTTTCGTCCAAATCCCACCATATTTTCTCAAATATTTGTTCATATGTTCTCATAATATGTGAGCATCTTTCAGGAACATCTACAGGTATTTAAGACTACCACAAAACTGTTGCACTTGCTTTTTGTTAGTGAGTTTATTTGGAAAGCTAAGTAATACATGCAAGACATGTTGTTGCATGGTTATAGTTCCATATTTTAAAATTAGGCCTAGATAATCAACTTCTCTTTTCAAATCTTTCAATTTTTTATCTGATATGATCATCCCTATCTCAGTACATTGCTTATAGAATGTTTCCAGCAAAAATAAATGATCTTTGAAATCTAATGAATGTAAGAGGATATCATCAATGTATCTTTTTATACCTATTCCTTTGAATGCTCTATCAATAACTCTTTTAAATATAGATGGAGCATTTCTGAGACCCAAGGGCATTACATTTCATTCGTAGAAGCCAACACCATTCTGCATTGGGACTGTGAAAGTTGTTTTGTGTCTGTCTTCTTCTTTTATAGGGATTTGATAAAAACCAGACTTCATATCGATGACTGTGAAAAGTCTACTTTAAGCAATATTTGTGATAAGCTACTCTTTTCTAGGCAGAGGATATCTATCATGAATGGTTATTTCATTGAGAGCTTTATAGTTTACGACCATTCTTGGTTTTCCTCTTTTGATCTCATTATACTTTCTGACTACAAAAGCAGGGCAACTGAACTTTGATTTAGAAGGTCTTATCTTACCTTTTGTTGAGGATGAATTAATGCTCAATAAAAAGGATCATAGACCTTAAAGAATTCTACAAAAATTCCAATTTAAGGCTTTTATAAAAAAATAAATATTATGAAAATAAAACTAATCATGTTTGAATAGGTTAATTGAATTTAATTTTGAATGCAATTAAATGTCCAACTCTCAAATTAGGCACTAATAATATTGAATATTAAAGGTCTATTTTATTCCTTTCATGGACTAATTTGGTTGGTGGAGAGAAAAGTGAGATTCTCTCCTCTATTTTTAATTAGGGATGCTTTGGTGGGATGTGGACCATAAGAGGCACAAGACAAAACAAAACCACCTACCTTATCCCTAGTTGGACCCTTTTCTAGTTTTGGATTATCCACCACATGACATGATAAGTCTTAATGGGCCCAAGACATCTTTTAATGTTAAAATAATATGGCCACTATTTGACCCATGTGAGGAGAAGTTGCCCTAATAGTGGCCTTGTTATTTTAACATTAAAGGATGCCTTGGGCACATTAAGACTTATCATGTCATGTGGTGGATTATTCAAAAGTAGAAAAGGGTCCAACTAGGGATAAGGTAGGTGGCCTTGTTTTGTCTTGTGCCCCTTATGGTCCACATCCCACCAAAGCATCCCTAATTAAAAATAGAGGAGAAAATCTCACTTTCCTCTCCACCAACCAAATTAGGCCATAAAAGGAATAAAATAGAACTTTAATATTCAATAATATAAGCACCTAATTTGAGAACTGGACATTTAATTGCATTCAAAATTAGATGCAATTAACCTAATCAAACATGATTAGTTTTTTTTTTCATAATATTTACTTTTCCTATAAAAGCCTTAAATTGGAATTTTTGTAGAATTCCTTAAGGACTATGATCTTTTTTATTGAGCATTAATTTATCCCCAAGATCAATTAATATCCTTGTGGTAGGTTTCGAGGATGACGGGTCATGACATACACCCCCCTTGGATTAAACACAGTCTTATGAGTTTGAACAATTACCTTAGTGAGTATATTTATCTAGCAAAGCGAGTATTTATCCTGTTATTTTACAATCTAAGTCATCTGATTTTTTTGAACTTTCAGCATCTCATCCTTGATGGTAACTTTCAACTTCCATCCTTGAGAGTACCTGTTGTGGTTGCTCCACAACGTACCCCAAAATTGGGGACCCACCTTTTTATTTTTGGTATTTGGGTGTTTGCGTGTTGGTTTCGAGTGTCTAATGATCGGTTTGTTTTGAATTTGCATTTGTCATTAGTTTTTGTCAGTAATATTTTGTTGTCGACGATATTTTATTGTCGACGACTTTTTCTTGTCGACGATATTTTATTGTCGATGACTTTTTCTTGTTGATGATATTTTATTGTCGACGACTTTTTTTGTCGACAACTCTGTGTCGTCAATTTTACTGTTAGCTTTTTGTTATGGTTGCATTTTATGTTTTCTTAATTTGAGTGTTTCAAGTAAGCTTTTTGTACATATAAATGTTTAAAATAAAAAAAATGAAGTTCAATCCCACGACGGACATGTATATGTATAAGAAGTATTTACTCAATATATAAAAATAAAAATAAAGGTAAAAAGAAGTAATAAATTATCCATCTATTATTGGAGTTTAATGCCCATGATAGATGTGTATAAGAAGTATTACTTTAAAAAATAAATAAATAAATAAATGAATTGATTATTTTTGGCTTACTAAAAATAATAGGTTAATTTGTGTCTAATAAAAGGTTTTTTTGTCGTTTTAATTCTTTTTGCAGAGACCTCGATCAAGCGTGGTGAACGCAGCGACGCCGGCAATGGATACCCAACGGTGCGGCGGACGCGCGAGGCAATGGAGGTCGATGGCTTAGAGGACACGTAGACGAACTCCCGTTGGACAGGTCATAGCAGACCCCGCGAGGACGCAGGGCGTGGCAGGGGTTTATCGAACCATCGAAGACGAAGATGTGTTCAAAGGGCAGCAATACACGACGTGGGACTTCACGGTGGTCAAGGCAGTTTTCAAAGAATTCTCAGACTGACGGAGAGTAGAAATAAACCCCGAGTACTGGCACGACTTTGGACAAATATGCACAGCGTCACGGAACAAGCAGCATGGGGCCGGGGTTGTGTTCAGTTAATGCCCAGTTGGGATTTCATTTCTAAATTGGATACACAAATATTAAATTCAGAGCCCTATTTTATTGCATGGTGAGCTCAGGATAAGCGACACATCAGATGGAGACTAGCAACAACTGATTGATATATTTGCAAGATTTAAGGAGATGGCTCTGCGGGAAGGACTCCACAGAACGTTTCTCGCTGAAATACGTTGATGACAAGGTTGTGCATGGATAGACATGGCGCGCACAACGATGGGTCTAATAGGGTCAGCGTCAGACGAACTCTTACCAATGAAATGTAGCGATGATGCAGTCAATAAGAAATAAATAGCCAACATCTCGTGGTGAGCATTCGAATGAGACTGACACATATGATGACTCGACATCAGCATCAAATGAGCAGATGAAACCCCGAAGACGTGGCTACAGTGAAATGGCCGAATCCGACTCCGACGTGGATGGAGTTTCCATAGCATGAAACGAGTTTCACGAGGATATCCTACGGATAATATGCTGATAGCGGCGGTAATTACGATGATAAGCTAGGCAATATACGGGAAACTACAGATGTTTTGGCATCGATGAAAGATGGCCGGCAGACAACCCCCACACGGATGACGTGGCGTTGGCTCACGAGAGGCAGTGATATATATGGCGATAATCCAGCACAATTGGCCATCCAATGACAAAACAGCAGACTATGTGGACTTCAAAATACAGATGAGAGTTCTGAGTGCATGTTCGATAAGATGGTATGGTTGCCACGTAATGGTGATGGGTGACGAACCTTGTGGAATGTAATGGTTCCCATATAATGATGTTGAAGGGCAATGACTAATGGGTCCACCAATAAAACAAAAGGTGAACTTTTGATTAAATTTATTTAATATGGGTCAGGTTCCATAGCCTCATATTGTGGGTGGTAAAACATTAATACTACCCATACCACTCGTAGATTTCGGTGGGTGGTTTATTTTAGTGGAAACATAATCTTTGAAACAAAAAAAATAAAAAAGGAAAGGGGAGCCTATGTCGAATTCCTCATGAGGAAAATGACAAAGCATTTGTAAAAGTCGTTGTTGCAATGATTATTAATTGCAAGTAAAGTGAAGCGTTGGTGAACGTTTCCAAAAGCTTCGGAGTATACGTTACAAGCTATGCTAAATACGTTATGGAGAGATAATGAAGGTATTCAAAATTTTTGAAAAATGTAACTCACAGAACAAACGGGGAAATGAAAAGACGAAGCGTAAATGGAAACGAGACAGAGAAAATAAAAGTGGAAACCAAGAGTTAAAGGAGAAATGAGAGGTCATCTGTAATTTTAAAGATGCTGTGGAAAAATATAAAGGGGTTTTTTAAGGAGGCCACAGGTGTTGGAAACTTTTCAAAGAAGATTGCAGGAATGAAGGCAAGGCCTTGGCACTGGGTTTTTCTAGATATTTTTCCTTCCACATTGGACTGGTTCTTTGAGAAAACCAGATTTCTGCCATGTACAATGACATATTTTTTTAATACAGAAAATTTCAAAAAGTTGCATTTTATGGGCAAGAAAGGAGGAGTCATTTTCTGCATGCAAGATTAAATGTCTATTTTTCCCTTTTCAGATTTTAGGCTTGTAAATGGAGTTTATGCAAGTTTCTTGGTTGCTTCATGTGAATGCTTAAATCTGAAAACCTCTTTTAAACCCTAGAAGCCAACACTTAGCTTATCCAGATTGTGCTTGTTTTGCAAGTCCAATAGGTTAGGTTGCATGCATGAAAACCTCACATCTTCGGTTTTGTCAGAATAGGATAGCATCAAACTGAATGTATCTTGTATTTCAATTTCTGCATTTCATTTTCATTTTTCTGCATTTTATTTTTTCAAATTTTTTTTTTTTTTTAATTTTCAGGTATTAAAATAAACATTAAAAAAATTTCAAAATCTAAAAATAATTTCACCATTGCGTAGGTTATACTTCAGACTTCCAATACGCACTTTGAAATTTCATTTTCGGAGTTGTTTAGTATTTTTTAAAATTCATCGAAGTTGTTGTTTTACTGCAGATTTTAAAAAATCAAAAAATAGAAAATTTCCATTTTAAGGTCAAATTTCATTTTTTCAGTTTTTTTTTACGCTCATGAGCCTATGATGACATTCCCTTCATGAAAATTTCAATTTCATTGAAGGAGTTATGTTTTATGGCATTTTCACAAATTTCCATTTTGGACCTAAAATTACCCTCTCTTCATAAAAGTTCTAATTTTACGAAAGAGGGGTAATTTGAGTATTACATTGAAGGTCTTTTCTTCAAAGCACTTAATTGTTCATATTGATGAAAATTTGATTTCATTTAAGAGGGATAAGTTAAAGTGACATTTAAAGTCCTTTATTTAAGGCCATAAATTATTGCCTCTTTGTGAAAATTTATTTCATCAAAGAGGGATGGTTTATCGATCACATTGAAAGCTATCTTCATCTTCATGATAAGAAGCCATATTTGGACTTAATAAAGAAGATAAAATCTACCTTAAAACTCTCAAGATAAAAGGAATTAAGGCACCACATCGTGGTCATATGAGGGCCAACTCACATTTGCTTTATTTTGGTTCAACGAACAATCACTAAAGTTTCATGGTAAAATAAACCAATATTGCCCCTTGTTTACAATTACTTGCAATCACTAAGGTGTTCCAAGCATTTAAATTGAATATCTTTATTTGAGATTACTAATACACATATGCAAATGCTAATATAGCGGAGACCATGGAGAAGTTGTTTGTTTAACTTCTTTGCAAGAGGGGATTTGGAACCCAAATCCTAAGGGAGAGTGTACTTTCACAATTGGGTGAAAATACCACTCAACAGTACCTAAACCTACAAAAATGTAATATATCATCAATACCATGTCCTTATAAACAACATAACATCCATTTTGCATAACAAGTATTGAAAACATATTCTCATCATAAATATTACAATTTTAAACCATCTATTAATGCACAAATACGACATTAAGCACTCCAATAATAGAATTTGCAAGATGGTGTTACAAAGATATCATGAAATTATGCTTTTGTGCTATATTAGACATAAAAACTCTCATCAATTTTATCAAAACTCCCACCAAGGAGTATCAAAGTATAATTTGTTAACCCTTCACATGAGTTAACCTGATAAAATTAAGTGTCAACAAAGACACATCATAATTTTAGAATCTCAATTTAGGATATTCACATATATCCTAATATGCATTTTGGCAACTTTTTTGCCAATCACCAGAGCATCCACCTAGATGTCTCATGGTTTTCATCATTATAAAATCATGGAGAAGTCCCATACCTTATCCAAGAATGGACACCAATCCATTCTTCAAATTCACTTAGTTTTTTTTAATTAAATAAGTTTACTTTTCATGCTTATGAATACAAACAAAATCTATAAGTCACAAACATTAATAAGCTAATCTAAGTTTCACAATAAAAACTTTAAACTAATCAAGGTCACACAAAGTATTTAATTTTCTACAAAAAAAGGTATGTAATTCAAATGTTTTCTAATTACATTTTGCCAACTCCTTTGGCATACATCCATATAGTTCTCAGAGTAGTGGCTTTAGATCTTAAGGTTGTTGTTCCTCGAATATTTCACCAGTATGAGCTACACCTACTTTACCAGTTTGAGAAACTGCTGGAGAAATTACTCGAGAAGTGGATCGAGTTCTATTTCAACCTGTTGCCTGAGTTACTTGTGTTGTACTTCCACGTTCACGTTGTACCTCAATAAATGGTTGAGATGAAAGAAGTAAACCATGGATTATGAGTGCATCTAAACAAGAAGTCAATAATGTAGCTCTATAATCATCCCTTGCTTGACGCAACTATGCATTCTCTGCTTGCAAGGCTGTTACTACTGTATCTCTTCAGTAGTGCATTTGTGTTAATTCTAGATGAAACATCTCCTGCTTTGAAATGACATATTCTCTCTGAGTTTCCAACTTAAACCTTTGTTGCACCCACTTGTCTACTAGCTTCAACTGTTGGGTCTTTGACAGTCGAATTTGTTTCCTCAATGCCTCCACTTCGTATTACGTTTTTCTCATAGATTTATCTCCTATGTTGGATGGTCCTGCTCTTGTATCCAACTGTTGGCGTACACATATTTTGGGAGATTCTTCCTCATATTCCTTTCTAGATGAACACTCTTCCTCAAAAACCTTGGCTATTTCTCTACTGTCTTCTTCCTCATCATAATTTTCCTCTTGGCGACACCGTTGTGTAGCCCATAAAATATCAAAATCAAGGGTTGTACCTGCATCATCTTTCTTTGGTGTCCATATAGCCTCATCAGGTTCTAAGGCTAATGGTTCCAATGGTGGGGTTATCATGGCTATTTGCCCCTTCCTTGTATAAACCTTGGATGGGTTCGATATCCGTTGCATAATACCAAACTGTCGCAATACCCGAGTATACTTAAATTACTTGTATTGCATACTTGTACGTCCAATCAACCACCTTGCTCGTCTTACACGAGCGAGTTGTAATCCATATTCTGCCCATACGGGGCCCTATCTCCAAGGTCTCCAAATAAAGTCTTGGGAGTGCAGATTTCTCCCAAATAGACCGAAATTGCTCTCTATTGCCTTCAAGTATTCTGTGGCTAGACCACCCTTTTTCTCGTTGCCACCTTAACATGTAAGGCATCTCTAGCCCCAAAATTTGTATGCATCATAAGGTAGCCCTTGAGGTATTGCTACCACTATGTGTTCCCATGCCCAAACTTGTAGTAAAGTGCTACAACTCAATATGGTTTTCATCGTTGTTCTTAAGTCAAACAAATATCTGTAGGTTTGGGTCAAAAATGCTGGTGCCCATGCATACACCACTGACTCCTCAACTAAATCCTACACTATTTCAAATAATTTCTAAGGAAATCGTGCACTTATTGATTCAAGAAAAATAACACCCGATAAGAGCTCTATTACTATTACATTCCTATGTGTCAATCTACCCTACACATAGTCTAGTTCATATGCTATATGACCCTTATCGGTGTTCACACTTCTACATTTTTTCTTCGAACACTCTTTCTAGAATATGCCCTATTTTTGCTTTATTTACAATGGCCATTTTGCGACCTTCTACTGGTATCCGATATATCTTGTACATATCTTCTAATGTAAGAGTCATTTCTCTAGTGGGTAACTAGAATTTCCCTCTACTAGGATCCCATATTTCAACTAGGGCTAACAAATAACACCTGTCCACATGTATTGGCTCTATTTGAGCCACTCATTCCAATACAACTTCTTTCAACCATTGCTAGTCATTTACATCCAGTTTATCCCTAACATTCTAAAAGATCATTCTCAATGGATGTCATGCCCTAATGATCTTTAATGGCCGGATTTCTAATGTCTTTGCAAGATCACTGTTGTCGGTTCTAGCATTGTCAAAAGCCATCACTCAAAGAGTGTGTACCAATAGATCGATTTCCAGAATACAAGACACACTATGGTGTTTGTTCTCGAGATCATGAGTATTAAATAGGGTAAACCCTAATACAAGCAGTAGGATATTTAATGCCATGAATAATGGATAGGTTAATTCTATATCTAAAACTAAGATAAAATTTCTAGTTACAACTTTACACTATTTTATCCATTCTGTAATATTGGATTTATTACCTTGATTTTATTTGTTGGATAGTATTTTGAGGTCTATTCATTTTCATAGATTTACAGATCAATCATATTGATGTATTTCATTCTTCTCCAGTTCCCAAGTAACTTCTTTCGATGTGCCATAGAAAACGTTATTATGACGCATGTGTCTTTCCATTATGGTTTCTAATTTGCATAATGTCTCATCATTGATCCTTCAATGACTCCAATGGATGTTTTCGTACATACTTATACAAGTATCCTTTTATTGATACTTTATTGTTTTGTTGACAAAGAGTGTCTATCGCATGGTGTCATTACCGTAAAGTGTACCCATATTGACTTTATTGTCATATGGTAGAATTATCAAACATTTTTAGTTAATCTCGTATCATCTTAGACTAACTTAGTTATAACTTCGGTGTTCGATTTAACACCGGTTTCATATACACAGTTTTCTGTGTTTCAAACAACTGTTACGAAACTACACTCTAGTTTTCTTATGGGATTAATACCACATGCATGACATAGTGGTCAATTCCCATTTTAAATAGCTTAGCATCCCTTATTACTTTCAACCACCACCTGGGTGGTCGGGTGCATACTTTTATGAGGATTTAGGATACTTAGGGAAGTTGGTGAAGCTACATGTGGCGGTGATAGGGAGGAAACTTTTTTGTTTGTACAAATGCTTCTTTGGAAGGCTTGGGAAGAGTATTATCTCAATATAATTCAATTGTACCATATGAGTCAAGAAAACTCAAGAAATGTGAAGTTAATTATGTTACGCATAATTTGGAACTTGTAGCGGTTGTACATGCTTTAAAGATATGGTAACATTATCTAGTTGGTAGACCTTTTGAGTTAAGAACTAACCATCATATTCTAAGATATAGTTTTACTCAGCCTTTACTTAATGCTAAACAAAGAAGTTGGATTGAGTTCTTGGTAGAATATGACTTTGGTATCGAATATATCAAAGGAAAAGAGAATAAAGTCGATGATGCCTTAAGTAGAAGAAAGCATATATTCACTTTGACCCGTAGTCATGTGGACTTGATGGATCATGTCAGAAGAATGCATTTTTAGGATTAGGAATGCAGTGAAATTTGAGCTACAATGAAAATAAACCCTAGTGAAAACAAAGATTATAACATTAAATATGGAGTTTTATGCTTCAAGGATGAGGTGGTTATACCCATAGTTGGTAATATAAGGAGGTTTATTATGGGAGGAGCACGCAATTCTCCCTATTTCGCTCATCCTAAAGGGGCCAATATGAGGGAAAATATGAAAAATACCTTTTACTGGTTGGGTATGAAGAAGGATATTACAAATTTTGTTGCTCGATGTTTGAAATTCCAGAAGGTAAAAGTTGAGCATATACATATAGCAAGGCAACTGTATCCACATGACATACCCATGTAGAAGTGGCAGATTATATCAATGGATTGTATAATAGGGTTACCTAAGACTAGGTACCAGCATGATGCAATCTTTGTTATGGTCGATATATTGACCAAGGTTGCACACTTCATACTAGGGATTACTAAGGATGATGTTTTAGTAATTACCAATAGATTTGTAGAGAAATTTTTTGGTTACATGGGTTTCCTGAAATGATTATTTCTGACAAGGATTCTAGGTTTACATCTGAGTTTTGGTGAGCTCTCCATCATGCAATTGGAACAATTTTGAACATAAGTTTTGCATACCATCCGAAAACTGATGGGCAAATAGAAAGAGTTAACCAAGTCTTGGAAGACATGATGCACATGTATTGTATGGACTAGAAGTCTTTATGGAAAGAATTTTTGCATCTGGTTGAGTTTTCTTATGACAATAGTTATCATTCTTCCTTGAATATGACCCTTTTCAAAGCCTTGTATGGCAAAAAATGCAAAACTCCATTATCTTGGGATAATTTGAAGGATAAAATTGTCATTGGACCAAAAAAAATAAATGGAAGTGGCTTAGGTTAATCCAACAAAGGTTTAATGAAGCCATAGATCGACATAAAATCTATGTTGATTTAAAAATAACAGCTAGGGAATTCTTTGTGGGAAATAAAGTATTTCTAATGGTAAAACCTATGAAAATGTCATAAAATCAACTAAGTTAGATCCTATATTTGTCGTACCTTTTGAGATCCTAGAGAGGATAAGTCTAGTAGCTTACAAACTTGACTTACCACCTAACCTATCAAATATCCATGACTCATTCCATGTATCCCTACTTAGAAAATATATTGTTGATCCTAACCATGTATTAGATGTTTCTAAATTGTAGATGATAGATCCGTCAATAATTGAAGTGAATATCTTGGAATTTTGTTTCAAAATGATGAGGAAACAAAATATTGAACAATGCAAGGTCTATTGGGATCAATATTATGATAGGGATGCTAAATGAGAAAAAGTGGAGGACATGATAAAACATTTTTCATATTTATTTGATAATATTATGTAATATTGTAGGATGAAAACATGGAACTATGTTTAATCCAAGAGGGCGAGTATGTCATACTTCACCTTGGAAGGACTCTCTTAGGATATTGCTTATGTATTGATAGTTGTTTCAATACTTGATGTTTATGCAATATTGATGTTTCTTCGAGGAAAATGATACTATGTTTCATTACTTGACTACAAGATCAGGTATTCTTGTAGGTGGAGATTAACCACTAGGGATGAGAAGGGAAATGATGATGATGACAACTCATGGTAACATGAATTATTACCCTCATGTAGTTGCATTACATTTTAGTTGGACTCATGTTCACATCATTGGACCATGATGTTGTTACTAGTCTCCTTCATGATGGGTAGTGATAGTTGAGACTATCTTAAAAATAGCCGCTCACTTAAGGATAAAAAAATTATGTGGAACACTGAGAATGCATCGACTGCTTGTGCTTTACCATATGCTTGTTTTACTATATGCTTGATTTTGCACTAAGTTTTGTGAAAGGAATTGGTACTTTTGGAGGAATTTTGCTTTGGGAAATTCAATTTAAGTGATTATGCTTTGATTGCATTTTACCAAATAAGTTTAGAGAAATTTGGAATGCATTTGGAAAAGTTTTGTAAAGTATATTGTGGTTTTTGTGAAATATTGAATTAGGTAATTCTATTTTACAAAAAGAAATTGAATTTATTTGATCATGTTTATTTTGGTTAATTGCATTTAATTATGAATGTAATTAGGTGCATTTGTCTTTAAAAAACTTGTCCAACTCTAATTGGACCCAAAAGATCACTAACATTATTTAATATTAAAGAAATTATTTTATTATTTTAAGGGAGTAGGAGAGATTCCCTTCCTAATACCTAATAGTACTAATTTTATAATTGTCTCTAGGAAGGAGGGGCACAAAAGAAAATAAAGTCCACTTACCTTATCTCCATGGGACAAAAAAAAAAATAGAGTCCACTTACCTTATCTCCATGGACACCCTTCTCATTTTAATAATAATTTAATTATTCCCTTCACATGGGGGGAAAGGGACTTGTCGAGGGAGAACATCATTAAATTTCTATAAGGGCTGAAAATAGAGGTAGTCTAGGGGAGGAAGAAAGAACTAAGGGGATACACAAGCAAAGGAGGACCTCTGGGTTCACAAGGTTTTTGAAGTTAAAATTCATAGGATCTCCAATTTTTGGATTCCTAACCTCAGGATTTCTACATTGAGTTAATAGTTTCTAGTATTTGGTTAATTTGTTCTTGCATTATAGAAACAATAGTAGTAAGATTTTCTATCTCCTTATTGGAGTTCCCAAAAATATCTCTTGTTTTTTTAGCCTTAGTACTATCTGGTCTAGTTTGGCTCATATTTCAAGAAGTTCCTCTTCTTTCACTTCTCAAATTTGACACCATTTTTCCTGGAATAAAGAGTTGTGTCAGTTTTTAATCTTTATCCAAGTTGTAATTCTAGATTCTAATTAGCTTTGATTACTATCATTTACTTTACCCCCAATGTTGGCCTTACTATTTTATTCGTGGGTTTTAGTACCATATGTGTTGTGTTGTGGTACAACCTATTATTCAAATAGTATGCAGTGCACTATTGAATTTGACCACCGCCTAGTGGTTAGGTGGTAATATACGTTGTTATGTAATCAATGATGTTTGGTGGCATCTTAGTCATGGTAAAGGTTCTTGTTTTCCTCGATATTTGGATGTTTAAGGTTCATGTAGGCTCTTCCACAACATTCTTTCTTTGTGGCTGAGATGTTCAGCTCTTTACTCTGGCCAAAGGTCGGGTTTGTATTGTAATATAATTATTTTATTGTCCTACTCTTGGAATCCTTAAGTATTAAGTTTCCCCAAATTTGCACATCCAGTAGGTTATTCCTAGGTTCACTCCATAGCTTATTCCATCAACTCTTGTTATTATACAATACTTAAAAATACGAAGGGAGCTTAGCTAAGAGATACAAATTCTGCCAAATAAATCTAGGATCCAGTTTTGTTGATTTGATGGTGCTTTATCTAGGTTTTACCCTTAGGAACACTGTCACCTACAAATAATTCCCTAGGCATCCTTTTTAAGTCACCATAACTTATCTGTCTATCCATGACTTCCTTGAGCCTCTATCGGATCAGTCTTAGCTACTCTTCCACTACTCTGATTGTTTTTGGTCCAATGACAACTCAATCCTCTAGATTATCCCAAGATGATGGGGTTCTGCATCGTCCACCATAAAAGGCTTCAAAAGGGGCCATATTCAAGGAATACTGATAATTATTGTTATAAGAAAACTCAACTAGATACAAGTAGTCTTCTCAATAAGACTTATGGTCCATGCAATACATGCGCAACATATCTTCCAAGACTTGGTTAACCCTTTTCGTTTGTCCATCTGTCTTCTGGATGATATGTAGAACTTATATGTAGAGTTGTGCCAACTGCATGATGGAGAGCCTATCCGAATTTAGATGTAAACCTAGAATCCCTGTCAAAGATAGTCATTTTGGAAAATCTATATAACCTAAAACTTTCCTTGGAAAATCTATTGGCAATGACTACAACATCATCCATAGTACTCCCTATTATAAAATGTGCAACCTTAGTTAGTTTGTCTACTATAACAAAGATTGCATCACATTGTTATTTAGTCATAGGCAACCCCACTATAAAATCCATTGATATAACCTGCCACTTTTGCATGGGTATATCATGAGGATACAATTTTTCTATAGGGTGTTTATGTTCAACCTTAACCTTCTGACATTGTAAACATCATCCCATAAAATCTGTAATGTCCTTCTTCATACCAAACCAATAAAATGTCTTTTCATATTTTTCCTCATCTTGGCTCCTACGAGATGAGTGGAATAGGGAGAATTATGTGCCTTACACATAATCACTCTCCTCAAGTTACCCATTTCAGGTATAACTATCCTATATTTAAACCATAAGAGTCCATCCTTGATGCTATAATTTGGATTTTTATTAAGGTTTTGTTCTATTTTAGCTTGAATCTCACTACATTCTTGATCCTGGTATTACATTTTCCTGACTTGCTCCATCAAGTCTACATGACTGCGAGTCAAAATGGATATGTGCTTCCTTCTACGTAAGGCATCGTCCACTTTACTCCTTATATTTGATATATTCAATACCAAAGTCATACTCTGCTAATAATTCTATCCATCTTCTTTGCCTAGCATTCAACAATGGTTGAGTAAAAATATACTTCAAACTCTAATGGTTGGTTCTTAATTCAAATGGTCTACCCACTAGATAATATCGTCAAATTTTTAAAGCATGAACAACCGCAGCAAGTTCCAAATCATGAGTAGCATATTTAACTTCATGTTTCTTGAGTTTTCTAGACTCATATGCTACGACATATTTATTTTGAGATAGAACTCCTCCCAATCCCTCCAAAGAGACATTAGTACAAAGAGAAAAATTCCATGAGGGGTCTAGAATCTTTAATATAGGATCTGAGGTAAGATTTTGTTTAAGCAGATTAAATGCAAATTCACATTTTTTTTTCCTTTTAAACTCGTTTTCCTTTTTATAGATTAGTTATTGGGTAAGTAATCTTGGAATAATCCCTCAAAAATCATTTATAGTAACTTGATAGACCCATGAAACTTCTTAATTCAGTTACATTTGTAGGGGGTGGCCAATTCACAATGGCTTCGATCTTCCTTTGATTACTACAATTCCATTAGTGAATATGATATGTCCCAAGTAATGTACTTATGGAACATAGAATTCACAATTGGATAAATTCTCATAGAGTTGATTCTTTCTCAACAACTCTAACACTATTCTCAAGTTTTTATCTTGTTCATCTCTATTGCAGGAATAAATCAAAATATCATCTAAGAATATTAAGAAAAATTGATCCAGTTGCTTTCTGAACACATTGTTCATTAAATTCATAAAGGCTACTGGTGCATTGGTCAGTAAAAATGGTAGGATTGTGAACTCATAATTTCTATACCTAGTCTTGAAGGCAGTCTTATGAGTGTTCTCCTCTCGAATTTTCAATTGATGGTATCTTGATTTTAAATCAATATTTGTAAAAATAGAGGCCCGTTTTAATTGATCAAACATATCTTCTATCCTTGACGAAGGATATATCTATTCTTGATGGTTGCCTTATTTAGTATTCTATAGTCTATGCACAACCTTAATGAGCCATCTTTATTTTTTACAAATAAAACAGGTGCTCCCCAAGGTGATACACTTGGTTTGATTAACCCTTTCTCAAGAAACTCTTGAAGTTGCACTTTCTACTCCTACATTTCAATCAGGTTCATCCTATATAAAGCTCTATGAATAGGCTCAATGCCAAACATTAATTCTATAATGAAATAAAATTGATGCCTTAGTGGTAATCCTGGTAGTTCATCAAGGAAAACATCCTTAAATTCTTGTAATATTGGAAAGTCTTTAATTACTTCTTCATTTGAGACTTTCTCATTTTCCTTGAGTTTGACCACATAAACTAATCCTCCCTTTCTGATGGTTTTATTCAATTGCATTGTTGATATTAGTAGTGGTTGAAACTCCCTTACTTCACTATACATCCTCAACCTTTCATTATCTTCATTGGTAAACTCGATCCACCTCTTTTAAAAATTTACCAAGGCTTTGTGGGCCTTAAATCAATCCATTCCTAAGAGGATGTCGAAAACATGTAGAGGTGCTACATATAAATACCATATGGTAATGCCATTGAGTAGAATTATTCTAGCTAGAGAAAAACATTGGTTAACATAATAGGTTTACCCAGATCCATACTCAACTTTCCACCCTTGTGCCAAATATCCTAGATTTTTTGGCATATCCCTAACTAAATTACTAGAAATAAAGCTATCAGTAGCCCCACTATCAATTAAAATTTTAACTTCTTTATCAAAGATTTTACCATTCAGGAGTAAAGGTGTAGTCTGTCCCTCCAAGTTTTGTGTTTTCATTGCTGTATATATCTTATGTTTAGGATTGACTGTACTAGTGCTTGGTCTTCCATGAAGTGAGCATTGAATTGTAAAATGCGGACCTCCACAATTGAAGCACCTAATTTTTCAAGCCGAATCTCCTTCTTGAACCTGTTTCTCTATATCCACTGCTTTTAATGGTACTAGATGCTTTGGGGCCTAGAAGTTTCTATTGTTGTTGTTGGAGTGGTTATGGTTGTTATTCCTTTGGTGGAATCCTTTCTTGAAATTATTTTCACTCCTATTGCTTCACTTTTTGAACCTTCAAAGACAAAATACCTTCAAGAAGGGATTCCAATAGAGGAACAACAACAACAACAACAATAACAACAACAAAAACTTTCAACCTCAGAAACAACCAATACCACTAAAATAATTGGATTAGGGAAACATATTCAGGGAGGAAATGTAGCTCCCAAGGTAGGGTGCAATGATTGTGGAGGCCCACATTTTGTAGCTAAATTTCCACTTCATACAAGACCAAGCAACAATACAAATAGGCCTAACCATAAGATATATGCAACCACAAAAAGTCAAAACTTAGATAGATAGACAACACCTTTACTCCTAAATGGTAATTTTTTTGGTAGAGAAGTTAAAATTTTGATTGATAATGGAGTTACTAATAGTCATATTTTTAGTAGCTTAGTCAGGGATATGCCATTAAGAACAGGATATTCGGCACAAATATGGATTGTTGAGTATGGATCTAGACAAACCTATTCTATGGATCAATGTTTTATCCCAACTAAAATCACTCTACCCAACAATTCTACCATTTGGCATCTATATGTAGCGTCGATACATGCCTTTGAAATCATATTGGGGATGGATTGGTTAAAGGTTCATTAAGCCTTGATTAATTTCCAAGAAAGGTGGATTGAATTTACCAGCAAATATAAAGAAAGGTTGAAGTTGTACAGTGAATTCAGGACTTTTTAACCGTTGATGATATCAACAATGCAATTAAATAAAGTTATAAAAAATGAGATTAGCTTATGTGGTTAAAGTAAAGGAAATTGGGGAAGACTCAAATGAAGAACTATTTAGAGAATATCCAATTTTGCAAGAGTTTAAGGATGTTTTTTTTAAATAACTTCCTAGGTTACCACCAAAATGTGAATTCAATTTCACTATTGAATTGATGCCAGGAACTGAGTCTATTCATAGAGCCTCTTATAGGATGAATCCTATTGAAATGCAAGAGTTGAAGGTACAATTTTAGGAGTTGCTTGATAAATGGCTAATTAAACCTTGTGTGTCACCATGGGTGCATCTATTCTTTTTGTTAAGAATAAAGATGGTTCTCTAAGGTTGCATTGATTATCGAATGTTGAATAAGAAAACCATAAAAAATATGTATCCTTTGCTAAGAATAGAGGATTTGTTTGATCAACAAAAGGATGCCACTATTTTCTCAAAAATTGATCTAATGTCAAGATATCATCAATTGAGAATCCGAGATGAGAATACTCATTATACTACATTCAAGACTAGGTATGGACATTACGAGTTTACAGTCTTACCTTTTGTGTTAACCAATACACTAGTAGCTTTTATGAATCTAATGAACAATATGTTTAGAAGACATCTAGATCGATTTGTTTTAATATTTTTAGATGATATCTTGATTTATTCTTGTAATAGAGATGAGCATGATAGACATTTGAGAATCATGCTAGAGTTGTTGAGGAAGAATCAACTCTATGGAAATTTGTCTAAGTGTGAATTTTATGTTCCACAAGTACATTACTTGGGACATATTATATTTGCAAATGGAATTGCAGTAGATCCAAATAAGATTGAAGCCATTTTGAATTGGCCACCCCCTACAAATGTGACTAAAGTAAGGATTTTTATGGGTCTGTTAGGTTACTATAGATGTTTCTTAAAGGTTTATTCCAAGATAGCCTATCTAATAACTAATCTCAAAAGGAAATAAAAAGAATTCAAGTGGAAAAACAATTGTAAAGCTACCTTTGAACAACTTAAAACAAAGGCTCACTTTAGCACCCATACTAAAAATTCCAAAATATTTAGGAAAATTTTCTGTTTTTACAAATGCTTCTTTGAAGGCTTGGGAGGAGTATTATCTCAAGATAATTCAGTTGTACCATATGAGTCAAGAAAACTCAAGAAATATGAAGTTAATTATGCTACACATGATTTGGAACTAGCAGTGGTTGTACATGCTTTAAAGATATGGCAAAATTACCTAGTTGGTAGACCTTTTGAGTTAAGAATTGACCATCAGAGTCTGAGATATATTTTTACTCAGCCTTTACTTAATGCTAAACAAAGAAGATGGATTGAGTTCTTGGTAGAATATGACTTTGGTATCGAATATATCAAAGGAAAACATAATAAAGTCAATGATGCCTTAAGTAGAAGAAAGCATATAGAAACTTTAACCCATATTCATGTGGACTTGATGGATCATGTTAGAAGAATGCAATTTTAGTATTATGAATGCAGTGAAATTTGAGCTAAAATGAAAAGAAACCCTAGTAAAAACAAGGATTATAACATTAAATATGGACTTTTATGCTTCAAGGATTAGGTGGTTATACCCAAAATTGGTAATCTAAGGAGTTTTATTATGTGAGAAGAACACAATTCTCTGTATTTCACTCATCCTAGATGGACCAAGATGAGGGAAAATATGAAAAATACCTTTTACTAGTTGGGTATGAAGAAGAATATTACAATTTTTTTTGCTCAATGTTTGGAATTCCATAAGGTAAAAGTTGAGCATAAATATCTAGCAGGGCAACTATATCCACATGATATACCCATGTAGAAGTGGGAGGTTATATCAATGGATTTTATAGTAGGGTTACCAAATACTAGGTACTAGCATGATGCAATCTTTGTTGTTGTCGACAGATTGACCAAGGTTGCATACTTCATACTAGGGAGTACTAAGGATGATGCTTTAGTAATTGCCAATATATTCGTAGGGAAATTTTTAGGTTACATAGGTTTCCTGAAATGATTATTTTTGACAAGGATTATAGGTTTACATCTAAGTTTTGGTGAGCTCTCCATCATGTAGTTGGCACAACTTTGAACATAAGTTTTGCATACCATCCAAAAATTTATGGAAAAATAGAAAGGGTTAACCAAGTCTTGGAAGACATGATGCACATGTATTGTATGGACTAGAAGTCTCTATGGGAAGACTTTTTGCATCTAGTTGAGTTTATTTATAACAATAGTTATCATTCTTCCTTAAAGATGACCCCTTTTGAAGCCTTGTATGGAAAAAAATGTAAAACTCCATTATCTTGGGATAATTCAAAGGATCAAATTGTTATTGGACCATAAAAAATTATAGAAATGGAAGAGTGGCTTAGGTTAATACGACAAAGGTTTAAGGAAGCCACAGATCGAAAGAAAATCTATGTTGATTTAAAAAGAACACCTAGGAAATTCTTTGTGGGAAAAAAAGTATTTCTAAGGGTAAAACCTATGAAAAATATCATTGAATCAACTAAGTTATATCCTAGATTTGTCGGGCCTTTTGAGATCCTAGAGAGGATAAGTCTATTAGCTTACATACTTGAATTACCACCCAATATGTCAAATATCCATGAATTTTTCCATGTATCCCTACTTAGAAAATATATTGTTGATACTAACCATGTATTAGATATTTCTAAATTGTAGATGGTATATTTGTCAGTCATTGAAGTGAAGATCTTGGAAATTTTATTCCAAAATGATGAGGAAACAAAATATTGAACAATGCAAGGTCCAATGGGATTAATATTATGATAGGAATGCCACTTGAGAAAAAGTGGAGGATATGATAAAACATTTTCCATATTTATTTGACAATATGATGTAATATTTTAGGATGAACACATGGGACTGCGTTTAATCCAAGAGGGAGAGTATGTCATACTCTCACATTGAAAGGAATCTCTTAGTATATTGATTATCTATTGATAGTTATTTTCAATACTTGATGTGTATGCAATATTGATGTTTCTTCAAGGAAAATGATACTGTGTTTAATTACTTGAATACAAGATCAGGTATTCTCGTAGGTGGATATTGACCACCAGAGATGAGAAGGGAAATGATGATGATGATAGCTCAGGATAACATGAATTATTACCCTCATGTAGTTGCATTGCATTTTAGTTGAACTCATGTTCACATCATTGGACCATGATGTTGTTACTAGTCTCCTTCATGATGGGCAGTGATAGCTGAGACTATCTTAAAAATAACCACTCACTTAAGGATAAAACAATTATGTGGAATACTGATAATGCATCGACTACTTGTGCTTTTCCATATGTTTGCTTTACTATATGCTTGATTTTGCACTAAGTTTTGTGAAAGGAATTGGTACTTATGGAGGAATTTTGCTTTGGGAAATTCAATTTAAGTGATTATGCCTTGATTGCATTTTACCAAATAATTTTAGAGAACTTTGGAATGCATTTGGGAAAGTTTTGTAAAGTATATTGTGGTTTTTGTGAAATATTGAATTAGGCAATTCTATTTTACAAAAAGAAATTGAATTTATTTGATCATGTTTATTTAGTTTAATTGCATTTAATTAGGAATGTAATAAGGTGCATTTGTCTTTACAAAACATGTCCAACTCTAATTAGATCCAAAATATCACTAGTATTATTTAATATTAAAGGAATTATTTTATATTTTAAGGGACTAGGAGATATTCCCTTCCTAATACCTAATAGTCCTAATTTTGTAATTGTATGTAGGAAGGAGGGGAAGAAAACAAAATAAAGTACACTTACCTTATCTCCATGGAACACAAAACAAAATAGATTCCAATTAACTTATCTCCATGGACCCCCTTCTCATTTTAATAATAATTTAATTATTCTCTTCACATGGGGGAAGGGGTCTTGTCAAGGAAGAACATCATTAAATTTCTAAAGATCTGAAAATAGAGGTAGTCTAGGGGAGGAATAAAGAACTAAGGGGATACACAAGTAAAGGAGGATCATTACATTGCAGAAGTCTAGGTGGGGGTTTTCTCTTTTGATTTTCTTAGGAGTGCTTATTTGAATGATATATGAAGTGATTGCCTCATATATCATTCAAATAAGCACTCCTTAACAAATCAAAAGAGGTAAGTATCACTTCATATATCATTTAAATAAGCATCCCTAAGCAAATTGAAAGAGAAATCCCCCACCTAGACTCCTGCAAGGTAATGATCCTCCTTTGCTAGCACATCCTCTTAGTTCTTTCTTCCTCCCCTAGAATACCTCTATTTTTATATCTTATAAAAATTTAATGATGTTCTTCCCTGATAAGACCCCTTCCCCCATGTGAAGAGATTAATTAAATTATTATTAAAATGAGAATGGGTCCATCAAAATAAGGTAAGTGGACTATATTTTGTTTTGTGCCCCATGGAGATAAGGTAAGTGGACTTTATTTTGTTTTGTGCCCCCCTTCCTAGGGACAATTACAAAATTAGGACTATTAGGGATTAGGAAGGGAATCTCTCCTAGTCCATTAAAATAATAAAATAATCCTTTTATTATTAAATAATGCTAGTGCTCTTTTGGGTCCAATTAGAGTTGGACAAGTTTTGTAAAGACAAATGCACCTAATTACATTCCTAATTAAATGCAATTAAACTAAATAAACATGATGAAATATTTTCAATTTCTATTTGTAAAATAGAATTACCTAATTCAATATTTCACAAAAACCACAATATACTTTAGAAAACTTTTCCAAATGCATTCCAAATTTCTCTAGACTTATTTGGTAAAATGCAATCAAAGCATAATCACATAAATAAAAATTTCAAAGAAAAATTCCTTTAAAAGTACCAATTCCTTTAACAAAACTTAGTGCAAAATCAAGCATATAGTAAAGCAAGCATATGGCAAAGCACAAGTAGTCAATGCATTCTCAATGTTTCACATAATTTATTTATCCTTAAGTGAGCGATAATTTTTAAGATAGTCTCAGTTATCATCGCCCATCATGAAGGAGACTAGTAACAACATCATGGTCCAATGATGTGAACATGAGTCCAACTAAAATGCAATGCAACTACATGAGGGTAATAATTCATGTTACCCTAAGTTATCATCATCATCATTTCCCTTCTCATCCCTAGTGGTCAATCTCCATATACGAGAATACCTAATCCTATAGTCAAGCAATGCAATATAGTATCATTTTCCTCAAAGAAAAATCAATATTGTATACACATCAAGTATTGAAAATAACTATAAATACATAAACAATCTCCTAAGAGAGTCCTTATAAGGTGAAGTATGACATACTTTCCCCTTGGATTAAACATAGTCTCGTGTGTTCATCTTGCAATATTACATAATATTATCAAATAAATATGGAAAATGTTTTATCATATCCTCCACTTTTTTACAAGTGGCATTCCTATCAGAATATTGGTCCTACTAGACTTGGAATTATTCAATATTTAATTTTCTCATCATTTTGGAACAAAATTCCAAGATCTTCATGTCAATGATTGACGGATCTATCATCGAAAATTTAAAAATATCTAACACATGGTTAGGATCAACAATAACAAGTTAGATGGTAAGTTAAGTTTGTAAGCTAATGGACTTATCCTCTTTAGGATCTCAAAAGGTCCAAAAAATATAGGATCTAACTTAGTTTATTTGATGACACTTTTCATAGGTTTTACCCTTAGAAACACTCTATATTCCATAGAGAATTTCTTAGGTGTCCTTTTTAAATCAACATAGCTTTTTTGTCGATCCATGCCTTCCTTAAACCATTGTGGGATTAACCTAAGCTACTCTTCCATTTCTCTAACTATTTTTGGTTCAATGACAATTTGATCCTCTGAATTATTCCAAGATAACGGAGTTTTGCATTTTTTGCCATACAAGGCTTCAAAAGAGGTCATCTTCAAGGAAAAATGATAACTATTGTTATAAGCAAAATCAACAGATGCAAAAAGTATTCCCATTGAGACTTCTAGTCCATACAATACATGTGCATCATGTCTTCCAAGACTTGGTTAACCCTTTCTATTTTCCCATAAAATTTTGAATGGTATGCAAAAATTATGTTCAGAGTTATACCAACTGCACGATGGAGAGCTAACCAAAACTTAGATGTAAACCTAGAATCCTTGTCAAAAATAATAATTTTAGGAAACCCATGTAACCTAAAAATTTCCCTGCAAATCTATTGGTAATTACTAAAACATCATCCTTAGTACTCCCTAGTATGAAGTGTGCAACCTTGGTCAATCTATCGACCACAACAAATATTTCTTCATGTTGGTACCTAGTCTTATGTAATCCTACAATAAAATCCTTTGATATAACTTGCCACTTCTACATGGTTATATCATGTGGATACAGTTTACTTGCTAGATATATATGCTCAAATTTTACCTTCTGGCATTCCAAACATCGAGCAACAAAATTTGTAATATCCTTCTTCATACCCGACCAGTAAAATATATTTTTCATATTTTCCATCATCTTGACCCCTCTAGGATGAGCGAAATAGGGAGAATTACGTGCTTCTCGCATAATCAACCTCCTTAGATTACCAATTTTGGGTATAACCACCCGATACTTGAAGCATAAAAGTCCATATTTAATGTTAAAATCCTTGTTTTCACTAGGGTTTGTTTCCATTTTAGCTTAAATTTCACTGCATTTCTAATCCTAAAATTGTATTCTTCTGACATGATCCATCAAGTTCACATGACTATGGATCAAATTGGCTATATGCTTTCTTCTACTTAAGGCATCATTGACTTTATTATCTTTTCCATTGATATATTCGATACCAAAGTCATATTCTACCAAGAACTCAATCCATATTCTCTATATAGCATTAAGTAAAGGCTAAGTAAAAATATATCTCAAAATCTGATGGTCAATTTTTAACTCAAAATGTCTACCAACTAGGTAATGTCATCATATCTTTAAAGAATGTACAACCACTAATAGTTCCAAATCATGTGTAGCATAATTAATTTCATGTTTCTTAAGTTTTTTTTGACTCATTCTACAACTAGATTGTCTTGAGATAAGACTCCTCCAAAGCCTTCCAAAGAAGCATATGTACAAACAAAAAAAATTCCTAAGGGTTCTTGAATTTTTAGTATGGGTGCTAAAGTGAGCTTTTGCTTAAGTTGTTTAAAGGAAACTTCACACTTGTTTGCCCACTTGAATTCTTTTACTTTCCTTTGGATATTAGTTATTGGTTAGACTATCTTGAAAAAATCCTTTACGAATCGCCTATAGTAACCTTACAGACCCATAAAAATCCTTATTTCAGTAACATTTGTAGGGGATGGCCAATTCAAAATGGCTTCAATCTTCTTTGGATCTACTGCAATTCCATCTGCAAATATAATAAGTTCCTAGTAATTTACTTGTGGAACATAAAATTTACACAAATAAATTCCCATAGAGTTGAATTTTCCTCAACAACTCTAGAACGACTCTCAAATGCCTATTATGCTTATCTCTATTACAAGAATGAATCTAGATATCATTTAAAATTATTTAGACAAATTGATCCAACTATATTTTGAACACACTATTCATTAGATTCATAAAAGTTGTTGGTACATTGGTTAACCCATAAGGTAAGATTGTAAACTCATAATGTCCATACCTAGTCTTTAATGCAATCTTGTGAGTATCCTCATCTCAGATTTTCCATTGATGATATCCTGAATTTATATCAATTTTCGAGAAAATAGTGGCATCCTTTAGTTGATCAAACGAATCCTCTATTCTTGGCAAAGGATACCTATTTTTTATGGTTGCCTTATTCAACATTATGTAATCAATGCACAACCTTAGCGAACCATATTTCTTTTTAACAAAAATAACAAGTGCACCCCATGGTGACACACTAGGTTTAATTAGCCCTTTATCAAGCAACTCTTGAAGTTGTACCTTCAACTCTTGTATTTCAATAGGATTCATCCTGTAGAGGGCTCTATGAATAGGCTTAGTTCTGAAATCAATTCAACAAAAAAATCGAATTCACATTTTGGTGGTACCCTAGGAAGTTCTTTAAGAAAAACATTCTTAAACTCTTGCAAAATTGGGTATTCTCTAAATACTTCTTCATCTGTGTCTTCTCCAATTTCCTTAAGTTTAACCAAACAAGCTAATCCCCCATTTTTTGATAACTTTTTTTAATTGCATTGCCAATATCTTCAATAGTTGAAAAGTCCTTAATTCACTATAAAACTTCAACCTTTCTTTATCTTTGTTGATAAATTCAATCCACCTTTCTTGGAAATTAATCAAGGCTTCATGAGCCTTTAGTCAATCCATTCCCAAGATAATGTCAAAGGTACGTAGCGGTGCTACATATAGATGCCAAATGGTATAGTTATTGGGTAGGGTGATTTTAGCTAAAGGGAAACATTGATCCATAGAGTAGGTCTATCTAGACCATACTCAAATTTGCACCCTCATGCCAAAAATATTGGTCTTTTTTGATATATCCCAAACCAAGCTACTAGAAATTAAATTATCAGTAGCTCCACTACCTATTAAAAATTTAACCTTATTTTCAAAAAGCTTACCATATAGAATCATAGGGGTAGCTTACCCATCCAAGCTTTGGCTTCCTATGATTGTTTAAATCTTAAGATTTGGACCCTCTGTCCTTGTGCTTGAACTTATCTGATGTGGAAATTGATTTGTATAATACAAAAGTCAACAATCAAATCAACCACCTTTGAGACCTGGAATTCCTTCTTGTTTCTTCTCTTGTGTTCGCTTAGTGTGAGATGGTTCCTATAATTTCAATGCTTAAGGGGTTTTGTTATCATTTCTCTCTTGGAGTTTCTCCCTGGAACTCCCTTGATTCCTTTTCTGGTTTTGTTCTTGCTCCCATTTCATAAACCCAATGCTATTCCTTTTTATTAAGGTTTGTCAATATTTTTCTAACAAAACTGCATAGTTAAAAGTAGACTTGTTCAACTGTAATGTGGGCTCAGCTTGCAACATCTTAGACTTACATTTTTGAGCATTATGGTTAAGGTTTCTAACAGTTACCCATGTTGAATCAACTATTCCTACTGATTCTCTATTTGCTCTTTCAAATGGAAAATCACGGCAAAGAGGTCCTCTACCATTCTGCTTAAAATTCCCAATATTTTTCCAAGGGATTTAGTACTAGCATTATCTGGCCTAGTTTGTCTCACATCTCGATAAGTTCCACTCCTTCCTTTTATTAAAGTAGGTGTCATTTTTCCTAACATAAAGAGTTGTATCAAATTACAATATTTCCTCAAGTTGTATTCTAGTTTCTACTTAGCCTTAAAATTTTACTAACTAGCTCATTATCATATACTTTACTCATTGATCCAATTTCATTGTTTCACCGAATGCCATACACCTTCATGATGTTTCAATGTTGGCCTCACTATTTTATTCATGGGTTTTAGTACCACATGTGTGTTGTGGTACAACTTGTTATTCAAATAGTGTGTGGCACGCTATTGAACTTAACCACTTCCTGGTGGTTGGGTGGTATTATATGTTGTTCCACAATCGATGGTGTTTGATGTCATATTAGCCATGGTAAAGGTTCTATTTACCTCTATATTTAAATGTTTATGGTTCATGTAGGCTCTTTCACAACATTCTTTCATCGTGGCTGAGGTTTTTAGGTATTTAGTCTTGCCAAAGGCCGGGTTTGTATTGAAATATGATTCACTAATAAAAGAAACCATTTTTTTATTGCCTCACCCTTGGAATCCCTAAGTATTAAGTTTTCCCAAATTTGCACATCCAGTTGGTTATTCCTAGGTTCACTCCATAATTTTTTTCATAAACTCTTGTTGTTATTATACAATACTTAGAAATAAGGGGGGAGCTTAGCCCAAGAGATAGATATGCCAAGTAAATTCTCAAAATATTCTAACGTACATCGCTTAAGACCTATGAGATATGAAGGGTTCACTTAGCTCTTCCACTTTGATTCATCAGTGGTTCCAATAGTAGTATAAAAATGACTTGAACATTAGTAGACTCAAATACTAGCTTCTTCCTTACTAATTATGTTTTAGTTTAGAGTTATAGAAGCTTATAGCCTAGAGGGTCCTCACGAAAGTTGTTAACTCTATGACTGGGATCTGATACCAAATGTAACAACCTCAATTGTTACATCTTAACCATCTCAAGAGAGATTTTTTTTATAACACCCAACGAGTGAAGGACATAATCATGATTCATAATGAATGTATATCAAGTAAGTTACATTGTTAATAACCATCGTCTACCATGATTTGGAGATTTGTAAACTTCAACTTTCAAGGCTCGATATCAATGGCCATTATTTGATTATCGGCTGCCTCCTACAACCCTTTATACCAAATAAATTTGGTATAACAAACCATATCTATTGGGGTAATCTAGTAAGGTATTATAGCTACAAACATATCCATATCAATATAACCTAGTTTAAACTATATTGTTTGTACCAAAAAGGGGTGTTAGAAGGGCGTTAGATGCTCTATGCGAAGCAATGCTTCTTGGTGAGCCAACCCTTGAGTGGCCTGAGAGCACTGTTTGGCACTTGACCTACAACTTGGTAAGAATAGGGCCTCCATTATATGGAATGGAGAAGTTTTGTAGCCACACTTGCTATCTATATTTGCTCTATGGGACATATGAACTCGATGGTGAAGAACTAATTAGATCCAGTGTTGATTTAATCAAGTACTAAGCTAGACCGTTGGTATATTCACCTAGGAGTTTTAGAAATCTTGTGATCCTAGTTTTAGTCTCAAAAATGGATAACCCGATACTAAAATACATTGATTTGTCAGATTCGATGATTGATCACTTCTTGATTATGTGATGTTTACTGGAAGATTTTATGACTAGTTAGGGTCATTGATCGAGTTGAAAGGTACTATGAAATTAACATAGTTACCTGTGTAATCCCTTCCTAAGTTGCATCTGTTTGAATCATGGAGTAGGGAGATAACCATGAGCGACCGGTTACTTAACTAGTAAACCCTAGGTTAGCCTATTGAGTGGTCCATGTTGTTGAAAAGTATTTTGCATAGGTTTCACATTCCATAGAAGAAGCCACAAGCGGCCAAGGCATCCTAGTTCGGATTTATCCAGCTCAGACATAAACCTTTGTAGAGGCTTCCACCAACAGTATCCCACATGGACGTGTTGGGAAATAAATAGATTTTAAATGGAGCACAACTTCATAATCTATTCGACCATACGATGGAGGTTGAGGACCAAACCACCGATGGTTAGCCCTTCCCTCATTATGATACATGGAGATACATGGGGTAGGTTGATGCGCCACTTGGCGGGTTGAATTTATTCAGTGATACCACTTGACTGTTGATTAACCTCTCTGACATTGTTGTTAGCCATGTGCTACTCGATGGCCACATGCTACTCGATGTCTTATGTGTAGTAGTAAGAGGGAATTAAAATATTTTTCTATTTGTGGGTTCAAACTATCCCACATTGAATATGTAGGACGACAAAAGGTCTTTATTAAGGAAATGACTTTCCTTAATAAGTGACCACCACTCGGTGGTCATGGTGGCCACCAAATGGTGATCACCAAGCACCGGTTGGTGGTGCTTTGACCATGCAAAGGTGGTCAACCAAGTCATTAGGATAGGGAACCAGTTGTAGGCACGAAAGTATCTAACTTTGTTAGCCTATTTGTGATTAGGCATTTGTGTTTTAAATCGACGTCTGATTAAAATGGAAAGTAGCCACTGCTTAAATTTGGAATGCAATCTGCAACAACCCAAAAACACACAAAAATAAAATACAACAAAATAGAAAGAGTTTTTTTACTAAGGAGAGGGATACATGAACCCTTCATGAACCCCTAACCCAACTAGCATTTACCTAAAGTTTTAATCCTCTAAGCTTTTCTGGAAGTTACATCTCATGAGGTACCCTATCACAAGTTTGTCTATGTAGGTGTATCATGTGTCACTGCAGATAAGCCCATTTATCCCATCATACTTGATGAGCTAGACCTATCACCCTCAGTCCATCGAAGGTATACATGCATATTCATACCATACACAAATCATTATGTGTAGGTATGCTACGAGTATTACAAGTTAAGCTATCTATCTCATCTCGACGACGAGCTATCTTAACTCAGATGTAATATCTTCACCACTTAGTCCTTTATCTCCCTAAGGGGGTCTCAATTCCCTTAGGTCTCCTACGTTCACCCTAAGGGGTTCTCAATTCCCTTAGGTCTCCTACGTTCACCCTAAGGGGTTCTCAATTCCCTTAGGTTACCTATGTTCACCCTAAGGGGTTCTTAATTCTCTTAGGTCACCTCCGAGTTCGTTCACCCTAGAACTCTACACTTAGTTTTCTATTAACAAGCAACCAAACAATGATACATCTAAATACTAGAACATAAGAAAATAAAGCAAGCTTAAAACTTAAAGAGAATCAGCTACATAATATAACCAAATACATAATAAAGGAAAATACCTTCACTAAACCAAATAACAGTTATCACATTAAATATTACATGATAAATTCATCTTACTTTAGAGAATATCACATTATCTGCATTGGGGATATCTCTCCACAATTCTAGTCTATTTGATTATAAGTAAATCAACATAAGATACAATTACCTATACCTTAACTCCATTGGACTCCTTGCTTCTCCTTGCTCCCATTGGTTCTTTGAGGGTAGGAAGGGATCAAGATACTTATGGTTCAGGATAGGCATGCCTTTAAATGCATTTATACATTTACTTTACCAAATTGCAACTATACAATAATTCAATTAAGTTGCTAAACATCTAATGCACAATGGATATTATAAAAGATTCGTTACTTTTATTTCACCTCTCTAGTTCCCTTAGAGAGTCATCCAACATGTACTACTTAGATCAAGGTTTAACTTAAATCAAATTCAATTCATGTCTTAAAGCATTCAAGTCCCATACCTTTAACCTTTAAAACAATATCATTCATTTTCATTCCCTAAATCAAAGCCCCATAACTTTAATTTCAAGAATAAATCTACATTATTTTTAATTGAAAACTCATAAGATAATCAAATTTAATCAAAGAGTTCCTTTTCAATTAAAACCTCTAATAAATCCCATAAAATCAAAGGTTCCCTTCTAATTAAAATCCTTCAATAATTTCATATAAATCAAAGGTTCCTTTTAATTAGAAGCCTTCAATAATTTCTTATAAATCAAAGTTTCCTTTCTAATTAAAAGCCTTCAATAATTTCATATAAATCAAAGGTTCATTTTAATTAGAAGCCTTCAATAATTTCATATAAATCAAAGGTTCCTTTTAGGCCTTTAATAAGCCAATAATGCAATATTTTACTTGTGATAATCCTGAGTCTCAATTATGTTGTTTTCATCTTGCATTTGTTAATCATTTTTGGGATTCAAAAATGATGAATATTCCTGCTACCCTTTTTTGGTCTATGGACTATACCATTACCACTAATCATTCCAAAAATGATGAGGCTAAACCTTACCACCAGGGTCTTTTCAAGGTCCTCTACAAATACCTCCTTCTGCAATTCCCTGAGGGTAGCCTCCCTGCCCCTGAATCTGATGAGGAAAATTCATCCTCAACCTCGAGCCCTAGAACTTCCAAATCCAAAAGAAAAGATTAAGGGGGAAAATTTGTGTCTGAGTTCTCTGCCAAGAAGAAGGCTAAAATTGAAAAAACCCCTATCCGTAGTTCCCAGAGGCTGAAGCATAAAGAAGTCACAAAAACCCCACCGTCCACCTCTGTTAAAACTCCTAAGGACAAGTCAAATTCTCCAGACCTTGTCGAAAGGTACCTTCACAAGTTGGTTGTGCATGCTACTTCTTCCACCATTGACCACCTTGAATCTGCTCACCTGGCAATCGGAAAGGCAATCTCTTCCCTCAAAGAACAGTGCCATGCACTCAACCTTTTATTTTTCTGTGACAATTTTGAGAATGTTCCAGTATTGGCCAGGGCTGAGGTTTTCGTCAACACCAAAATTTATGTCAAAGATGTTGCAATCAACGAATATGTGATGGAGATTGCTAAGGAAGCTTGCACTATTGTTTCGAAGGATAGCGCTAAGGATATTTCCAAAATTGAAGCAAAATATGCTAGTATGGAAGGTGTTGCTTCATCCCTCATGCAGATGGATATTCTTCTTGACGGCTGAGGATTCTTCCTATATTTTTTGGATCCTCTGAGGTAGAGGATCATGTTTTTTTAGATCATTTTTAGGCGAGGACTGCTTCATTATGGGCTCTGGAAGATTCCTCTCTGTCTCTATCTGTTTCTCTCTGTTCCTTCTTGTCCAAGGATGTTGGTTCATTTTAATTTGAGGTTGCTTTTTGGAGGATGGTTTTCTATTTCAGCTAGTAGTTCTTTGTTCCTTTTGTTTGTTCCTTTTTGATCTTTTGATGTATAAGGTGTTAGGGCGCCTTTCAAATACCCTAGTTTTAATAAAATTATTAATCTACAAAAAAAAAAAAACAAAGGTTCCATTTAATTAAAACCCTATGTTATATTCCACATAAAACAAAGGTTCCATTTAATTAAATTATGCAACACCTTTCCCAATTAAGGTCTGCATTCAGAGGCCAACGCCTTCTATGGTGGATGAACAACCTCTTCAAAACCTAGCGCTTAAACCAAATAGAACCATACATTCTAGCTTTTACTACTATCGCAACAGAGTTCCCACAAAGGCGGATGGACTTACGCTACCCGTGGCATCTTCTAAAATCCAATCCCTTTCTCTAAACACATGAGGCTTTCACACAGGTGGTGCTCCCAAACGCAATGCCCTTCCTTAGAGTTTGAGTGGTTCTCCCACTATGACAGTCATCTCAAACAAAACAGGGTTCTTACACTTAGAGCATGATGCCCACTACAACACTGCACTCTCAACTCCACAACACTCTTATCGGCATATCGTGGCCTTCGGACATGCATAGCGCTTACCATTGACTCGGGGCTTCTACAAAACACAATGATAATACCTAACATAGAGGTTTCTACAAACACAACATTTCCTATGAAACACCTCTACTTCTAATAAAACACACAGTGCTTGCCATACCATAGTGGCTTCAAATAAAAACACAGTGTTTCCCATGAAACACCCCTGCTTCTAATAAAAATACACATTGCTTGCCATACCATAGTGGCTTCAAATAAAAACACGGTGTTTCCCATGAAACACCTCTACTTCTAATACAAATACATAGCGCTTTCCACACCATAGTGGCTTCAAATAAAAACACAGTGTTTCCCATGAAACACCCCTGCTTCTAATAAAAATACACAATGCTTGCCACAACATAGTGGCTTCAAATAAAACACAACAATTTTTCCCATGAAACACACTTGCTTCTAATACAAATACACAATGCTTTCCATAACATAGTGGCTTTAAATAAAACACAATAGTTTTCCCCATGAAACACACTTTATTTTAACACTAATACATCGCTTATTAACGTTCTACACAACAACTTTATAAAGAAAACACAACACTTGCCATTAAGCTTGGACGTAAGTGTTTCCAATCCATTCCCTTGGACTTTCACGCTATAGGAAGATGGAACTAGGGAGCATAACCAGGTTTTTCACCATACCAACGCAAGTAACCAGATTCAGAGTTTAAAGCATTCCAACCTTAATCCTTCTGTGGAGATGGAGATCTGGCGATGTCTGGCTGCCTCTCCTCCTCGCTACTAGCATGTTCTTCCTTCTTCCTCGTCTCTGGCCTGCATCTCCCCGAACTCTCCTCCTTCCCCTTACTTCTTTCAACCTCCCCTCTCTTTTCCTTTCTCCCTCCTTACGTGCCTCTCACTGCTCTAGGGGGGGCATCCATCATTCTCCTCAAAACCTGAGCCCAACCTCAAGCTTCTTTTCCTTCAATGCTCCACCCCTATCCTCTATGCATTCCTTCCCATAATTTCCACCTTAGGAAATTAGTAGCTCCATAGCCCATTTTCGCAGGTTTCACTATATAGGAAGGGAATAATTACATTTTTAAAATGAGGATGGTACGTTTTAAATAAAATATCATTCCCTTGATATTTATCAACTCTAAAATCCATTTCTTTTATTTAAACAATCTCATTATTGTTTTTTTTTAATAACATAAAATATATCTATTTCTTTTTTTTTATAAATGGATTTTCTTTTATTTATTTCAATTAATTAAAGTATTTTAATGAATTTCCCATTATCATTAAAATGAACACTTTTAATTAATTCAAAAGAAATCTCATTTGTTAATTGCAATGAAGTTTCCCACCGAGCTCCAAAGTCAAACATTTATTTAATTAAAACCTCATTAATTAATTTAAAGGAATCTTTATTTGGCATATAAATTTAATTTGCTTTCCTTCATAAGAATGATGCTCTACTTTCATTTCAACATGACAATTTACTTTTAGGCATCCACATGCATTTTGTAGTTGTTCTTCTATAGAAAACCCAACATTAAGCTACCCAAGCCATGATGCAGTAGAGAGCAAACAAATTTAAAAAAAGAAAGAGAGAATCTTTCCATCAACCCAATCACCTATCTTAGCCAGATATTTTATGATAGCTACTAGGCTATCAACTAAAGCTCAAGGTGATCAGTCATCGATGATTATCCCTTCCATCAATGCATACCTATATGAAGGTATCTATCCATGTTACCTCCGAGTACCTTAATCATAATTTCCCTTGATCTTTGGTACCCTCGTTTCTGGTGGGTGATTCTGCATGTTCCACCTATGAGTGTACCTGATCTTGCACACTTGGCAATATGTTAGCAATAACATGCCCTTATAAATCAACTAAACATCATATAGTTGGTTCAATTGTTCAAACTAGGTATCACCACATCATCGGTTAATACATTGTTTTCTTTGTGCCATAAAGTCAGCTAGGGAGGGTCATGACATCCTCCCCCACTAGAATTAAACATCGTCCTCGGTGTTTCCATTTTTCCTTTTGTTTTTAATAGAAAGTAAAAATTATTACATCATATAGCTTCAAACAAAAAGGAAAATATTTTTGCATAACCTCCACTTTCTCCCAAGTGGCATTCTTTTCAGAGAACTGGTCCCACTGGACCTTACACTGTTTGAGAGTCCAATTTCATAGATATTTAGAATGAAACTCAAGAATCTTCATCGGTAGTACTTCAATGGCTTCCGAATTTACCATCTGCAATTTAGAAACATCCCACACATGTTCAGGGTCAGCAACATATTTCCTAAGCAAGGATATGTGGAAGGTGTCATGGATTTTGGATAGATTAGGTGGTAATGCAAGTCGGTATGCAACTAGACTGATATTTTCCATGATCTCAAAGGGCCCCACAAAATGTGGATCCAACTTCGTGGATTTGATAGCACTTTTCTTTGGCTTAACCCTCAAGAACACCTTATCTCCAACAGAATACTCTCTTGGAGTCCTTTTTAGATCTGCATAACTCTTCTGCCTATCCACAACTTCTTTAAGCCTTTGCCTAATTTCTTTTAGCTGCTCTTCCATTACCCTTACCATTTTTGGCCCAATCACAAATCGATCCTCTAGGTTGTCCCAAGATAATGGTGTTCTACACTTTCACCCATACAAGGCATTGAAAGGTGCCATTCCTAGCGAGGAGTGATGTCCATTATTGTAGGCAAACTCTACCAAAGGTAGGCAATCTTCCCATTGATATTTGTGATCCATGTAGTACATGTGGAGCATATCTTCTAGAACTTGGTTTACCCGCTCTGTTTGGCCATCGATTTCAGGGTGGTATGTTGAACTCATATTCAATTTCATACCAACTACACTATGAAGGGATTTCTAAAATTTAGAAGTGAATTTGGAGTCTCTATCTGAGATAATTACCTCAGGAAATCCATGCAATCAAAATACCTCTTTGATGAATCTATTGGCCACTACCTGAGCATCATCCTTGGTATTTCCTGGTATGAAGTGGGTAACCTTAGTCAATTTTTTGACCACTACAAAGATGGCATCATGGTGGTACCGATTCTTGGGTAAACCCATGATAAAATCCATAGATATAACCTACCATTTTTGCATAGGTATATCATGCAGATGAAGTTTTCCTGCAGGATGCTAGTGTTTTGCCTTAACTTTCTGACATTCGAGGCATCGAGCAACAAAATCCGTGATGTCCTTCTTCATTCCTACCCAAAAGAAGGCTCTTTTCATATTTTCTCACATTTTGGCTCCTCCCGGATGAGCATAATAAGGAGATCTATGAGCTTCTTGCATTATCAAGTTCCTCAAATCGCCCATATTTGGTATGACGACCCTTCCCTTATAACACAAAAAGTCATCTTTCACACTAAATTCCTTATTTCCTTCAGGATCTCTGTCCATCTTGACTCGAATTCCTTGGCAATACTCATCTTGAGATTGCTCCTATCTCACTCGATCCATCAGGTCCATGTGAATTCTAGTTATGGCTACTATATATTTCCTTCTACTCAAAGCATCAACTACTTTATTCTATTTTCCTTTTATGTACTCAATCTCGAAATCATACTCAATGAGAAATTCCACCCATCTTCTCTGTCTCACATTGAGTATTGGTTGGGTGAATATATACCACATAATTTGATGGTCTATCTTTAATTCAAAGGGCCTTCCCACTAAGTAGTGATGCCAAACCTTTAAAGCATGCACCACTACAACTAGCTCTAAATCATGCGTAGCATAATTAACTTCGTGTTTTTTGAGCTTCCTTGAAGTATATGCCACTACTGACTCCTCTTGTGAGAGTACCCCACCCAACCCATCTATGGATGCATCAATGCACACTAAAAAGTCCCCTTGAGGATCGAGAACCTTTAGTATTGGTGCAGTAGTAAGCTTATGCTTTAGTAGTTCAAAGGTAGCCTCACACTTCTCTGACCACTTGAATTCTTTCCCCTTCTTCTGAAGGTTTGTTATGGGTCCAACAATATTGGAGTAGTCCTTTATATAACGTCTATAATAGTCTGTTAACCCCATGAAACTTTGCACTTCAGTCACATTAGTAGGGGGTGGCCAATTCAGAATAGCCTCTATCTTCTCTGGATCCACAACAATCCCTTTTGCTGATATAACATGTCCAAGATATCATACCTTTGGGACATAGAATTCACTCTTAGCCAGATTTCCATAAAGTTGATTCTTCCTCAACAATTCCAACATGATCCTAAGATGTTTATCATGCTCTTATTTATCTCGAGAGTATATAAGGATATCATCTAGGAATACCAGGACAAACTGGTCCAAGTGTCTCTGAAACACATTGTTCATTAGGTTCATGAAAGCAGTTGGGGCATTAGTTAGTCCAAAGGGTAGAATCGTAAACTCATAATGCCCATACCTAGTCTTAAATATCATTTTGTGAGTGTCTTCCTCATGAATCCTTAACTAGTGATACCCTAACCTCAGATCGATCTTAGTAAACACCTTGGCATCCTTCAGTTGATCAAATAAATATTCAATCCTAGGTAAAGGGTATCGATTCTTGATTGTAGCCTTATTTAGCATCCTGTAATCAATACACAATCTTAGCAAACCATCCTTTTTTTCATGAACAAAACTAGTGCACCCCATGGTGACACACTTGGTTTTATCAACCCCTTCTCCAATAATCCTTGCAATTGAACCTTTAGTTCTCGCATTTCAATAGGATTCATCCTATATGGGGATCTATGAATAGGTTCTACTCCCATCATAAGTTCAATTGTGAAGTCAAATTCCCGTACAAGAGGTAGTCCAGGTAGGTCCTCTGGAAATACATCCTAAAAATCCTATAGAATTGGATGTTGCCTTAGTATTTCTCCCTTCTCATGGTCCTCCACTTCATTAAGTTTTACCACGTACACTATCCCTCCTCTCTTTAGGGCCTTTTTCAATTGCATAGTGGACAACATTTGAGGTTCAAACGCCCCTTGTTTGCTATGAATTCTTAGTCTCTCTCCACCTTCCTCTGAATACTCAATCCATCGGTCTTGGAAATTGACTAAGGCTTTATGAGCCTGTAGCCAATCCATCCCTAGGATCACATCAAAGGCATGTAGGGGAGCTACATATAAACAACATTCCGTAGTCCCTTTAGATAGAGTAACTTCTGCCATAGGATAACACTGGTTTACCGAGTAGGTCTACCCAGAACCATACTCAACCTTCCACCCTTGAGCCAAATATCCAGGCCTTTTCGACACAGTCCTTGCTAGACTAGATGAAATAAAACTATTAGTGGCTCCACTATCTATTAAAATATTTACTTGCTTATTGAAAACCTTACCTTTCACAAGTAATGGGGTGGCTTGTCCCTCTAGCTTCTACTTTCCGATTGTGGCATAGATCCGATGTTCCGGTTCCTTCCCTTTTGCATTAGTTGTGCTAGTCCCTGCTTGATATGGACACTGATTATAGTAATGAGATCCTCGAAAATTGTAGCACCCTTCCTTGGGTCCTTGCTATTTTTTAGGTTTCTCATTCCCACTCTTAACTGTTGGAGTTGGAGCTTGCAACTTCTGTGGTTGAGGTTTCGTGTTGTTGGGTTTGTTATCCTTCTTACGAAAGTTCTTCTTGAACTTCTTCTGATTCCCATAAGGTTTCTTCTCAGGATTTTGGGGATTCTTAGCCTTCTTTTCTTGTTCAGCCTCCCATTTTATAAACCCATTACTATTCCTCTTCTTTAGCTCTTGTCGAGCTTGCTCGGGTAGAGTGTCGTATTTATAACAGAAGTGTGACTCTACTTTCTTTGCTAGGTCATATGCCTTTTGCAGTGATTTAGGCTCCTGCATGTCTACATCATGCTTTAACCTAGATTCCAATCCAAGAGTGAACTTGTGAACCCGCATTTTCTCATTATAAATAGGTACATATTTGAACAGTCTTACCAGCTTCTTATAGTACACCTCTACTATGTTGGTTCCTTGTCTCAGACTAGCAAATTCTTCAAACTTTAAGGTATAGAAATGCTCTGTTAGGAATCTCTTCTTAAAGATGTTTATGAATTCTTCCCATGGAGTATCAATGGGTTCAATATTAGTTTCCTCATAGTGGGTTTCCCACCACTCCAGAGCAGCCCCTTCCAGGTTAATCATAGCCCAAAGTGTTTAGGTTCCTGATGAGTAGCCTTTTACCGTAAAGTGAACCTCTACTTCTCTCAACCATGCTTCCACTACATCCCCATTGCCCTCTCCATCAAACTTGGAGATGCTAATATTTTTCATGTCCCTAGCTATTTCCTTTTTTGCTAAGGCTCTGGATTGTACTTGTTTCGTAGTTAGTCCACTATCTAGACCAATATTTGAGCCTCGAACTTGCGAATTCTGATTCGCATCTATTTCTAGCAACTACCTTATCTGATCCTGCATAGCAATGACCATAGCGATGAGGTCTTCTACCTCCCTATTGGGGTTTGTTGGTTCCCCATCCTGGTTTTCTTCTTCGACATTACTTTGTCAAGTTTTTCTAGGTATAGGCCTCCCTCTTCTGGTCTTAGGTGGCATCTTAACCTGATTCCATCCAAGAAAGAAGATTAGATTACAGTTTCATCTTAAGTTGTATCTCTAATCAAGCCATAATACAGATTTCTCTTGCTATATGCATTAATAATCTAACTAGGGTGATATCCCAGGCTAGGATGTGTCATTGATACCGAAGTCCCTACTAAGGCATCCTAACATCCACTCTACCTTGGGGTTTATGCCCATCAGATTCTAGCAAATAGGGTATTCTAGATCATCCCAGCTTTAGCCCTTTTCTTAAGCAAGCCTTCATTGGATACATCTAATTCCCTTTAGCACACACATAAGCTCTATACCCTCGTACCTAGAGCTTTGATACCAAATGTAACGACCCAAAAATACACAAACAAAAAATACAACAAAATAGAAAGAGTTTTTTTTTTTACTAAGGAGAGGGATACATGAACCCTTCATGAACCCCTAACCCAAATAGCATTTACCTAAAGTTTCAATCCTCTAAGTTTTCCTGGAAGTTACATCTCACGAAGTACCCTATCACAAGTCCGTATGTGTAGGCGTATCATGTGTCACTGCAGATAAGCCCATCTATCCCATCATACTTGATGAGCTAGACCTATCACCCTCAGTCCATCGAAGGTATACACGTATCTTCATACCATACATAAATCATTATGTGTAGGTATGCTACGAGTATTACGAGTTAAGCTATCTATCTCATCTCCACGATGAGCTATCTTAACTCAGATGTAATATCTTCACAACTTAGTCCTTTATCTCCCTAAGGGGGTCTCAATTCCCTTAGGTCTCCTATGTTCACCCTAAGGGGTTCTCAATTCCCTTAGGTTACCTATGTTCACCCTAAGGGGTTCTTAATTCCCTTAGGTCACCTCTGAGTTCACCCTAGAACTCTACTCTTAGATTTCTAATAACAAGCAACCAAACAATGATACATCTAGATACTACAACATCAGAAAGCACTCACCAAGCTTAACACTAAGAGAGAATCAGCTACATAACATAACCAAATACAAAAATAAAGGAAAGTACCTTCACTAAACCAAATAACAGTTATCACATTAAATCTTACATGATAAATTCATCTTACTTTAAAGAATATTACATTAACCGCATTGGGGATATCTCCCCATAATTCTAGTCTATTTGATCATAAGTAAATCAACATAAGATACAATTACCTATACCTTACCTCCATTGGACTCCTTGCTTCTCCTTGCTCCCATTGGTTCTTTGAGGGTAGTAGGGGATCAGGATACTCATGGTTCAGGATAGGCATGCCTTTAAATGCATCTATACATTTACTTTACCAAATTGCAACTATACAAAATTCAATTAAGTTTCTAACCATCTAATGCACAATGGATATTATAAAAGATCCTTTACTTTTATTTCACCTCTCCAGTTCCCTTAGAGAGTCATCCAACATGTACTACTTAGATCAAGGTTTAACTTTAAATCAAATTCAATTCATGTCTTAAAGCATTAAAGTCCCATACCTTTAACCTTTAAAACAATCTCATTCATTTTCATTCCCTAAATCAAAGCCCCATAACTTCAATTCAAAGAATAAATCTACATCCTTTTTAATTGAAAACTCCTAAGATAATCAACTTTAATCAAAGAGTTCCTTTTCAATTAAAACCTCTAATAAATCCCATAAAAATCAAAGGTTCCCTTCTAATTAAAATCCTTCAATAATTTCATATAAATCAAAGGTTCCTTTCTAATTAAAAGCCTTCAATAATTTCATATAAATCAAAGGTTCCTTTCTAATTAAAAGCCTTCAATAATTTCATATAAATCAAAGGTTCCTTTCTAATTAAAACCCTTTATTATATTCCACATAAAACAAAGGTTCCATTTAATTAAAACCCTTTATTATATTCCACATAAAACAAAGGTTCCATTTAATTAAAACCCTTTATTATATTCCACATAAAACAAAGGTTCCATTTAATTAAAACCCTTTATTATATTCCACATAAAACAAAGGTTCCATTTAATTAAAACCCTTTATTATATTCCACATAAAACAAAGGTTCCATTTAATTAAATTACACAACACCTTTCTCAGTCAAGGTCTGCAACCAGAGGCCAACGCCTTCCATGGTGGATGAACAACCTCTTCAAAACCTAGTGCTTAAACAAAATAGAACCAGACATTTAGCTTTTACTACTATCGCAACAGAGTTCCCACAAAGGTGGATGGACTTACGCTACCCATGACATTTTCTAAAACCTAGCCCCTTTCTCTAAACATAGAAGGCTTTCACATAGGTGGTACTCCCAAATGCAATGCCCTTCCTTAGAGTCTGAGTGGTTCTCCCACTGCAGTAGTCATCTCAAATGAAACATGGTGTGCTCTCAACTCCACAACACTCTTATCGGCATATCATGGCCTTCGGACATGCATAGCACTCACCATTGACTCAGGGGCTTCTACAAACACAATGATCATCCCTAACATAGTGGCTTCTACAAACACAACATTTCCTACGAAACACCCTGGCTTCTAATAAAACACACAACGCTTTCCATACCATAGTGGCTTCAAATAAAAACATAGCGTTTCCCATGAAACACACTGGCTTCTAATACAAATACACAACGCTTGCCATAACATAGTGGCTTTAAATAAAAACACAGTGTTTCCCATGAAACACACTAGCTTCTAATACAAATACATAGCGCTTGACATACCATAATGGCTTCAAATAAAAACATGATGTTTCCCATGAAACACCCCTGCTTCTAATGAAAATACACAACGCTTGCCATAACATAGTGGCTTCAAATAAAACACAATAGTTTTCCCCATGAAACACACTTGCTTTTAACACAAATACAACGCTTGCCATAGCTTAGTGGCTTCACATAAAACACAACGTTTTCCAACATGAAACACATTTTCTTTTAACACTAATACAACGCTTATTAAAGTTCTACACAATATCTTTATAAAGAAAACACAACACTTGCCATTAAGCTTGGACGTAAGTGTTTCCAATCCATTCCCTTGGACTTTCACGCTACAGGAAGATAGAACTAGGGGAGCATAACCAGGTTTTTCACCATACCAATGCAAGTAACCCGATTCAGAGTTTAAAGCATTCCAACCTTAATCCTTCTACGGATATGGAGATCTAGCGATGTCTAGTTGCCTCTCCTCCTCGCTACTAGCGTGTTCTTCCTTCTTCCTCGTCTCAGGCCCACGTCTCCCCAAGCTCTCATCCTTCCCCTTCCTTCTTTCAGCCTTCCCTCTCTTTTCCTCTCTTCCTCCTTACGTGCCTCTCACTGCTCTAGGTGGCCCATCCGCCATTCTTCTCAAACCTCGAGCCCAGCCTCGAGCTTCTTTTCCTTCAATGCTCCATCCCCTATCCTCTATGCATTCCTTCCCATAATTTCCACCTTAGGAAATTAGTAGCTTCATAGACCATTTTCATAGGTTTCACTATATAGGAAGGGAATAATTACATTTTTAAAATGAGGATGGTACGTTTTAAATAAAATATCATTCCCTTGATATTTATCAACTCTAAAATACATTTCCTTTATTTAAACAATCTCATTATTGTTTCTTTTTTTAATAACATAAAATATATCTATTTCTTTTTATTTATAAATGGATTTTCTTTTATTTATTTCAATTAATTAAAGTCTTTTAATGAATTTCCCATTATCATTAAAATGAACACTTTTAATTAATTCAAAAGAAATCTCATTTGTTAATTGCAATGAAGTTTCCCACTGAGCTCCAAAGTCAAACATTACTTTAATTAAAACCTCATTAATTAATTTAAAGGAATCTTTATTTGGCATATAAATTTAATTTGCTTTCCTTCATAAGAATGATGCTCTACTTTCATTTCAACACGATAGTTTACTTTTAGGCATCCACATGCATTTTGCAGTTGTTCTTCTATAGAAAACCCAACATTAAGCTACCCAAGCCATGATGCAGTAGAGAGCAAACAAATTTATAAAATAGTAAAGAGGGAATCTTTCCATCAACCCAATCACCTATCTTAGCCAGAGATTTTACGATAGCTACTAGGCTATCAACTAAAGCTCAAGGTGATCAGTCATCGATGATTATCCCTTCCATAAATGCATACCTATATGAAGGTATCTATCCATGTTACCTTCGAGTACCTTAATCATCATTTCCCCTGATCTTTGGTACCCTCATTTTTGGTGGGTGATTCTACCTGTTCCACCTATGAGTGTACCTGATCCTACACACTTGGCAATATGTTAGCAATAACATGCCCTTATAAATCAACTAAACATCATATAGTTGGTTCAATTGTTCAAACTAGGTATCACCACATCATCGGTTAATACATTGTTTTCTTTGTGCCATAAAGTCAGCTAGGGAGGGTCATGACACAATCGTTGATAAATTGTAAACCCACCATTGGATGCAATCACCAAGCACTGGTTGGTGGTGCTTTGACCATGTGAAGGTCATTGGATGCAATCCCTATGATAAAATAATATAATTTGAAAGGGTTTAAGGGGAACGGACTATGACATACACACCCCTCCTTAGATTAAATACAATCCTCTATTTTTTTAACAATTAACTTAGTACATAATTCATGCAAAACTAGTATTAATCCCTCTATTTTACAACCAGAGTTATCAAATTTTTCTTTACTTTCAACATTCCATTCCTGATAGTAAGCTACATCTTCAATGCATGCGAGTACCTGAACTTGCAAAAATGCAATATATCAGCAGTACCATGTACTTTAAGCAACAAAAACATCCATTTTGCATAGCAACAAGTATTGAAGACATCATCAATATACAATCTCATCACAAAGATTACAACTTTAAACCATCTATTATTGCACAACAATTGAATTAGAGAACTGCAATAAGAGAATTTACAAAATGATATTACAAAGATATCATGAAATTATGCTTATGTCCTATATTAGACATAAAAAGTCTCATTAATTTAATCAAAACTCCCACCAAGGAGTATCACAATATAATTTGTTAACCCTTACCATGAGTTGACCTGATGAAATTAAGTGTCAACAAAGACACATCATAATTTCAGAATCTCAATTTAGGATATTCACATGTATCCTAAAATGCATTTTGGAAACCTTTTTGCCTTCACTAGAGCATCCACCTAGATGTCTCCTAGTTTTCATCATTATAAAATCATGGAGAAGTCCCATACCTTCTCCAAGAATGGACACCAATTCATTCTTCAAATTCACTTAGTTTTCTTTTAATTAAATAAGTTCACTTTTCATGATTATGAAAACAAAAAAAAATCTATAAGTCACATACATTTATTGGTTATATTAATAAGCTACTCTGAGTTTCACAATACGAACTTTAAACTAATCCATTTCACACAATATTTGTTTTCTATTTCTACCACAAAGTATTTCATTTCCTACAAATAGAAGCATGTAATTCAAATATTCTCTAATTACATTTTGCTAAATCCCTTGGCATACATACTACACATCCATATAGTCCACAAAGTAGTGGATTTATATCTCAAGGTTGTTGTCCCTCGGATCTTTCACCAGTCTGAGCTACACCTACATTACCAGTTTGAGAAACTGCTGGAGGAGTTGCTTGAGAAGTGGTTCGAGTTCTAGTTTGGGATGTTGTCTGAGTTGCTCGAGTTGTACTTCCATGTTCACGTTGTACATCCACAACTGGTTGAGATGGGAGAAGTAAACCATGGCTTATGAGTGCATCTAAACAAGAAAAGAATGCAAATCTATAATCATCCCTTGCTTGTTGTAACTATGCATTCTCTGTTTGCAAGGCTACTACTGCTATATTCCTCTAGTAATACATTTGTGCTAACTCTAGTTGAAGCCTATCCTTCTCTGAAATGGTAGCTTCTCTCAATTTCCAACTTAAATATGTGTTGTACCCATTTATCTAATAGTTTCAACTACTGGGACTCTAAAAGTCGAATTCATTCCTTTATCACTTCCACTTTGTGTTGCGCTTTTCTCACAGTTTCATCTCCTCCTAGGTTGGATGATGAACACTATTCCTCAATAGCCTTGGTTTTTTCTATGCTATTTTATTTCTCATCATAATATTCTTCTTAGCGTTGTCGTTGTGTAGCCCACCAAATATCAAAGTTAGGGGTTGTACCCACATCATCTTCCTCTAGTGTCCATATAGCCTCATGGGGTTCTAAGGCTAATGGTTCCATTGGTGGAGGTATCACTATTGTTCTCCCCTTCCTTGTATAAACCCTAGATGGGTTCGGTATCCATTGCATAATACCAAATTGTCACAATACTTTAGTATACTAAAAATACTCGTATTGCATACTTGTACATCCAATCAACCACCTTGCTCATCTTACATGAGCGAGTTGTAATCCATATTCTGCCCATACTGGGCCCTCTCTCCAAGGTCTCCAAATAACGTCTCGAGAGTGCAAATTCTCCCAAATAGAGCGGAATCACTCTCTATTACCTTCAAGTCATTTGTGGGAAGACAACTTCTTTTCTCGTTGCCACCTAAACGCATAGGGCATATTTGGTTCCATAAATTTGTGTGCATCCTAAGGTAGCCCTTGGGGTCTTGCTACCACTATGTGTTCCCATACCCAAATTTGTAGTAGGGTGCTACAACTCAATCCAGTTTTCATCATTTTTTGCAATTCAAATAACTCTCTGTAGGTTTGAGCCAACAATGTTGGTTCTCATGCATATACAACTGAATCCTCAACTAAATCTTGCACTATTCCCAATAAATTCTAGGAAATTTATGCACCCCTTGATTCAGGAAGAATGACACCTGTTAAAAGCTCCATTACTATAGCATGCATATGTGTCAAACTACCATTCACATAATGTAGCTCATATGCTATATGACTATTATCGGTGTTCACACTTCTCCATTCTACTTCGAACACTCTTTTGAAAATATACCCCATTTTAGCTTCATTAGCAACGATCACTGTGTTACCTTCTACCAATATCCGATATATACTATACACATATTCTAATGTAATAGTCATTTCTCTTGTGGGTAACTGGAATGTCCCTCTACTGGGATCCCATATTTCAACTAGGGCTGATAGGTAACACGTCTACACGTAGTGGCTCTAGTTGAGCCGCTCCTTCCAATCCAACTTCTTTCAAACATTGCCAATCCTTTACATCCAGTTTATTCCTGGCATTTTAAAATATCATTCTCAATGGATGTCATGCCCTAATTATCTTTAATGGCAAAATTTTTACTGTCTTTGCAAGGTTACCACTGTCGGTTCTAACATTGTTAGAAGCCATCACTCAAATAGTGTGTACCAATAGATCGACTACAAAAAATAAGAGAATTATGAGATACACTATGCTATTCATTCCCAAGATCATCAGTATTAATAGGGTAAACCCTAATACAAGTAGTATGATATTCACTGCTATGAACAATGGATGGGTTAATTCTTTAACTGAAACTGAGATAATATTTCTCAGTTACAACTTTTCACTGTTTTATCCATTCTGCAATGTTGGAGTTATTACCTCAATTTAATTTGGTTGATAATATTTTGAGGTCTATTCATTTATGTAGATTCATAAATCAATAATTTTGAGTTATTTGATTCTTCTCCAGTTTCCAAGGAAGTAACCTCTTCCGATGTGCCTTAGAATACATTATCATGATACATGTGTCCTTCCATTATGGTTTCTAATTTGCATAACGTCCCATCATTGACCCTTCGATGACTCCAATAGACAATTTTATACATACTTATGCAAGTATCCTTTCCTTGATACTTTATTGATTTGTTGACAATGTGCGCCTATCGCATGGTGTCATTTTCATAAAGTGTACCCATATTGACTTTATTGTCATATGGTAGATTTCTTAAGAATTTACAGTTATCTCATATCATCTTGAACTAACTTACTTATAACTTTGATGTTTGGTTTAACATCAATTTCATATACACATTTTTCTACGTTTCAAACAACTGTTGCAAATCTACACTCTAGTTTTGTTATGAAAATAATACCACATGCATGACATAGTGGTCAGTTTTCATTTTAAATAGCTCAGCATACCTTAGTACATTCAACCACCACCTGGGTGGTTGGGTGCATACTTTTCTAAAGGATCGGGATACTTAGGGAGGTTGGCGAAGCTACATGTAGTAGTGATACTTGGTATTCTAGAGCTTACTTGATGGAGTTCCATAATTCTCATGTTAGAGACAAGTCTGGTGAGATTTGGGATATTTTCATGCTTATATGTGAGGTTTCATTGTCCTTGTCCTCCTTCAACATATCGGAGTTTCAAATTCTAGTGTTTTCAGACGACTTCTTCCACCATTACACCATAACAACTGATTGGAAAAATCCAAAGTGTATTGTAACATTGATCAAAAATAAAAATAAAAAAAACATTGTTTTGTTTATCTCTTGATCTTAAATTTCTAGTAGTTAGTTTTCAATCTCAATCAACTAACTTATATTCACACATTGTGATTATTATCTTGAATGACTCTAAGCTGAGCTTAGTCATTCATAGCTAGAGTTTTATCTTTTATCATTATATCCTTATGTGCTAATATTAATACCACATGCATCGTTTCACTCCATATTGTCATGCTTAAATAACACAAAGCACATATACTAGATTACGACAAAGCAAGATGATATTTTCAACCATGGTAAAGGTTCAGGTTGCGGCTATCTCTAGGTGAACCATTGCTAAACAAAATAATAATTCACCAAAATTCATCGTGGTTGAGACATTCAAATTCTTGACCAAAGGCCAAATTGTAACAAGAATTCATTAAAGAAAATAACCTTATGAATTGCCTATAGTATGCTTCTACGGACTGGGTTCCTTATTGAAGTTGGATGAACTCATCAAGTTTCTTCATATAGAATTGTTTCGTGAGGAACCTTTTTCTGAAGGCTTTAACAAAATCCTCCCATTTGAAGTGAATGACATTGATCTTTTCTTCCTTACAATAGGTTTTCCACCATTCCAGACTTACTTCAGTTAGAAGTCCTATGGTCCAAATTGTCTTAGTTGTTGAGGAGTAGTTTCTCATAGAGAAATAGACCTCTAATTCATTCAACCAAGATTTTGTTTCTAGGTTGAATGAATTGAAATAAACCCTCTTATTTTTTTGAAGAATTTCCTAACCTTCACATGTTTCAAGTCCTTCTCCAACTCCCCATTAATGTGAGATTTTGCCACACGATACACTTAATCTATGTTATTTTCCTGCTTTATCATAGTATTTGCTGTTTCAGGACCCCTATTTCCATGTTTCTATATTTCATCCCTAATAGCCTCCAACAAATTGCTTTGTTGGGCTATTTGCTCTCTATGTAAAGTCATCTCCCCTTGCAAATTCTGAACAATAGTTGTGATGTTTTCTACTCTATCTGAGTTTCCTAAACTCTCTCCTATCCATTATTTATGGTAGTGAATATCATACTATTTGTATTAGGGTTTACCCTATTAATATTGATGATCTCAGGAATGAACACCATAGTGTGTCTCGTAATTATTTTATTTTTGGCAGTTGATCTGTTGGTACATGCTATTTGAGTGATGCCTTCTGACAATGTCAAAACTAACAATGGAAACCCTGCATAGATAGCAAAAATATGACCATTAAATATCATTAGGGTACGACATCCACTAAGAATGATCTTGCAAAATTCTAGGGATAAACTGGATGTAAACGATTGGAAATGGTTGAAATAAGTTGGATTGGAAGGAGTGGCTCGACTAGAGCCAATACGTGTGGACAGGTGTTACCTATCAGCCCTAGTTGAAATATGGGATTCCAATAGAGGGACATTTCAGTTACCCACTAGAGAAATGACTATTACGTTAGAATATGTCCACAAGATATACCGAATTCCAGTAGAAGTTCACATAGTGATCATTGCTAATGAAGCTAAAATGGGGCATATTTTGGAAAGAGTGTTCGAAACAGAATGAAGAAGTGTGAACACTAATAAGGGTCATATAGCATATGAACTACATTATATGAAGGGCAGTTTAACAAATAGGTTTGCTATAGTAATGGAGCTTTTATCGGGTGTCATTCTGCCTGAATCAAGGGTTGCACGATTTCCTTGGAATTTATTAGGAATAGTACAATATTTAGTTGAGGATTCAGTTGTATATGCATGGGCACCAACATTGTTAGCTCAAACCTACAGAGAGTTGTTCGAATTGTAAACAATGATGAAAAATGGATTGAGTTGTAGCACCCTACTACAAATCTGGGTATGGGAACACATAGCGATAGCAAGACCCCAAGGGCTACCTTATGATGCATATAAATTTATGGAGCCAAAGATACCCCATGCATTAAGGTGGCAACAGGAAAAGGAGTGGTCTAGCCATAGACCACTTGAAGATAATAGTGAGTGATTTCACTCTATTTGGGAGAATTTGCACTCCTAATATGTTATTTGGAGACCTTGGAGAGAGGGCCAAATATGGGTAGAAGATCGATTACAACTCGCTCGTGTCATACAAGTAAGGTGGTTTATTGGACGTACAAGTATGAAATATGAGTATTTTTAGTATACTCGGGTATTGCGACTGTTCAGTATTATGCAACGGATACTGGAACCATCCATGATTTAAACAAGGAATGGGTGAACAACATTGATACCTCCACCAATGGAACCATTAGCCTTAGAACCTGATGAGGCTATATGGACACCATAGGAAGATGATGCGGGTATAACCCCTGACATTGATATTTTGTGGGCTACACAAAGATAATGCCAAGAAGAATATTTTGATGAGGAAGAAAACAGTAGAGAAATAGCCAAGTCTATTAAGGAAGAACGTTCATCTAGAAAGGGATATGAGGAAGAATCCCCAAAAATATGTGTACACAAATGAGTGGATATAGAAGCAGGACCATCCAAACTAGAAGAATATGAAATCGTGAGAAAATTGAAACACAAAGTGGAAGCGCTAAAGGAACGAATTCGACTATTAGAGTTCCAACAGTTGAAATTAGTAGACAAATGGGCACAACAAAGGTTTAAGTTGGAAACTGAGAGATAATATACCATTTTAGATAAGGAGAGGCTTCGACTAGAGTTAGCACAAATGCATTACTGAAGGAATATAGCAGTAGCAACCATGCAAGTAGAGAATGCATAGTTACAACAAGCAAGGGATGACTACAAAGCTACATTCTTAACTTCTTGTTTAAATGCGCTCATAAGCCATGGTTTACTTCTCCCATATTAACCAGTTGTGGATGTACAACATGAACATGGAAGTACAACTCGAACAACTCAGGCAACAACCTAAAATAGAACTTGAACCACTTATCGAGAAATTCCTCCAGTAGTTTCTCAAACTGGTATTGTAGGTATAGCTCAGACTGGTGAAATATCCGAGGGATAACAACCTTGAGATCTGAAGCCACTACTTTGTGGACTATATGGATGTGTAGTATGTATGCCAAGGGATTTGGCAAAATGTAATTAGAGAACATTTGAATTACATAATTATTTTTGTAGAAAATGAAATACTTTGTGGTAGAAATAGAAAAAATGAATATTGTGTGAACATGATTAGTTTAAATTTCTTATTGTGAAACTCAAAGTAGCTTATTAATATAACCAATAAATGTATGTGACTTATAGATTTTTGTTTGTTTTCATAATCATGAAAAGTGAACTTATTTAATTAAAATAAAACTAAGTGAATTTGAAGAATGGATTGGTGTCCATTCTTGGAGAAGGTATGGGACTTCTCCATGATTTTATAATGATAAAAACTAGGAGACATTTAGGTGGATACTCTGGTGAAGGCAAAAAGGTTTCCAAAATGAATCTTAGGATACATGTGAATATCCTAAATTGAGATTCTGAAATTATGATGCGTCTTTGTTGACACTTAATTTTATTAGGTTAACTCATGGTAAGGGTTAACAAATTATACTATGATACTTCTTGGTGGGAGTTTTGATTAAATTAATGAGACTTTTTATGTCTAATATAGGATAGAAGCATAATTTTATGATATCTCTGTAACATAATTTTGTAAATTTTGTTATTGCAGTTCTCTAATTCAATTGTTGTGCAATAATATATGGTTTAAATCTATAATATTTGTGATAATATTGTGTATTGGTGATGTCTTCAATACTTGTTGCTATGCAAAATGGATGTTTTTGTTGCTTAAAGGACATGGTACTGCTGATATATTGTATTTTTGCAGGTCTAGGTACTCTCATGGATGGAATATGTAGCTTACCATCAGGAATGGGATGTTGGAAGTAAAGAAAAGTTTGATGACTCTGGTTGTAAAATAGAGGGATTAATACTAGTTTTGCATGAATTATGTACTCACTAAGTTAATTATTCAAAACATAGAGGATTGTGTTTAATATAAGGGGGGGTGTATGTCACAGCCCGTTCCCTTTAAACCCTTTCAAAGTATATTAATTGATCAAAAGGATCAATTAATACCTATCTAAGGGGTTGTTAACCCTAAATATTACTACAAAACTCTAATTAAGGGATTTTGTAGGGTTTTGGAAGAAAGTAATTGGTTTTGAAATTCAACTAATCATGTTGGATTAGATTTAAATGCATTTAATTATGAATGCAATTAGATGTCCAATTCTGATTGGATCAAATTAGGCACTAGTATTATTTAAATGTTGAATGATTATTTTAATCATCTCATGGCCTAATATGTTTAGTGGAAATAAAATAGAGATTTGTTTTCTCTAATTTTAAATATGGTCAAGAATGTAGGATTATGGTCATAAGAGGGACACAAAAATAAGAAGGGGAATGCACCCACCTATCTTGGACTTGTTGATAAGCAACACACCCCCACTGAAAAATGAGATTCCATCCTTAGAAAATTATGAACTTCCATTTTTGCAGTAGGGACCCTCTTGGTCATTTTCAGTTTTAAATCCATATTTTGCTTGCCTCCTTTTTAAAGTTGTGCTTTTTCTTGCATTCTAGCTGTGTTATCCAAGAATTCACTTTTTACATGCTAGAATCATTCATGCACAAGAAAATCTTGCACCATTACCGAGAAAAATCCAGAAAACAGTTGCATAAATTCACTCGAAAAATCAAACTTTCCATTTTTGGTAGTGTCGCGATATCGCGACACTTCCATTTTCGGAAATGTCGCGATATCGCGACTGGTAAGTCAAAATGCGGCTAAGTGGCGGAAAGGTCGCGATTTCACGACATGTCGCGAAATCGCGACAGTTTTTAGGAGAAAGACGCAAGCTGTACGGAGGGCGCGATTTTGCGACATGTCGCGAAATCGCGACATGTCGCATTTTCGCGGCAGGAGAGAGAAAATGGGCTGCAGGATGAAAAATCGGTTAAGTCAGAAACGTGTTCCAAAATCGCGGTCAACGCGGTCAACGCATGCAGGTAAGGGAACTGTCGCGATATCGCGACGTGTTCTAGAATCGCGGCTGAAAATCGGGATGGCTGTACGGAGGCCAGGAAGGGTCGCGATTTCGCGACATGTCGCGAAATCGCGACATGTCGCGTTTTCGCGGCCGACGAGGGAGGAAGTTGCCGATGCGCTGGCAGGGCCGCGATTTCGCGAGAATCGCGGCAGGAGAGAGAAAGTCATAGTTGACCTGAAAGTGCATTCCGGCGGGAAACAGAAGGCTTCCTGGGGTAGCGACACGTGTCAAAGCGTGAATGGGACAAACAGAAGCCGACATGCAAGCTTATTTTGCGGATTTAATCTGTTTTTAATGTTTTAAGCTTCGATTTAATTAAAATGCTAATCTAATGCATCTTTTTGTCTTTCATGCGGGATTCCACCGCACTTACGGGACAACCGGAAAGACCATAAAGGCAAAGATAAAGTGCGGATTTAGTCAAGGACCGCCATGCTAGAAGAGAAGAAGCCGGTAAAGCATTCAATAGAAAATTTATTGCAGACTTGATAGCATGAAGACAATTTCAACACAGGGATGGCTTTACGGAGATCAGATCTGAGAGAAGTGGTGACTCATCCGGCTCACCAGCAGATTTAATGAAAGCATTTATTTGCAGCTGCGAATGAATGCAAGTTGCATTTTATTTTATCTTCTCCATTTATGGCAGCTGACTGCACAGATTTGCCGAAGGGTTAAGTTCTAGTCGGACTTTGATTTTTAAATGGATTTTATTGTAAAACCCGGGTCCTAGGGTTTAAGTGCGATAAGATTTAGGGTTTGAGCAAGATATTTTGGAAAATATCAGGGTCTGTCCTGAGTCTATAAATACAAATTCTAAATGTAATCGCAGGAGGCGGAGACTTAGAAATAAAGGCTTATAAGCAATTTCTTGCAAATTTTGTGAAATCCTTTGTTTCCGGACTTGGAGTTGATGTGCTTTAGCTTTTCCGTGATAGCATGGCCGGGAGCCTAATCTTTTGCAGAGTGTGATAAGTGTATTTTCTTTTGTTATCCGTTCCATTTAAAGTTTGTTAGATATATGTCTGTAAATCCGCCATTGTCAAGATTAAATATCTTGTTAGGCTTCGGTTGTTCTATTGTCTGCTAGGGGAAATTACAGATTTTAGGTGTAAGTTTGTTCTAATTGCTCTGTCTTCACTGTGCGAGCTAGGCTCCCGGTGAAAGATACCAGTTTTAACCAGCTGCCCCCTTGGATTTATAATTTTCTGCTAGATCCGTTTCACTCTGCCTTGTGCTCTTAGTTGAAAGTGATCTTAGACTGACTGGACACTTTCTTCTGGGATTTGTTCTGTTGTGAAGCTGATAGCATAGATAAGATTGACAGTTTGGGTTTACAATCAAAGTCTGATAAACTTCTCTTTTCTGCCTTACCCTACCCTCTCTTTGCTTTCCGTGAATGATCCATTTTTATTTTCTTTGTTTGCATTTTATTTAAATCTGCTGACCCATGAGAGCTAGATCAAAGAATCCAAGTCAAATCTGATTGTCAACAACTTTTGCAACTATCGAACAAGTTCGAGGAACCCCCGTAAGGTAACAGAGCAGATCCATATTGAAATCTATTCCAGAAGTGGAAAAGAGTGAATTGCCATTCGACCCAACTCTGTAACTCGCACCTTGGATAACCAGCTAGATCCTAAAGATGAGTGGGATCAGTCCCGTGGGTGTCTCCGGAGCTTTTCCTTGCCCTTCATCCTTTTTCCCGGGGTGTGCATGAAAGCCGGACCAACACCCAATGGAAGTGTCGCGATATCGCGACACTACCAAAAATGGAAAGTTTGATTTTTCAGTGAATTTATGCAACTGTTTTCTGGATTTTTCTCGGTAATGGTGCAAGATTTTCTTGTGCATGAATGATTCTAGCATGTAAAAAGTGAATTCTTGGATAACACAACTAGAATGCAAGAAAAAGCACAACTTTAAAAAGGAGGCAAGCAAAATATGGATTTAAAACTGAAAATGACCAAGAGGGTCCCTGCTGCCAAAAATGGAAGTTCATAATTTTCTAAGGATGGAATCTCATTTTTCAGTGGGGGTGTGTTGCTTATCAACAGGACTTTTCCCCAAATTATAAATAAATAAATTGATTCCCAATAACATGGGAAAGGTTGGGGATTAAAATAATAACACCTCTTGCATAATATTTTAATAGGCCACTAGTTGGCTCATGAGAGGTGGAGTTATCCTATAAATAGAGAGCCACTTGGGAAGATAAGGGGGCTAGGAAGTCTTGGAAGCCTAGGGAGTATGCTCTCCACCTTGGTGGATGAAAAACCAGAAGGCTTGGAGAGATTTCTTAATTGTAGAAAGAGATATTATTGGAATATTAGGAGTCAAGCAAGGAGGAGACTGAATGAGCCCAAGTCTACCGAGAAGTTGAAGTTAGGAATTCTTTACTCCAGTTGGTCTTGATTACTTATTATAGCTTGGTTAATAAGCTTAAATATATGCTATTATATTCTTAATTGATAATAGTATGAAAGTGTTTATTTAAGTTTGATTGCTATGAAATAAACAAATATGTTGGTTTATGAATTATCGTATTATTCAATATGATTTTCTGTTGTGCTTAATATTAAATTGATTCCTATATGAGGATATAAATTAATTAAAATGTATTAATAGTTGAAAGTACCACAAGTCAGAGGAGTTGACTAGACCATTGTCAGCGTTGTTGATCAAACTACCACCACTAATGGCACTAAAGGTAAGCACCCCACCAAGTTTATGGTAAACCACTGACTTATAAATAAATCCACTATGAATTTCTCTACAACCATTGTGAGGTGGTTACATTTTGCAATGCATGGAAGCAACTTTATTAACCATCGCTGTTCCCATGCAACACATGTGGGATTTATGCCAAGGTCTATTAACTGAATAGGTTGAAGCCTTGTTAATAACCATCATCTACCATGGTTTGGACATTTGTAAACATCAAATTTTGAGGCTAGATATCAATGACCATTATTTGATTATTGATTGCCTCCTACAACCCTTTATACCAAATATATTTGGAGTAACAAACCATCTCTATTGGGGTAATCTAGTAAGGAATTATGGCTACAGACATATCCATATCAATATAAACTGGTTTAAACTATATTTTTTAAACCAAAAAGGGGTGTTATAAGGGTGTTAGATGCTCTATGCAAAGAAACACTCCTTGGTGAGCCAACACTTGAGCAGCCTACGAGCGTTATTTGGCACTCGACCTACAACTTGGTAAGAATAGGGCCTCCATTGGTGGAATGGAGAAGTTTTGTAGCTACCCTTGCTACATATATTTTCTCTATGGGACATACAAAATTGATGGTAAATAACTAATTAGATCCAATACTAATATAATCAAGTACTATGCTAGACCTTTGGTAGATTCACTTGGGAGTTTGAGAAATCCTACGATCCTAGTTTTAGTCTCAAAAATGGACTTCTCGGTAATAAAAAATGTTAATTTATCATATTTGATGATTGAGAACTTCTTGATTATGCGATGTTTACTAGAAGATTTTATGACCATTTAGGGTCATCGATCGAGCCGAAAGGTACTATGAAATCAACACAGTCGCCTATGTAATCCCTTCCTAAGTTGCATCTGTTTGAATCACAGAGCAAGGAGATAACCATAAGCGACCAGTTATTGACTAGTAAACCCTAGGTCAGCCTATTGAGTGGTCCATGTTGCTAAAAATTGTTTTGTATAGGCTTCACATTCCATAGAAGAAGCCACAAGTGGCCAGGGCATCCTGGTTCAGATTTATCTAGCTCAGATAGAAACCTTTGTAGAGGCTTTCGCCAATAGTATCCCACATGGACGTGTTGGAGAATAAATAGCTTCTAAATGGAGCACAACTTCATAATCCATTTGACCACACGATGGAGGTCGAAGACCAAACCATTGGTGTTTAGCCCTTCCCTCGTTATGATATGTGGAGACACATGGGGTAGGTTGATGTGCCACTTGGCAGGTTGAATTTATTCAATGTTACCACTTAATTGTTTATTAACATATTTGACATCGTTGTTGGCCATGTGCTACTCGATGTCTTATGTGCAGTAGCAAGAGGGAATTAAAACAAATTTTATGTCTCTGGGTTCAAATTGTCCCACATTGAGTATGCAGGAAGACATAAGGTCTTTATTAAGGAAAGGGCTTTCCTTAATAAGTGACCACGACCACCGAGTGGCAATCATGAATAATCGATTGGTGGTGATTTGACCACACAAAGGTGGTCAACCTAGCCGTTAGGCTAGGTCACTTGTTGCAGGTGCGAAAGTTTCTAAATTTGTTAGCCTATTGGCGATTAGGCACTTGTGTTTTAAATCAACCTCTAATTAAAATGGAAACTAGCCACTACTTAAATTTGGAATGCAATCATTGATAAATTGTAAACCCACCATTGGATTTGAATTCCATTTGACCATTGGAAGTGATTACGAGGTTGTTGAACCTGAACACACCTTTTATAATAATGGTTGATTTATTTATAAAAGTATGAAAATTTATTAAAATTCCATGGTTGATTTGTTTATAAAGGTAAGAAAATTTATTAAAAGTCAATAAATTAAAGCAATGCTTTATAAACTGGTTGGGTTCTAATTTATAAAGAATACCTTATAAATTAATAGAGATTTAATTTATAAAGGTAAGAAATTTTATTAAAGCCATTTGGTTTATAAATTAAAGCAAAAGACTTTTGTATATAAATTAAAGCAAAAGACTTTGACTTACTAAATAGAAGAATCAACTGCTAAATCCATTTGGTGGTAGTAAATTCAAATTAGATTGAAATTTATAGATCTAATTTTGATAAGGAAATTATGTCAAATATTTGGAAACTTTGTAATCAAACTATTGATTAGTCATGGTGACACTGAATTTTATTGAGAATAACGATTGCTATCAAAGGATCAATTGGACGACAATTCAATTACTATATGAAAATAACTTTGGTAGAAATTGATGACAATTCTAGCCCAAATTGGTAGTAAAAGTATTACTAATTCATAGTCAACTTTATAAACTCTTTTATCACTCTACTGAAATATTGAGGAAAGATAGTTTTATGTATAAGTGAAATTTAGAAACACCCTTGGTAGAAAGGGAATGTAGCCAAGAGGAGAATGAATGAGGAATTCATTCCCGAGGGAATTCATGGGGTTCCCTCTGATAGTCGATGAGATTTCTCCTTAATATGTGTCCAATGATCATTCATAAACATATATAAGAATGTGTAATATTCTTAAGTTTTAGATTGATGACTTAGAGAAAGGAAATGGGTTTTCCTTAATTGCATCATGATCTAAAAAGGAACAATGGGTTCCTTAATTGTATTATTGTTTTAGAAAGGATTCGTAGGATGACTTCTAAATTGTAACTATGATATTCTAGTTTATAAAATGAGAGGAGAAACATATTTTGGAGGCTGGGTTTATTCCCCGTGAGGGTTCCTAGGATATATGTTGTGTCTATATTTTGTGGTTTGCAAATGATGTTGACATGAATGTTATAATTTACTTTCAATGCTATGTATGGATGTTGTATTTGGTTTACCATGAGAAGCTATTTAAATGTTAATTTCTTATGATGAAATGTGCTATGCAATCATGCAATGTTAGATGAAATAATATTATAAGAAAATAAGATTGTGTTTAATTATCAATTTATGGTTAATTTGGGTAATGAATTAAGGTATTATTCTGATTCATGTTATTATAACTTAGATAATGATTAACTATGTCTAGTTTAGAAATAGACCTATCTAAAGCCTTAACAATTATATTAAAAGGCAAATTGGCTATTCAATTAACTAAAGGTATGGAACTTTATTTAATTGGTAAATGGAACTTAATTATCCGTTTGAAATATTTGCGTCTGATATATCCTTCACTCATGGTTGTTACAATTGCTCATACCAACTGTAACAACCCCAGTTATCACAACTCAATCGTTTTGATTTTTTTTTTTAATCAATTATATCTCACTAGTCAATCACGAGTGAAGGACATATCGAAAAAAGATATTTCAAACAGATAATTAAGTTCCATTTACCAATTAAATAAATTCCCATACCTTTAATTAATTGAATAACCAATTTGCCTTTTAATATAATTGTTAAGGCTTTAGCTAGGTCTATTTCTAAACCAGTCATAGTTAATCATCATCTAAGTTACAATAACATGAATCAAAATAATACCTTAATTTATTACTCAAATTAACCATAGATTGATAATAAAATATAATCTTATTTACTTATAAGATTATTCCATATATCATTGCATGATTGCATAGTACATTTCATCATAAACAATTAACATTTAAATAGCTTCTCATGTTAAACCAAATACAACATCTATACATAGCATTAAAAGTAAATAATAACATTAATGTCAACATCATTTGCAAACCAAAAAATATAGACACAACATATATCATGAGAACCCTCACGGGGAATAAACCTGGCCTCCAAAATATGTTTTTCCTCTTATTTCATAAACTAGAATATCATAGATACAATTTAGAAGGCATCCCACGGATCCTTTCTAAAACAATAATACAATTAAGGAACCCACTGTTCCTTTTTAGATCATGATGCAATTAAGGAAACCCCATTTCCTTTCTCTAATTCATCAATCTAAAACTTAAGAATCTTACAAATTATTATATATGTTTATGAATGATCATTGGACACATATTAAGGAGAAATCTCATCGGCTATCAGAGGGAACCCCATAAATTCCCTTGAGAATGAATTCTCCATTCATTCTCCCCTTGGCTATATCCCTTCTACCAAGAGTATCTTTCTAGATTTTGATTGTACGTAAACCTGTTTTCCTCCATCTCTTTCATGATATTGGTAAAAGGTTTATAAAGCTTGTCTACAAATTTTTTATACTTGTATTAAAAATTTGGACTAGAAATGTTATCGATTTTTCTACCAAAAATTACCTCCATACAGTAATTGATTTACCCTCAAATTGAACTTTTGGTGGGAAACATTATTCCAAAATACCATTTAGTATCACCATATCGAAGCAATAGTTGATTTACAAAATATTTTCCAATTTTGCCATAATTTTCTTTATCAAATTGGATTCATAATTTTCAATCTCATTCAATACATTATCACCATATTGATTAAATAAGTTAACTCCAATAAAGTCACTTAGTTTTTTTTATAAATCTAATCACTTTCTTTATTTTATAATTTAAAGTCCTATACTTTAAATCTACAAAAAAAAACTCATTTTCCTTATTTTATAATTTGAAGTCCCAAACTTTATAACTACAAAATAAAACTTACTTTCCTTATTTTATAATTTCAAGTCCCATATTTAAATCTACAAAATGAAACTTACTTTCCTTTTCAATAAGAATCATAATCTTTAGCAAGCATATTTTAGCCTAATAGAATCCTTTAGGCTAGCACAACATAGTTGTAATCTTTATTGAAGATCCAACTCAATCCTTTAAGATAGCAAGGTATAGCTTTTAATATTTAACAAAACCCATTACAATTCTTTGGGATAGCAAGGCAAAGTTATTATCTTTAGAATAGCAAGGCATTTACTATTCCCATACCATGGTATCTATTTACAAAAAAAAATTCTTTAATGGTCCTTCGAAAATCGAGGTAGAATACATCTGATCAATGATCGAATCAACCACAATAAGAATTCAATCAAAGTGTTAATATAATTCCACTTGTAATCCCACTATGCCTCCACTAGGCTGCATGGTTGTCACTTGGTGACCACCGAGTGATGGTTACACAATACAGGTAATTTTTTTCTTTTAAACTTTAATCTCTCTCCTACACATACAATGTGGGACAATTTGAACCCATGGACAGAAAATTTGTTTTTAATTCCCTCTTACTACTACACTGAAGACATCGAGTAGCACGTGGCCAACAACAACATCGAAGAAGTTATTAAAAAATCAAGTGGTAACACCGAATGAATTCCACTCACAAAGTGGCAACAACAGCCATGCGTACCTTCAACTAACACCATGTCGAACACCAAGTGGTTGGTCGCATGACCACCACTTGTGGTCAATAAACATAGGGATCTAGGCTCCTGTTAACTTGCCATTATCTCCAAATAACATCTCGAGAGTGCAGATTCTCCCAAATAGAGCGGAATAGCTCTCTATTACCTTCAAATGGTCTATGGCTAGACCACTCCTTTTCCCGTTTCTACCTTAACACATAGGGCATATCTGGCCCCATAAATTTGTGTGCATCGTAAGGTAGCCCTTGGGGTCTTGCTACCACTATGTGTTCCCATACCCAAATTTATAGCAGAGTACTAAAAATCTATTTGGTTTTCATCATTGCTCGTAATTCGAACAACTCTCTATAGGTTTGAGCCAAAAATGCTGGTCCTCATGCATATACAACTAAATCCTCAACTAAATCTTGCATTATTTCCAATAAATTCCAATAAAATCATGCACCTCTTGATTTAGGCAAAATGACACCCGATAAGAGCTCTATTACTATAGCATACCTATGTTTCAAACTACCCTTCACATAATGTAGTTCATATGTTGTAACAACCCCAGTTATCACTACTCAATCGTTCTGATTTTTTATTTTTAACCAATTATATCTCACTAGTTAATCACGAGTGAAGGATATATCAGATGACGATATTTCAAATGGATAATTAAGTTCCATTTACCAATTAAATAGTCTCATACCTTTAGCTAATTGAATAACCAATTTGCCTTTTAATATAATTGTTAAGTCTTTAGATAGGTCTATTTCTAAACCAGTCATAGTTAATCATCATCTAAGTTACAATAACATGAATCAAAATAATACCTTAATTCATTACTCAAATTAACCATATATTGATAATTAAACATAATCTTATTTTCTTATAAGATTATTCCATCTAACATTGCATGATTGCATAGCACATTTCATCATAAGCAATTAACATTTAAATAGCTTCTCATGGTAAACCAAATACAACATCCATACATAGCATTGAAAGTAAATTATAACATTCATGTCAACATCATTTGCAAACCACAAAATATAGACACAACATATATCCTGGGAACCCTCACGGGGAATAAACCCAACCTCCAAAATATGTTTCTCCTCTCATTTCATAAACTAGAATATCATAGTTACAATTTAGAAGGCATCCCACGGATCCTTTCTAAAATAATAATACAATTAAGGAACCCATTGTTCCTTTTTAGATCATGATGCAATTAAGGAAAATCCATTTCCTTTCTCTAAGTCATCAATCTAAAACTTAATAATCTTACACATTCTTATATATGTTTATGAATGATCATTGGACACATATTAAGGAGAAATATCATCGACTATTAGAGGGAACCCCATAAATTCCCTCGAGAATGAATTCCCCATTCATTCTCCTCTTGGCTACATTCCCTTTCTACCAAGGGTGTTTCTAAATTTCACTTATACATAAACCTATATTTTCTCAATATTTCACAAGAGTGGTAAAAATGTTTATAAAATTGACTGTGAATTAGTAAAACTTTTACTACCAATTTGGACTAGAATTATCATCAATTTCTACCAAAGTTATTTTCATATAGTAATTAAATTGTCGTCTAATTGATCCTTTGATAGTAATCGTTATTCTCAATAACATTCAGTGTCACCATGACTAATCACTAGTTTGGTTACAAAGTTTCCAAATATTTGACATAATTTCCTTATCAAAATTGAATCTATAACTTTCAATATAATTTGAATGTACTACCACCAAATGGATTCAGGAGTTGATTTTTCTATTTAGTAAGTCAAATTCTTTTGCTTTAATTTATAAACCAAATGGATTTAATAAATTTTCTTACCTTTATAAATTAAATCCCTATTAATTTACAAGGCATCCTTTATAAATTAGAACCCAACCAGTTTATAAAGCATTACTTTAAATTGTTGACTTTTAATAAATTCTCTTACCTTTATAAACAAATCAACCATTGACTTTTAATAAATTTTCTAACCATTGAATTTTAATAAAATTTCTTGCTTTTATAAATAAATCAACCATTACTATAAAATGTGTGTTTAGGATCAACAACCTCGTAATCACTTCCAATGGTCAAATACTATTTGTATCCAATGGTGGGTTTACAATTTATCAATGATTGCATTCCAAATTTAAGCAATAGATAGTTTCCATTTTAATCAGAGGTCGATTTAAAACACAGATGCCTAATCACTAAAAGGCTAACAAAGTCAGAAACTTCCGCACCTACGATTGGCACTCTAGCCTAACAACCAGGTTGACCACCTTTGCATGTTTAAAGCACCACCAACCGATGCTTGGTGATTGTCACTCGGTGGCCACCATGACCATTGAGTGGTGATCATTTATTGATGAAAGCCCTTTCCCTAATAAAAACCTTCTATCTTCCCGCATATTTAATGTGGGACAATTTGAACCCACAAATAGCAAAATTATTTAAATTCCCTCTTACTACTGCATAGAAGACATCGAGTAGCACGTGGCCAACAACAATGCCAAAGAGGTTAATCAACAGTCAAGTGGTAACACCAAACAAATTCAACCCACCAAGTGGCGCAAAACTACCCCATGTGTCTCCACATATCATAATGAGGGAAGGGCTAACCACTGGTGGTTTGGTCCTCGACCTCCACAGTGTGGTCGAATGTATTATGAAGTTGTGCTCCATTTAAAAGCTATTTATATCTCAACACGTCCATGTGGGATACTGTTGGTGAAAGCCTCTACAAAGGTTTTTGTTTGAGTTGAATAGATTCGAACCAGGATGCCCTGGCCACTTGTGGCTTCTTCTATGGAACGCAAAACCTACGTAAAATAATTTTCAACAACATGGACCACTCAATAGGCTGATCTAGGGTTTACTAGTCAAGTAACTGGTCGCTCATGGTTATCTCCCTACTTTGTGATTTGAACAGATGCAACTTAGAAAGGGATTACATAGGCGACTATGTTGATTTCATAGTACCTTTCAGCTCGATCGACGACCCTAATTGGTCACAAAATCTTCTAGTAAACATCACATAATCAAGAAGAGCTTAGTCTTTGAATCTAACAGATCAATGTGTTTTAGTACCGGGTTATCCATTTTTTAGACTAAAATCAGGATCGCAAGATTTCTCAAACTTTTAGGTGAATCTACCAACGGTCTAGCATAGTGCTTGATTAAATTGGCACTGGATATAATTAGTTCTTCATCATTGAGTTTGTATGTCCCATAGAGAAAATACAAGTAGCAATGGCGGCTATAAAACTTCTCAATTCCACCCAATGGAGGTCCTATTCTTACCAAGTTACAGATCGAGTGCCGAAAAATGCTCGTAGGCCACTCAAGGGTTGGCTCATCGAGGAGCGTTGCTTTACATTGAACACCTAACGCCCTTATAACACCCCTTTTTGGTACAAAAAATATATATTAAACCAGGTTATATTGATATGGATATATTTGTAGCCATAATGCCTTACTGGATTGACCCAACAGAGATGGTTTGTTACGTCGAATCCATGTGGTATAAAGTTTTGTAGGAGGCAGTAGATAATAAAATAATGGCTATTAATATCGAGCCTCGAAATTTGATGTTTACAAATCTCCAAACCATGGTAGACGATGGTTATTAACAAGGCTTCAACCTATTCGACTAATAGGCCTTGGCATAAATCCCACATGTGTTGCATGGGAATAGTGGTGGTTAATAAATTTTCTTCCACACATTGTAAAATTTAACCACCTCGTGATGGTTGTAGAAATATTTATAGTGGATTTATTTATAAGTCAGTGGTTTACCATAAACTAGGTGGAGTTCTTACCTTTAGTGCCATTAGGGGTGGTAGTTTGGTCGGCAGCGTCGACAGTGGTCTAGTTGGTTCCTCTGACTTGTGGCACTTTCCACTATTAATACCTATTAATTAATGATATCCTCACATAGGAATAAATTTAATAGTAAGCACAATGGATGATCATATTTAATAATATGATAATTCATAAACCAACAGATTCATTGATTTCACAGTAATCAAATTTAAATAAACACTTTCATACGATTATCAATTAAGAAGATAATAGCATATATTTAAGCTTATTAACCAAGTCGTAATAAATAATCGAGACCAACTAGAGTAAATAATTCTCAACCTCAACTTCTTGGTAGGCTTGGGATCCTTCAGTCTCCTCCTTTCTTGACTCATAATCTTCCAAGAATACCTCTTTCTACAATTAAGGAATATCTCCAAGCCTTCTGGTTTCTGATCCACCAAGGTGGAGAGCATACTCCCTAAGCTTCTAAGACTTCTTGACCCCCTTCTCTTCCCAAGAGGTTCTCTATTTATAGGAGAACTCCACCTCTCATGAGCCAACTAGTGGCCTATTAAAATATTATGCAAGAGGTGTTATTATATTAATCCCCCACCTTCCCCATATGATTGGGAATCAATTTATTCATTTATAATTTGGGGGAAAATCCAATGTAGGTGGGTGCATGCCCATTCTTGTTTTTGTGTCTCTCTTATGGCCAACATCCTACATTCTTGACCATATTTAAAATTAGAGGAAAGAATCTCTCTTTTCTTTCCACTAAACATATTAGGCCATGAGATGATTAAAATAATCATTCAACATTTAAATAATACTAGTGCCTAATTTGATCCAATCATAATTGGACATCTAATTGCATTCAAAATTAAATGCATTTTAATCTAATCCAACATGATTAGTTGAATTTCAAAACCAATTAATTTCTTCCAAAACCCTACAAAATCCCTTAATTAGATTTTTGTAGTAATATTTAGGGTTAAAAACCCCTTAGATAGGTATTAATTGATCCATATGATTAATTAATATACTTTGAAAGGGTTTAATAGGAATGGGTTGTGACATACACCCCCCTTAGATTAAACATAGTCCTATGTGTTTTGAACAATTAACTTAGTGAGTACATAATTCATGCAAAACTAGTATTAATCCCTCTATTTTACAACCAAAGTCATCAGATTTTTCTCTACTTTTAGTATCTCATTCCTTATGGTAAGCTACATCTTCTATCCATGAGAGTACCTGAACCTACAAAAATACAATTTATCAGTAGTACCATATCTTTTAAGCAACAAAAACATCCATTTTGCATAGCAACAAGTATTGAAGACATCACCAATACAAAATATCATCATAAAGATTATAGCTTTAAACCATCTATTATTGCACAACAACTGAATTAAAGAATTGCAATAACAGAATTTGCAAAATGATGTTATAGAGATATCATGAAATTATGCTTCTATCATATATTAGACATAAAAAGTCTCATTAATTTAATCAAAACTCCCACCAAGGAGTATCACAGTATAATTTGTTAACCCTTACCATGAGTTAACTTGATAAAATTAAGTGTCAAAAAAGATACATCATAATTTTAGAATCTCAATTTAGGATATTCACATGTATCCTAAGATGCATTTTGGAAACCTTTTTGCCATCACCAGAGCATCCACCTAGATGTCTCCTGGTTTTCATCATTATAAAATCATGGAGAAGTCCCATACCTTCTCCAAGAATGGACACCAATCTATTCTTCAAATTCACTTAGTTTTCTTTTAATTAAATAATATCACTTTTCATGATTATGAGAACAAACAAAAAACTATTAGTCACATACATTTATTGGTTACATTAATAAGATACTCTAAGTTTCACAATAAGAACTTTAAACTAATCAAGCTCACACAATATTCGTTTTCTATTTCTACCACAAAGTATTTCATTTCCTACAAATAAAAGTATGTAATTCAAATGTTCTTTAATTATATTTTGCCAAATACCTTGGCATACATACTATACATCCATATAGTCCACAAAGTAGTGGCTTCATATCTTAAGGTTGTTGTACCTCGGATCTTTCACCAGTCTGAGCTACACCTACATTACCAGTTCGAGAAACTTCTGGAGAAATTACTTGAGATGTGATTTGAGTTCTATTTCAAACTATTGCCTGAGTTGTTTCAGTTGTACTTCCATGTTCATTTTGTACATCCAAATCTATTTGAGATGGGAGAAGTAAACCATGGCTTATGAGTGCATCTAAAAAATAAGTCAAGAATACAACTATGTAGTCATCCCTTGCTTGTTGTAATTGTGCATTCTCTACTTGCAAGGTTGCTACTACTATATTCCTTCAGTAATGCATTTGTGTTAACTCTAGTCGAAGCCTCTCCTTCTCTAAAATGGTAGCTTCTCTTAGTTTCCAACTTAAACCTTTTTTTTACCCATTTATCTACTAGTTTCAACTGTTGGGACTCTAATAATCAAATTCTCTCCTTTAGCGCTTCCACTTCGTGTTATGCTTTTCTCACAGTTTCATCTCCTCCTAGGTTGGATGGTCCTGATTTTGTATCCACCCATTGGCATACACATATTTTGGGGTATTATTTCTCATCTCCCTTTCTATATGAACACTCTTCCTCAACAACCTTGGTTTTTTCTATACTATTTGATTATTCATAAAAATCTTCTTCTTGGCGTTTCCATTGTGCAACCCACCAAATATCAAAGTCAGGGATTATAGCCACATCATCTTCCTCTGGTGTCCATATAGCCTCATCGAGTTCTAAGGCTAATGGTTCCATTGGTGGAGGTATCACTATTGTTCACCCCTTCCTTGTATAAACCTTGGATGGTTCTGGTATTCGTTGCATAATACCAAACTATCGCAATACGTGAGTATACTGAAAATACTTGTATTGCATACTTGTACGCTCAATCAACCACCTTGCTTGTCTTACACGAGCGAGTTGTAATCCATATTCTGCCCAAACTGGACCTTCTCTCCAAGGTCTCCAAATAACGTCTCGGGAGTGCAGATTCTCCCAAAAAGAGCCTCGCTATATATTTAGGAGACTGAAATAACTTCCTACGAGTGCAAGTTATTATCTGAAATATTGTTTAATAGACTTACTATTAATTTAGTGAATACCTTGAAATTCACTAATTCAATATACTAGAATTTGCACTCTATTGTTTACAAATTTCTGGTTTAGGGAGCCTCATAATCACTAAATATAATTCATAGGGTCACTATTAATAGTAATAGTCATATAGGTAATAGTTGTAACTGACTAAAATTATTACCTAATGACTATAACTATTTCTATAATTCATTTGGGGTTATAGTCATATAGTCATTAGGTAATAGTTATAATTAATAGTGGAATCCTATTTATAGTAATTAAATAGGGTCACACTAACTGACTTTAATTAGAGTAATTTGGGTAATCGTATATATTTTAGAAATCAAACTTTAATTAGAAACCATAATGGAAGGACACGTGTGTCTTGATAATGTAATCTAAGGCACATCGAAAGAAGTTACTTCCTTGGGAACTGGAGAAGAATCAAACAACTCAAAATTATTGATTTGTGAATCTACGAAAATGAATAGACCTCGAAACACTATCAAGTAAATGAAATAGAGGTAATAACTCCAACATCACAGAATGGATAAAAATGGTGTAAAGTTGTAACCGAGAAATATTATCTTAGTTTTGGTTAAATATTTAACCTATCCATTATTCATGGCAATGAATATCATACTATTTGTATTAGGGTTTACCCTATTAATATTGATGATCTCAAGAATGAACACCATAGTGTGTCTCCTAATTCTCTTATTTCTGCCAGTCAATATGTTGGTACATGCTCTTTGAGTGATAGCTTCTAACAATGTCAAAACCGGTAACGGTGACCCTGTAGAGACAACAAAAGTTCAACCATAAAAGATCATTAGGGCATGACATCCACTGAGAATGATATTTGATAATACCAGGGATAAACTGGATGTAAATTACTGGCAATGGCTGAAAGTTGGATTGGAAGGAGCATCCCGACTATTGCCAATACATGTGGACATGTGTTAACTATCATCCCTAGTTGAAATATGGGATCCTAGTAGAGGGAAATTTCAGTTACCCATTGGAGAAATGATTATTACGTTAGAATATGTGTACAAGATATATCGGATATTGATAGAAGGTCACACAGTGATCATTTCTAATGAAGCTAAAATGGGGAATTTTTTGGAAAGAGTGTTCAAACCAGAATGGAGAAGTGTGAACACCGATAAGGGTCGTATAGCATATGAACTACATTATGAGAAGGATAGTTTGACACATAGGTATGCTATAGTAATGGAGCTTTTATCGGGTGTCATTATGTCTAAATCAAGGGGTGCATGATTTCCCTATAATTTATTGGGAATAATGCAAGACATAGTTAAGGATTCGGTTGTATATACATGAGCACCAAAATTATTGGCTCAAATCTACAAAGAGTTATTTGAAATGCAAACAATGATGAAAACCGGATTGAGCTGTAGCACCCTACTACAAATTTGGGCATGGAAACACATAGCGATAGCAAGACCCTAAGGGCTACCTTACGATGCACACAAATTTATGGAGCTAGAGATGCCCTATGCATTAAGGTGGCAATGGGAAAAGGTGTGGTCTAGCCATAGACCACTTGAAGGTAATAAAGAGCGATTTCGCTCTATTTGGGAGAATTTGCACTCCTAAGACGTTATTTGGAGACCTTGAAGAGAGGGCCTAGTATGGGTATAAGATGGATTACAAGTTGCTCATGTAAGATGAGCAAGGTGGTTGATAATACGTACAAGTATGTAATACGAGTATTTTTAGTATACTCGATTATTGTGATAGTTTGGTATTATGCAATAGATACCAAAACCATCTAGGGTTTATACAAGGAAGGGGCAAATAATAGTGATACATCCACCAATGGAACCATTAGCCTTACTACCCAATGAGGCTATATGGACACCAGAGGAGGATGATGTTGCACAACCCTTAACTTTGATATTTGGTGGGCTACATAATGACGATGCCAAGAGGAATATTTTTATGAGGAAGAAACAGTAGACAAATAGCCAAGGCTATTGAGGAAGAGCGTTCATATAGAAATGGAGATGATGAATAATCTCCCAAAATATGTGTATGACAATGGGTAGATACAGAATCAGGACCATCCAAACTAGGAGGAGATGAACCTATGAGAAAAATGCAACACGAAGTGGAAGCACTAAAGGAATGAATTTGACTGTTAGAGTCCCAACAGTTGAAACTAGTATAAAAATGGGTACAACAAAGGTTTAAGTTGGAATCTGAGAGAGAAGCTGCTATTTCAGATAAGGAGAGGCTTATGCTAGAGTTAGCACAAATGCACTACTAGACGGATACATTAGTAGTAGCCTTGCAAGCAGAGAATGCACAGTTACAACAAGCAAGATATGATTACAGAGCTGCATTCTTGAGTTCTTATTTTGATGCACTCATAATACATGGTTTAATTCTCCCATATCAATCATTTGTGGATGTACAACATGAATATGGAAGTACAACTCAAGAAAATTGATAAATAGCTCGAAATATAACTTGAACCACTTCTCGAGCAATTCCTCAAACAATTTCTCAAACTGGTAATGTAGGTGTAGCTTAGATCGGTGAAATATCCAAGGGAAAACAACATTGAGATCTAAAGCCACTACTTTGTGGACTATATCAATGTGTAGTATGTATGAGAGGTATTTGTAAAAATGTAATTAGAGAACATTTGGATTACACACTTATGTTTGTGGAAATTGAAATACTTTGTGTTCATGATAGAAATAAAAATTCAAGGTAATCCAAGTATAGGAAGTGTCACTACAAAACATATGAAGATGTGCCCCTTGAATATTAAAAAGGAACTTGTTTTACTCTCTTGGGGGATGTGTTGTATAGAAATGGCTATGATGGATTCCTACTTTGATGCCTAAATCCTGTTGAGGCACAACGAGCTATAACTAAAGCCCATGATGGTACTTGTGATGGCCACTTTAGTGGAATGGCCATCGCAAAGTGCATTTTGCACATGGGTTATTATTGGCCCACCATGGAAAGTGATTTTTATCAATACGTCAAGAAATATCAAAAATACCAATTTCACGTCAATTTGACTCATGTACCATTGCAATATTTACAACCCATTCAAAGCCTTTGGCACTTTTCATAATGGGGCCTAGATTTGATTGGAAAAATTTCACCTGCCTCTTTAGAACAACATAAATTCATCATAACTGCCATGGAATACTTCACCAAATGGGTTGAAGCAATTCCAATGACCACTACAACTGGACCTCGAATAACAGAGTTTATACTTCAACATATTATTTGTCATTTTGGGATTCTTGCCAAGATCATTTTAGATAATGGCAAGTCATTTAAGAATAGGGATGTTTGAAAATTATGCAATAAATACAATATCCAACACAATTTCTTGAATACTTACTACCCACAGGCAAATGGACAAGCTAAAGTGACCAACAAGACAGTGATAGCCATTCTCAAGAAGCTTGTCAAATAAAATCATATAGATTGGTGCATGCAACTCTCCTTGGCATTGTGGGCTTATCGAATAAGCATTAGAACACCAACTAGGGTAACACCTTTTTCATTGGTCTATGGTACTAAAGCAATCATGCCTCTTGCCTTCCCACAACTCCTCCAACTCAGAAGATCTATCTCATGCTCTACCTGGTAGCTTGTTTGCCATTTCTTATCCTCCATGCCTAGACACTAAATTATATGATGTAAACATCATACACTAGGGCACTCATACCAAACTATCTATAACCCCTAATCCTAATACCTCTCCTTCCTCCTCTGATCCTAATAACTTATTCTATAATCCCCATTCCCTTTGTGCCCTTAAATACCCTTCTCCTCATGACCATCACCCTTCTCCATGGGACTCATCATGGGTTCCTTACCACCACTCTATATTATTGAGTGCTCTAACCCTCATATTTCTTATGAACAACCCTATTCTTACACTTCTCATACCCCACCTATATCCACTCCTCCCATCACATCCCAAACCATAGCCCCATTGTTTCAAGCATTATCACTCCTTGGCAATCACCCAAGTATACTTTTATTGATATTTTTACACTCCATAGATATCGTGTGACACTCATTCATCATATTGTTGATAATATAGTAGTCATTGTTCATCCCCATCATCCTTCTTCTAACATAGCTTCTTCATCACAATACCCTCAAATATCTACACCATATTCATCTACTTCTCCTGGTCCTAACCAACATATTAGCATTCAAATAAATATTACTTCTCATCCTACTACTTCTATTCCTCCCAAATATTTTCACTTTACTACTCCCCCACAATAATCTGATCCTCTCAACATAACTCCCTCTTTCATGAATTTCCCCTCTTCAATCAATCCTCCTACCAATGCTCATGTTGCCTACTCTTATACTCCTTATCCCCCTCCTCCTCCTAATTTTTCAATTTGATATTCTTCTTATCCCTCCTCTTCTTATCCTCTTCAATTTCATCCCATATTACTCTTTCTTGTAATTATTCCTCTTTGCAGCCAACTCCTAGTAGCAGTTCCCAAAAACCTACTCATCCTAGGTATAATACTCTTATTCCCCAACCTCCTCAAATGTTGACTGCTACTAATCCCCCTCCTAATATAGATTCCTTATTCATCAAATACCCTTCATGGGTTTCTATTCTACGTATGGTGTATCTGCCACTACCTCCTCCTCCAACTTCTTATTAGTGGCCATTAACATAGTCACAAATACATCCACCTAATTAACATCAAATTACACCAAATCAATATCCACTTCCACACACTCTACATAAAACCCCACCAAACCAACATCAAACCTCAATAAACTAATATCAGCCTATACCTACCCAATATCCACAACCTCCTTCTTAGCATCAACCACCTCTCATTCAATACCCACCACCTCCTACTCAACATCAACCTCCTTCGACTTATCACACATAACATCAACCCCCATGTGGTCCTCCTAATACAATAATCATGCTACCAACATATCAATCCTCTCCAACTTCTACAAATATCCAAAACCCATATCCTACACCATATCAACAACCTCATTCTTCCCCACAAGTCCCTCAAGCATCCTGTGAGCATGCTCCATTGCTCAACGTCCACCTCCTTACTATCCCCCACCTCTATACTATCCATATGCTTATCCTCCTCCTAAAGCTACTTATTTTTCTCCCCCAACTAAGCCCTCTCAGGCATATCAAGACCCATAGAATGAAATTCAATGACTGATTAATCAAATCAACAATTTATATTGCACCATATGAGGAGTCACCAACTATTATATATTTATGATAAAGCATTGTAACTGGTATAAAAATGCATAACACATAACATGCATTAGTAGACCTTTATTCGATACAATATTACAATAAGCTCAAGTATTCAAGTAAGCAAAACCACAAGGGTATAATAGTTATACAACAAGAGAAATAAGTCACAATAGACCACAAGGGTGAAATAATGGTTTAAGAGTTTTTTATAAACATCATTCTTCTTAGGAACATTGGAATATTTTGCAAGCTTGATATTTGCACCTGCAAAAGAAAAAATAATTTAGAATAGTCGAATGTAGTAGCATAACAAGGTAGTATTTGGAAAGAAAAAGTGAAATCCACAAGGGAAGCATCAAAAAAAGAGATAGAAGTATCTATAAATAAGTCAAAAGGACAACATAAGCAAGAGAGAAAGCTTTGGGTATTTACAATGAGAGCAAGTTTCAGTCAAGGGTAGAGAAGATTCATAAGGTCAAGTTATTGAAGTTAAAGTAAAGGAAGTAATACTTCCTAGTTGAATTCAAAATTTGAATAGATGCACCTGCAATCACAAGAAAGGACAATATTTTTTAGTTTCAAGAGATATATTGATCAAGTATTTAGAGAGCAAATTTGGCCAAGTTAAAGCTCATAGGTTGAAAGTAAGATACAACAGTGAAATATAGTCTACAAAATAATATTATTATGCAATGTAAGGGTAGTTAAAAGAGTCTATGTTTTAGTGATTCATTGCATGAGTATCTTGCACCTACATCTACAAGAGGACAACAAAGTGAAACAACAAAGGAAGAAAGCATTAGCAAAGCAAACAGTAAAGAGGAGAACATAATCTCCATTAGCGCTATGAAGCATCTGCAAATGCCAAAGTGGAACATCAATGTAGAGCACCTAGTTAAGAATGCTAAAGCAAAATAACAAGCAATGTCAAGCAAGGTATAATTAAAGGATAACGAGCAAGGCAAAACTTAAGAACAAAAATGAAATCCATCAAACCATAAGGTAGAACAGTATAAGAAACAAAGGAAATTCGTAGCCACTGCAAGGTAAATTTTGCAAAGCATTGGATGGTATAATAGTTTTATGTGTTTTATTGAACGTAGAATAGTTCACCTAAACTTGCACAAAATAATTGCAAGCATAGTTAGAAAGCTTTGATAAGAGTGTAATTTAGGAATATCAAAGCTCATTCAGAATCACATTGAGCATAGGAGGCAATCAAAGTGTTAAGTGCTCCATGATCTAGTTCCATTCAGGAGCTACGAGCTAGCAAGTGCTTTAATTCAACAATAACTAGCAATGAGCCACAAGACAACAAGACATATTAGACTATATAAGAGCCATGAGCCATTGAGATACTATGTATCGATCTAAGAAGCCAACAAGGACATCTACAAGCTACCTAGGTGTCTCAGGCCAATTCCATGAGTAATCAAGGTATTATAAGAAGTTGAAGTGCCATTAGCACTATTAGTGAATGAAGCGGTGCAAGAATTGAATTGCAAGGGTCATTCTATCATTGAAGAACCAAAGACATCATTCAGTAAAGCATCATATGAATTTTGAAGATTGAAATATAAAGCACCACTCTAAGGGCCATCCAAAGGAAGACATCAAGAACCAAGGGGAAGTATAAACATCACTTAGGAATGTTTGTGCCACACATGAGGGAAATCAAATATTTGAAGTGCATTAGGGTATTGCAATATATATTCAAAGAGTCAAGCATGGACAGTGTAATGCCTGAATGATTGCACTAAGGAGAAAGCATCAAATTTCAAGTGAAAATGCTTGGAATGAATAGTCAAATTTCTCATCACACCACTTTACCAAATCTCATTGGACGTAATGTAAGGTGTAGGTAGAATGCTTGAGTGCAACCTAGAATGCATAAGGCAAATAAAGATGAAATATTCATCAAAGTAATTAAATATGTGCATGCATATTCCATTTGATGGCATAGTTTGTTGAAGCATCCAATCATAGGGCAAGAAGTCAGAGAGGAATAAGAGTATCCTTTCTCACGTGCTCAAAGATGAAGAAGGCATAGTGAAACACAGTGCCAAAGATTACATTTATGCAAGATGAACCATTTAGGAGGTATTTAGGGTTTACAAAGTTTATTTAAATTTTTGCTAAGGATAAAAGGAGGAATAAAGTGTATTATTTTTCTAGGGTTTATTAAGTTTAATGGAGAGATAAACAGGTTAATAGAGAATTTATTACCTTAGCTATTTTTTATAGTCTTGGAGTGATAAGTAGGGACTAGTATACTTATTTTGAAGTTTTCAAAAGTTATTTGATTACCTTATTTAATATTTAATTATGTTCTTAGAAGTTTTATTAGGAGTGATAAGTAGCTATTATAAGTTTATTAAATTTTATTAATGTCTTATTTGAATAAATTCTATTAAAGCTTTTCCTTTGAAGATATTATTTTTGCCATAGATTATTTGCAAATAATTTAGGAGAAATAAGGAATTTTACTTCAAACTTAGGAATATTTAAATTTGTAAGCATTATTATTTTCCTAATTAGGGACACATAAGGTAGTCAACTTCAAAGGCTATATGAGTGTCATCATGACATCCAACAAATTTTTGCTTTTAGAGTACCAAATCCTCAAAGGTCTTAATAATGCTTCATGGAAAAACAAAGTGATACAATTCTGATAGTAGAAAAACTTTGGGACATTGTTAGAGAAACAAAAACAAAACTTGTTGAAGGTGATAGAGAAATTAAAAAATATAAATAATAAGAAGCTAACAATATTATTATAATAACTTTTGCAATTACAGATGAGATATAGCCATACATAAGCTCAATAGTAACCTCTATAGAAGTGTGGAATACTTTAGCCAAAATATTTGAAGGAAAGAATAAAGCTACTATTTTGAATCTTCAAACTCAATTACATTCTTTAAAGGTTACTAGTGGTGAAAGCATTGAATTATTTTTAAGAAGAGTGGCAGACATAAAAGCAAAGCTATTAACTTTAGGTGAAAATGTAGAAGACAAATTGCTTGTTCAAGTGATCCTAAGAGCTCTTCCAAAAAATTACAAACATCTAGTTACTTCTTTGTAAATCCTTAGCAAGGACATTTCATTTGATGAGTTAGTCAATATTCTACAAGAGTATGAAGTTGAGAATTATATCAAATATGAAATGACTAAAAATGCACTGGTATCTAAAGATAAAACTCAAGGACATGTTGCTTCAACTACAAGAGACAAGTTTAATAGGAGTAAGAGATATTATTAGATATGTAGAAGAAGGAATAATAATACATATTTTTGTAGATATAATCCAAGGAATCAATCTCAAGGAAATTCGATAAATCAAAATGGTCAAGAAAATAGACCAATACAATCAAGACAATATCAAACTCAATATTGGCCACATCAGCACCAATTTCAATAGCAATATCCTTCTCAGTATCAATATAATCAACCTCAATTACAATATAGAGAAGGGAATCAAAAGGGTCATTTAGCTCAAGAAATTCAAGAACTAGAAGAAACTACAGAAGAAAATGAAGTCAAGGCTCTTTCAACAAAATTAGTAATACATGAAGAAAAGTTTTTGAAAGATACTAATTATTCATTTGATCAGAATACAGAAAGATAACAGATTGAAGAAAGCAATAAATAACAGCTCAGGCTTTAGGATTAGCATGAAGACCCATATTGAAGACTAAAGTCTTCAAAAATCAAATAATGTAATATAGAGGGGTGTTGGAGAATATTACATTATTTGGTACATGCCAATGTACCACCTTGGTACAATATTATATTAGGTGTGTGTCTTATATTAGAGTGTGATTTTATATTTTATGTAATGTAATAATGTGCATGAAATACACAAGTGTCATGCAATTAAGTGTGCATGTGTTATGAGTGTAAATGTGCACAAGTGTCCATTATGTAAGAGTGCACATGTTTCCTTAGAATAGGAAAGTGAAGAGTTACAAAGAAGAGTGAAGGTCAAGAGTGCACCATATGAGGAGTCACATATTGTTATATATTTGTGACAAAGCATTGTAATTGGTATAAAAAATGCATAGCATATAGCATGCATTAGTAGACCTTTATTCTATAGCATTTTCTAAGTGATTATTCATTGAGTAATTCTGAGTTATTCTTATTATTATTATTATATTCAATTCTATGGTTATTTACATTAAGTATTAGGCTACAAAAGCTATCATGGCTCAACCTAAGATCATCAAGGATATTAAAGTCCAACAAAGAAAAATAAAGCTTAAGAACAAAGAATATCCAAATAGGAATTCTAAGGGCAACAATAATACCCAATCTAAATCTTCTCAAGTCAATCATGTAGTGTTGAGTATCACAACCATCCCTAGAGTTCAACCTCAACACCTTACTTATCAACCCCAATAACCAATCTTCTAGGATTAGTCAATCCCTCCACAACCTAGAAATCCTTCTCCTTCTTCCCAATCTGCTACTCATCCCCAACATCCTCCTAGACCTCCTCACAATTTCACTCCTCTATTTGAGCCCATGTCAACCATTTCCTAAAAGCTCTATGACACATAAATGATATCCTTGCTAAAAATCCAATCGAAGAACTCGACCAAACCCAAACCCAAATGGTATAAGGAGTATCACTTTTACATTACCACTGCCAAAAGGGTCGTGACATTACTTATTTTCAACAATTCAAAAATTTGATACAAGACATGATTGATTGAAGGGATATCACAGGTTGACAACCCTCTAGCCCCTCCTATCCAAAATATTAGAATATATCAAAATCCTTTGCCACAACATGGAACTACACAACATTACAATGGGCCATGAACTTCTACATCTATGCCCAATCAAGTCAACCATGTAAATAGCATCCCATTTTACCAATATTTTTTGGAATGATAAGCATCATCACTAGGAATCAACACTATCCTAATCAAAAATCACACAATGAACCACAAGTTGCACCCTCTACATTGGCCATGCTAGCTCTACCTTCACAAGTCGTACCTCCTCTTATGCATCCTATTCTCCCTAATACTTCTATAATCCCTTCAATCCATGTGGAGGAGGTTCCCCTCTTCCCATCTACCACCCTATCCATTATCCATCATGCCCCCTCTCCCAATAACATAAAATATTTGGGACCCTCACATTCTGACCATGGCCTAATCCATCAGTCTACTCACATCCCTCTAATAAAAATCCCTCATAAGAGGACCACTTCATCCTCATTGCACCAATCTACCTCATATTTGTCACCTCTTCTTCCAAAATCATCTCTACCACGTCTTCTTCCAAAATCATCTATACCACCTCTTCTTACATAACCATCTCTGCCACCTTTTCTTCCAAAACCATCTTTTCCACCTCTTCTTCCAACATCTAATCCTCTCTCTCATTCCTCTCACATGGCCCAATACTTGTAGTTCTATCACGCATACTATCTCATTCCTCCACCTCCCCCATATTTATATCCTCATCCTTATCAACTTGATCCTGATCATGTCATCATCTCATTCAATCCTATCCCTGCTACTCCACCTCTACTTAACCTGAACCAAATATTGGACTAACTCACAATCCTTGAGCTACAGTTGAGTCACAAACACATATCTCCAGCACCCTATCAATCATTATTTATGACATATTCCACTTCACCTTCTACTCGACCTTGTTCACCTTGTCCACCTTATACCTAGATGCCCTTGTCGAAGCCACTATCAACCATACTTCAAAAACAATTGATACAAAAGTAATTTATTTACCTAGAACTCACCCAAAGAGAAACAACAAAGCCAAACTAAAATAATACAAAGAACAACACTATTGCATTTATCATCATCAAAAGGATCACAACATTGATGACTATAGATATTTTAAACATCTAGTATACGACCTGTTTGATCATGAGGAATTAACTATATCATTGACATGACCCCTTTCAATGGCTACATTATACTCTCATATTTTTATTTTAATCCACCTTCTTTCACCTAATCCATCTTCTCTCAATTTCTAACATCACATCCACACAATCTCAATTGCATACCATCAAAAATCATCTTACCGTTTGAGTTGGAAAATATTACCCTATCAATGCTATTGTAAACTTGATCAACACTCAATACCCATTATTAAAATATGTGTTTTTTCAAGAGCCTTTCCTGATACTATCACTAGCCCTCCTCTATTGGGGCTAAAGAGCAAAAATTTTCTTCTCCAATCAAAATCTAATTCACTACCAATTTGGTATGATCCACGCCTATGTCTATAGGGTTACCCATACCTACACTTAATCGAGGTGGCAACTTAAGACCACTTACAATCAATTAGAAGTATCTTTAGAAAACCTACCATATGGTTGACCCACATGCTAAATCAAATGTGCTCAACAATATATCAATGACAAGGTTCAAATATATTCATCTCTTCCATCACTAGGGCATCTCACATTGATCATGATTTGATATAATTTGACATATCCTCCTCAAGTGTCACTTTGGTACACTCACATCCATTATAAATCATCATCATCATCCATTCATTCTCCATCCTTGCTAGTCCTTCAATCTTTTCATCTCATTCAAAATTCCTTTTTTATCCATTTCTCTCCTCTTATTCATTCCAATTATTTGACTAGAGGATTCCATCCTTTTTCAAAACCCTCCTCTAGACTAGGGGTGTCATCCCTCCTTCATGACCACTTCTCTACCTAGGGGAGTTGAGACTCCTTCCCTCCCCCTCCAATTTTGTCACATCAGATCTCTCCACCTCATTCATCCTTTGCATTTATGCATAAGACTCATAGCATGTTAGTTTAGTCTTCTTTTGGATCCATGAATATTCATTTTCTCATCTTTATTGGCTTAATTAATCAATGACATATACATGGTTGTACATATTATTATTATTTGTACACCTCACACTTTGTTCATTTCATTACCATTTGTTCATCATACATTGTGGTGTAACACATCATATCACCCTGTTTAACATCTTTCTCATATTTTGTATTGTTACATCCATTAGTCAACACAACCATCATTATGTCTTGTCCATTTTTCATCTTGGGTTGCTTGAGAGTGGAGGTTGTTTCAGTAATTCAGCCATACCTAGTATTCTACTCCACATTTACCAAATATCATTATATTCTAAGGAGATTTTAGCCTCCCTGGCTAACTAGAGTTCTTTCTTGGACCATCCACATATCTCACATATTAATCATATTTTGAGTCTAGGTAAGATGAATCCATTCATAGCTCACCATCAAAGTGAGCAGTGCCCTTGGTTATCCTATCATGAGCATAATTCAAACCTAAGGATTCTTCAATAATTTTAGATGCCTCCACTAACGCTATAGACACCTAACTAAAAGTGGAGCTACATCAAAGGACTATGGAGATATCTCCACCAGAGTTATAGATGCTTGACTAGTAGTGGAGCCCTTCGCATGGTGATGTCTATCACATTAGCGATCTTTTGTACAGACCTTTTATTGCTCATAGATGAGCTAGCTTATCTTGGCATATACTACACTTGGTTCATCCAACCTCACTCAAAATTATGTAATGAACATCACTACATACACATTGGTCCATGAGTGGCTTGATATTTTACAACATGATCTTCATCTCTCAGGGATACTGCTTGACTACTAGATAAGTTTGATGGTATCACTACAGTGTTTGGGTTTTCTAGAAAAAAATTCGATCCCCACTTCCTAAGGCACCTAAGATGCCAATTTTTTTTTTAACCTCCCTCATTGTATTTTGGTCTCTATGTCTCTTTTCATATCCTTGCCATAATTCCTTTGGTCTCATTCACTATATTCATATCTCATGTTATTCTCACAATTTCCTACCATATAATTATGTTATTATGATTATGTGTTTGTCATTGATTAATTAAACCAATCATAATTTATCACATGCATACAAACATCCCTAAATGGTGATCAAACAAGCATTTATAATTCTTTACTATTACATCATAATCATCACAATTTATGTATCATATCTATCTAATCACATCTATCTATATCATCTATCATAACCATCCATCAATCATTAGACAACCACAACATAAAAACACATAATTTTCACAAACATCATATGTCTATATTATCCATCAACACATTATGCAAAATAATATAATGTCCATAGGCTACATCATCATGGCCCTTAGTCCTATCGTCTAAAATCCTGGCTTCTCAAGCCACATACACCAAAATCCTCATTGTTATCCACTAGTTGTCTTGCCACACCCTTCCATTCTACCCTATTGGTCACCTCTATTATGATTCTCATAAGCACTCTAGGTGATATCACTCCTCACCTATCTCTCACCCCTTGTGAGGATCCCACACCTACCACCTATGATATCGTAGGTTATGTACCCCACAATATTGTTGGAACCACTACCAACATACTCCTATGGCTTCGTCATGACTACAACATCAATTGTGAGGGCATTGATATAATGCCTCATCACCAACTAGATAGTTCTCTCTCCTCCTTCCCTTGGAATCCCACCAAATCTAGTTGTAAGGTAGCTATAATTGCCTCCCTTGATGAGGTCACTCACTGCACCCATAACTACCTAGCTCTTGTGCCTATCTATATCTCTCTGTAGTCATGGTTTTCACTCCCTACCTCAACTCATTCTACTCCCTAGATATCCTATCCCTCTCTTCCCTACAATGAGTGATAAAAAATGAGTGTTCACCACCTATCATACCTATTTATATCCAGGCACTGGATCCCATCTCATATGGTCTCCCATTATCCTGGACGATAACCTGGTGACCATATTAGATGGTCTCTTAGCTATGGTTGGTGATACCTAACCTTCTTCCCCTAGATAACCTCTCCTTATCTATATTTTCTCATCCAATCGAGCCCACACCTTCTCTCTCCATATCTCCTTCCATTTTGTACTTTTTTCACACACCTTTTGTCAATCAGCTTATTGTTAGCATCTCTTTCTTCCTCCACCTACTTGTTGCTTGAGGGGGTAGATGTCACCCATATAATTTTATCCTAAATCGGTCCAATACCCAAAACATCCAATTTTGGGACTACCCCTATCCAAAAAACACCTTTGCCAAAAATCACCATTAGCCCTCCTCTATTGGAGCAAAAGCAGAACTTCCCTTCTGACTTCAACTCAATCAATCCTCACCCATCACACTTTGACAAGTTGATCAAAGTGTCATGAGGACACCTACCAATGTCCTATTAGTCTACCATAATAAATCATCACTTCAAGTCCCACAAAGGTAAAGTTTTAAGGTCATGTGACTCTTCCCTAATTGGGGCATCTTACATAGTCTCTAATTTAAGGTAAATCTTATATCCTCCACCAAAACCATAATCATCACTTTTCAAACATCATAAGCCATCCACAACCATCCACTGCTAGTTTAGCTAACCTAGCGTCATCTCTTTTTGCACCACATTGTCGTCACACATAATATGGTACAAAAAGGGGTAAATGCAGACACCCAAAATACATCATTTTTGAATTACCTAAAGTCATCCTAACAATTTCTAATATCATCCTAATAATCCTCTAAAATTATAATACCCCATCCCATAACCTTACAAAAATTTAAATTTCCCTTCCCATCCCCCTAGTCTATGTGCACACACACCCCTCTAACTTCCCCCTTTCACCCTATAGGCCCAACTCATCTTATCACATTCCCCATGCACTTTCACAAGTGTGAACACATCACTTGGGTGGGGAAGACTTTTCACACCCAAGGTGCACATTCCCCATGCACTTTCACAAGTGTGAACACATCACTTGGGTGGGGAAGACTTTTCACACCCAAGGTGCATGTTCTCCATGCACTTTCATGAGTGTGAAAACACCACTTGCGTACGAAAGACTTTTCACACCCAAGGTGCACATTCCCCATGCACTTTCACAAGTGTGAACATGTCACTTGGGTGGGGAAGACTTTTCACACCCAAGGTGCACATTCCCCATGCACTTTCACAAGTGTGAACACACCACTTGGGTGCGGAAGACTTTTCACACCCAAGGTGCACATTTCCCATGCACTTTCACAAGTGTGAACACACCACTTGGGTGCAAAAGATATTTCACACCCAATATGCACATTCCCCATGCAATTTCACAAGTGTGAACACACCATTTGGATGTGAAATACTTTTCATGCCCTGTAACCACCCCCTCTTCTTAGAAAAAACTCCATAAGTACCCTTCTCTTTCCCTTTATATAGAGGTAAATGAGAAATATAGCCAAAAATATTCTGAAATCCCTTTCTATGTTTTTAGCCCCCTTTTTATCACCGTCACTCTTGTGTGTGTGTTGTAGCCATGGAGACAAATGTATGTGGAAACATACACCTACCCAATGACTAAATTTATTCACATATGGGAGATCAAATTTGTGCTAAACCATCATAAGATATCCTTAACACCCTGTCAAAGGTCCATAGTCAATTTTAGTACCATATGAACACCAAGGAAGAGACCACCCACCCCGAGATATTTAGCATAAGGGACCATCTAACCCTACATGGTTATGTTCCAGAGCCTAATCCAAATAGACAACAATAGCAAATAACACAATAAGGTAAGCAAGGTAGTGTTTTCTAAGTTTTCCATGGCATCTTGACATTACATTCTTGTTTTAACCAAGATCTGTTAAGTTTTTATTATTTATCATCTTTTACATAGTTTGGGCCTAACCAAGGTAGGCCCTTGATGCTACTAATTTATTATTGGGGGTTGTGTTCAGGTATCATGGAGTAGCATCAGCCTAGGATGGTTGAGTGAACATAGATTTAAAACCCGTCCAACTCTCGAAGTGGTATAGGAGATCTATGGAGCACCATTTGCTACAATGTTTTTAAAAATAAAATGGAACATTATCCACCTTGGAGATCCCATTGTAAAAACCCCAAGAGGGTCATTTATAAAATAATATTCATTGTAATATTTCTTCAATTTGTTAATAAAATGATGAAGTTTTCTTACCACAAGAACCTTATTTCCATAGACTAATGAGTACGAAAATTATTTTAATGTCTTTTTCACTATAATTCGGTCCATCCATAATGCTTGGTCGAGTAAAATATGCTAACTTTTCTTGTTTTTTCTAAGAACTCAAATATTGTTTCTTGATTGGATGATTTTGTAGCTATCACTTTAGTCCAACAAGTAAAGTAATATACCACTATAAAAATGTATTCATGGATTGTTAAGAAATTTAAATTTATAACCCTAATGAAGTCTAACCCCCACTATTAAAAAGGCTCATCTAGTATAATTGGTTGTAGTGGTAGCAATGAATTTAGGTTTATTTCGATTAAATGTTAACACCTTTCATAAGCTCTAGCTACTTTGAATGAATCTACAAATATTATGGGCCAATAATATCTAGCTTTGATAATTTTAACAGTCATTGTTTATCCCTAGTAGTGTCCCTTATAAAATCCTGAGTGAAACTTTGTTAATACTTTCTCAATTTGTTTTCGCTTTATGCAACAGAGGACTCCATAAAACATATTTCTATATAGCCCCTTTGGTAATAGGATGTACTTCAAGGCTTGTAACCTATATTTGCACCTTTGTGAGGCTTTCAACTCTTTAGAGCACTTTCACATTCAAAAATATTTTATTAGTTTATCCACCCAGTCAAGTTTCCTTGAGTGTTGTTCAATTTCAGGTCTCCTCTAACAATGTCTTCTATGCACATGTTATAGTTTTACTTTGAGGTTGTGGCCAATTGTTGACATAAGTATTTTCCTCTTACTAACTTAGTAGGGCATATCTCAATATCACATTCTTGTATTTTGGTGACTCATCCAACTCTTTTTTCTCCTAGTTATCCCTGAAGGAAAAAATTTCTAACATTTTAATGCACTACATAGACTAGTCTTGCTTTGAGATAAGTAATGTCTGAACTTTTTCAATGATTTCATGATAGTAAACACCTGCTTTTCTATAACATTATAGTTCCTTTGATAATCATGAAATGTTTGACTTAAGAAAACCATTAGGTGTTCCTCTTTATTCATCATCCTTTAGGTCAAAACTGTGGCATAACTATCTTCAGACCCATATGCATATAAGATGAAATTCTTACTAAAATTTGGGTTGATCAAGACCGAAGCTTTTGTGATGGCTTCTTTGATCTGCTAAAATTCTCTTTTCTTTCAAGAGCCCATTAAAATGCTACATATTTCTTTAGGATCTTTGTCATGGATTTGACTATCTATGCAAAGTCAAACACAAATTTTCGGATAAAATTGATTTACCCAAAAAATGGTTGTCGATATTTTTTACTAAGGGGAAGTGGGGGGGCTAAAATAGCTTGAATTATTTTTGGATTAATGGTCATCCCTTGTTTGGAGACAACATGTCCCAAGAGTTTTCCCTCATGTATAGCACAAATTGATTTATTTGGATTAAGTGATATTCCAAACTCATGTCACTTCTAAAAAACCATCTCTAGATGCTCTAGGTGTTGTTTTTTATGATATAAAACTATCATGTTGTCTAAGTGTTGTGACTGGCGCACAACTTACCCCAAAATTAGGGACCCACATTGAATTTTGGCTTTGAGAGGTTTTGTTGTCCTTGAGTGTTAGTTTTGATAGGTTTCAAGGTGTTATGTTGGCTATGGACTTCTTGCTTCCTATCAAATTTTATTTTGTATTTGGTTAATAAAGATAGAGAAATCTCTACTTTGCTTATTTTGGTATACTTTGTTAGTATTTGGTGCTTTTTATTTTTGGTATGTTTAGGGTTGTTGTAGTGGCATTTTTTTCATTTATTTAATAAACTAAATGATCATTTATTTTTTTTACAAATAAATAAAACAAATTTTAAAATAAAAAATATGTATATTTATATATACTAATAAAACAAAATAAAATAAAGATAATTAAAAAAAAAAAAAATATATATATATATATATATATATATATATATATATATATATATATATATATATATAATTTTCAAGCTGCGTATTCCTTTGTTGGAATTGCGCTCTATGTCAATGCCTTTATTCATTTTAATACAATTTGTTATGTTTCCCCCAAATGTTAGCATGATGTATGATTTTAAGCAGCCAATGTTGGTTTTCTACAGAAGCAGGACACGGACCAGGTGTGAACATTGGAGCACACACACGATGACATAGCAGTTTTGGACCACATGATTGCCAAGGATTGATGACAGATAACATTACCAAAAATGAGCTAAGTTCGAGCGGCAAAGACATGGACAGTGTGCAACACTGACGGCCACAACAGAAATTTTATCTCGACGACAGATTGGAAAGACCAAAAAATGATGAACGTGGATAGGTTGATTCGGAGCCAAATGAAGAACTGAGTCACGCAGGATCATGAGACTGAGAAGTGCAGAGAAATTGCAAATGTCGTAGGTGGGACGCTTTCACACCATGAGTTTTTTGAATATGCAAAATTGGACATGTCGGACAATTTGCAGTAGATGGAATACTCCAATGAGAAGAATTGACACGACATTGCAGCAATGGCTAAGGTTCGACCAACGTGGAGTAGCATCGGGAGATTTTAATGCTTCGTGGAATCAAAGGTACTTGTCGAAGACCTCATCATTCATGAAATGATCCATGGTGCGGGAATGTTCAATCGTAGGTGAAGCTAGGGTGAGCAACGAAGCTGTAGAAGAACAGGTATTAAAGTGGAGTAAAATTCCAACATAGGACAAAACTGTCATACTTGGATGAATCGACAGTGGATGTGGAAGATAACATATCAAAATAGCATCTCATATCATCAGAAGTGCATGTGGATAGGTTGTAAGAAGACAACCATGGACAACATATCAAAATATTAGTTCTATGATTTTTGTGAAGTGTAACAAGGCCTTGGTTTATGTAGTTAGCTGTCAGACATATTAGACTCCGATGACCATATTTCGCAATAATAAAAAAATATCTCCCTGTTTCACAACATGGCAGTGGATGTGGAGCAGTTTATGTTAACAGTAACACCAGTGGATGATGGGGCAATAGGTTGTCTCGCTTTGTATAAAGGTTACCGAGGGAGAGGGACGAATATGTTAGAAGAGATATTAAAGTGGAACAAAATTCAAATTGTATCGAAAATGCGACAGTTACTCGAAGATCAAAACAGAGAAAATATACGCAGTGTAGAGAGCAGCAATAATGAGGTCAATTTCTCAAGAGAAGATAGCAACATGTTAAAGATGCCAAATTGGATAATGTGGCAGATCAATGCCAAAAGGGTGAACTGAAGCGGGTAACATGCAGATAAGCTAGACATCACAGACCAAAAGACAGCGAGCGACAACATATACAGTGGGGTAATATGGTGAAGGAGGTTTCTCATGAATGGAGTCTTGTGAACAAATGAAAGCCCATTCTGATGAGGAAGCCGGAAGAGATTTCCAAAGAGGAGTATGTTGCATCTTACAAGAGTTTAACAAATGACTTGGAAGAACATATTACAGTGAAACATTTGTCTGTTGAGAGACCATCTCTCATGAGAGATCTCAAACTGAAAGCTACAGTAGTTGTCACTTCCACATAGTTATCTAAAGCGATGAAGCTAACAAGTTTACTCCACGCGGAAAACATGAACATTTAATCAATAGGGATGGTAGATGACATGTGGAAAAAAGGGCAGGGTCTACATAGAAATATGCATGCACCCACCGGATGATTGCCTATTTTTGCAGGTTGTGCTGCCACAAAATAATAATAAAGGTTATTATAATTATTTGCAAGGCGTGAGTTTCGAGACATTACAGGAGAAAGTTTTTGTCTGTCCTCTACACTCTAATATCAGGATGCATGAATAAAAGAAGATTAATATAAGCTATATAAAAGGTATAAGAAGATTGTCGTTAGGGAAATAAAATAAAAACATTGGAAAAAGAGGAGACTGTCACAAAGGTAAGTTAAAGGCCTTGGAATGCTTGAGAAGATGAAAATGAAATGGATAAAGAGAAAAGTTCAGAGAACAAACGCAGGGAAGAAAGCGAATAACCAAGAAGGAAAATGTTAAATACCCATTTATTGCATAAAAAACGGGTTGGATCTTTTGGGAGAGAAAGGCCACCGCTCGACTGTTTCCACCACTTGATGCTACTTTTGGGTATGGATTTTGTATTGTAGTTGAACATTGAATATATTTCTACAATTTATTGGAGATGTTTCAAGTTTTAATGTTGATTTGATTTCGTTTTCAGTATATTGCACCATTTTTTTAGAATATTGCACTGCATTAGTTGTTTGATTGGGTTAAGTCGAGTCACACTAATTTCGGTTTTGTGCTGAATACTAATGCTTGTAGGATCTATGGAGAAATTTTGGGTTGCAACATTTTGTTTGATTTTTGTTATTTCATTTCTTTTTATTTTTCTAATCCTTTCTTTTTGTTGTTTTTTTAATTTTTGGTGATTAAAATAAAAATCCAAAAAAATCAAAATCCAAAAATAAATACATGGGTGTGAAGAATCAACTTCAATATTTCATCCGAAACAATTTCGAACTCATTCCAAAGCCATTTCGATTTTATAAAAATTATTAAAAATTGTTGTTTTATAAGGGTTTTATAATTTCAAAATTTTCATATTTTTGCATTTTTGAAGGTAAATCGATTCTGCAGCTTTGCATTTATGTTCACAAGCAATAAATGAACTTCCCTTTATGAAAATTTCAATTTCATCAAAGGGGGGTAATTTTTATGGCATTCCATAGGCCATCATTTTTAGAGCAATAAATTACCTTTTCTTTATGAAAATTCTGATTTCATTAAAGAGAAGGTAATCTATTATTATATCAAAGGCTATTGTTTTCAAAGCATTAAATTATTTCTTCTTTATGAAAATTATTTCATTAAAGAGGGATAATTATAATGACATTTTAAGGCCCTTACATTTCATGGTTATTCATGCATATTTATTTCCTTTTATTTTATTCATCAAGGCAAATTAAAAGGAATCCAATCTTCATTTCACATTCATATTTAGAGAGATTTTAATCTTCTATTTTAATATTCAAAGTAGGGTTTAAAGAAGCTAAAAACTTGTTTAAATCTACTTAATAAAGGAAGATAAAATCTACCTAAAATCCTCCAAGATAAAATGAACTAAGGCTTACATCGTGGTCATATGAGGGCCAATTCACATTTTCATTTCTTTTAAGTTTCATGAACAATTATTAGCATAGCATAATAAAATAAACCAACACAGACCCCTTGTTAATAGTTACTTGCAATCACTAAGGTATTCCTAGCACTCATTTGATATATCTTCACAAGATTACAAGCACACATAAGTAAAAGGAACCTTGGAGAAGTTGTTTTTGTTTTAACTTCTTTGCAAGAGAGGGTTTTGTGATCAAAATCCTAAGTGTGATGGTTGTTTTGCAATTGGGTAAAATTACCACTCAACATTTTGGCGCTAGAAGGAGGGCCTGAATTGGTTTACTTTATTGCTATTTAGATGCTATATTGTTCATGTTTACTTGAAAGGTTTATTTGAAAGGAATTGGTCTTGACTAACGAGGTTTTGTTTACATGTGATCACTTTCATTGATTTAAAAATTCTCTAATTGATGATGCATTAATGCTAACCTTTTGTGAATTGGAGAATGTTCTCTAATATCATGGTTTAATTGATGCATATCTTTTGGTTGATATACATGATTATTTATATGTTAGACATTTGAGATTTGTTAGTCATTTCATACTTCTTTGTAAGATATTTTTTTGACTAACAAAGTTGGTATTAAAGTGGTATTCTTTGAGGTCCACTAATGGCCATGTTTGCACCATGGATGACAGGCAACCCATTGAACATACCTGGAGTTCAACACTATTTACCCTTTGATTTTGAGAGATATCTTCCTCGATTTGTGTCTAATGGGACAAGGCCCGCAGAAGAGCATATTCAATCATTTAAAATTTATGTGAATCATTTAACGGTTTGGTATGATGATGTTGCATGTAAAATGTTCCCTTACACCTTGGACAAAGTTGCATACGATTGGTTTACTAATCTACCTGTAGGGTCTATCACTTCTTGGGCTCGACTAGAGGCAATGTTTCTCAATCAATTCAACAAGAAGCTAGTTGACCCAATCCTCATGTACAATCAATTTATCACTATTTGTAGAGGATCGAGCGAAAATTTGAAGTCATTCATCAAAAGGTTCCATGGGCTATACACTCAATTGGTAGTACCTTATGTCCTTGCAAAGGGAGCAACTATCCAAGTATACCTCAATGCTCTTGACCCATTCACTTCCACATATTTACGAGGGATACCCCAAATCACATCATTGTCCCAAGATTATGCTCAAGCAATGGCAATTGAATAACAATTGAGTTATCAAAATTATGGTGGGAGTTTTGAATCGTATAATTCTCAATAATTTAATACCTCCCTTACCCACCCAATGATTTATCCACCTCAACCAAGTTCAAGTGGGAATCAATTTCAAAATCAATTCCAAAATATTTCATTGTCCTCGAATGTGAATCAATTTCAAAATCAACCATCATTCTTAAGTGCGAATCAATTTCAAAATACTCATCTTGATCATCTTTTGAAAGATGTGTCTAAGATAAATTTCAATGAGTTTCACAATAATATGATTTCAAACATGGAGGGAGTCCTAGATCTAACTAGTATTGAAACATGTGATAGGTCAGGAACCCTTGACCCACCAAAAGATGAATTTTTTGAAATTGAGGATGAATCTGAGGAAGATGAAGTTTTTGAAATTGAGTCCTCAAAGGTGGATAAATGTGAAAAAGAGTTGATAGAGGAATCTAGAGAATCATTTGTCTCACACCCCTATTGATGAAATTTCTATTGATATGCAAAATACGAAAAACTTGGGTGCGAATTCACATGATTGTCTTGAAGATTCTGAGGAAGAAATACTATGGATGGTTAAAAAAGAATTGGAACCAAATGATGACCCTTTTGTTTGGGAAAGAAAGGGTTTAGAATCATTATTCACAAAGGAGGATTGGGATGATCATAGAAAGAAGAATGCAAAAACCGATCCCATTATAGAAACCCCTAAGCCATCAAAAGTGGTTGAAAATGAGGTTGAAAGAGAACCAATAAATGAATTCAAAGATATAACAAAATTTCACCACTTGTTCTCGAAAAACACTTTGGATGAGATTGTTGAAACTGATGGTCAAGAAAACCCACACCTTCCAAATTGTGATAAAATTGAATTTTGGGTTACAAATACGAATTGTGATATTACAAGCTTGAATACAAATAGTAGCCCACTTTTGAAAATAATTGAACCATCTAAGGAAGGTGAAGGTGAATTGGATGAGAAACACGTTGATGAATTGGAAGATGTTGAAGAAGTAGTTGAGTGTCACCACTTGATTTTGGAAGATGATTACTATGATTCTTGGAAGAAGTGGGAAGAATATGCTCACTCCAAACCTTCTAATGAACCTTTTGTGTCAAGTGATATGCAAGATAATACAATTACTTTCTCGCATGAGGATATTACAAATCTTGTACAACCTAAGAATGGTTTGGAAGAAGGGTTGGAATCTCATCAAGTGTTGGAAAATGATAATGATTCTACTACCATGGATAAATAAGGAGAACCACTTACTTTGGTCCCCTTTGAGAGGTAAGAAATTAAAAATATTGATCCACCTATTGGCTCTGCAATGTCTATGCCACCTCAAAATGAGGAAATTCTAGAACCTGAGTGGTTTGGGTTTGATATTATTGATGATCCTAATGAAAATACGGATTTTGAAACAACTCAATCCATTGATCATGGAAAGGTGTTATGTGACACATATCTTAAGAAGCTAGGGTCTTGTTTTGAAAAAGATGGGCATATGTTTTATTGGGTACCTAACTTTGGTATTTTTGAATAGGTGCTTGATGATGATGAAAGTCATGAGGAAGAAGAAAAAGTTACAAATTCTCTCCAAGTATGGGTAAATGAAAATGTGCCAAAGGTAAAATCTCACCTTTTGTGTTCCAAAATTCGAACTCCAGGTGAAGGTGTGTCTAATTGGTTGTTGGATTCAAATGCTATCAATGATGAAATACTAGTAGAGGTTAATAAAGAACTAGAATTGATGTCTACTCACACCTCTAATAATATTGCTTTGGTGAATGAAAAAGAAGTTGATATGCTTGAATTATTGAATCAAATTCATCAACAATTGATAATGGAATCTAGGATAAAAACCTATAATGATATTCATTTAATAGATATCCTAGATGCTTGCAAATTGTTGTGTAAGTTTGATTGGCCTAAAAACATGCAAAATGATGTGGCTTCAAAATTTTTAGAAATAGGCTCCTACTTGAAAGATCTCATATTTGAAAAAGAAAGCCTAATTCTAGATAATAAATTGAATTGTGAAATCTACATGTTAAGGAATAGACAAGAAGCAATTGAAAATCAATTATTGTCTTATCAATTTAATGATTTGAAGTTTCAATTTGGAATTGCTAATACCCTCGAATCAAATTGGTGGGGTGAGAGAGACAAGATGAATATTGTTGTATTGTTTGGCCTAATCTTGTTTTCGTTGGATTTTTGTAAAACTTGGTGTGTGTATCATGTTGTATGTCTCTTGAAATGTGCTAATCATGTTTGGGATCCAGGGAAGTGATGGCTCAAAATTTTACATCCTTTTGTACCATATGTATATTTTTGTACATAGTTTTGGTTTTTGTGCTTTTGGTTTGACAAGTTGTGTGTTTGCTTTCTTGTTAGTTTACATTAGGTTAGAGTTTGGTTTGTGTTTTTAGTTCTTGTATTTTGGGTTGTTCCCTTGTTTTGAGGTGATGTTTTGTGGTCGCTAACTAATGGCCTCTTGATCATTTTTGTGTTCTTTTGTTAAGTAATATGGAATACCTAATTTGAAAGCAGGTGAACCTGAGAAAAGAGGGATGAATTATGTTGTGATCTTGCTCAGATTTTGGAACTAAAATGGTAGAGAGTAGAACAATGAAATATTTTGCCAAATCTCCACATGTAACTCATATATTAAAGGGTATTTCTAGAATTTTTGAAGGATGAAGTTATCTTGATTTACAAATTAAGGCAAAAATTCAACACGCTCTATGTATATGCTTCCTAACCTTAGTGATACATAAACTATTGCAAAGCCATAAAAAAATAAAAAATGAGCATTGAAAAGTTTGATCAAATCAATGACAAAGTCTAGATAAACTCTACCAGGGATATGGACGCCTGACCAATAGTAGGGCTCTATCTAGACATAGCTTGATTATAAAAAAGGCTTTGCAAAGTAGTATTAAGACACAAGGGTGATTTAGATAAACCCTATCGAGGCTATAGATGCCTGACTGGAAGTAGAGATCTATATGTAAAAGTTTTCTTTTATGAGCCGTGCTTCATAGCCTAAATGTAAACCAAGTAATGGAATCTAGAAGGTTTCCAAGAATACAAAAATGAATCACTTTATCACACACTAAGCAGAGACAGATGGATTAGTTGTTATCTATTCGAAGCTATGAACCCCCACCTTCTTGGGACATATCTAAATAATTTGTATTTCATTGATCTTTTGTGTTCTCGTTTCAAATTGGGTTCTTCACCTAAAATGCTCAAGAGTATTTCCCAACAGAGTCGCCATTTGTTGTGAATGGCGCACAACTTACTGCAAAATTGGGGACCCACCTTGAATTTTGGTTTTGGAAGGTTTTGTTGTCCTTGAGTGTTAGTTTTGATAACTTTCAAGGTGTTATGTTGGCTATGGACTTCTTGCTTCCTATCAAATTTTATTTTGTATTTGGTTAATAAAGATAGAGAAATATCTACTTTGCTTATTTTGGTATACTTTGTTAGTATTTGGTGCTTTTTATTTTTGGTATGTTTAGGGTCGTTGTAGTGGCATTTTTTTCATTTATTTAAGAAAATAAGTGATCATTTGTTTTTTTTACAAATAAATAAAACAAAATTCAAAATAAAAAAATTATGTATATTTATATATACTAATAAAATAAAACAAAATAAAGATAATTAAAAAAATAAAATATATATATATATATAAAATAATAAAAAAATTATAATAAAGTATATATATATATATATATATATATAATTTTCAAGTTGCGTATGCTCTATGTCAATGCCTTTATTCATTTTAATGCAATTTGTTGTGTTTCCCCCAAATGTTAGCATGATGTATGATTTTAAGCAGCCAATGTTGGTTTTCTATAGAAGCAGGCGTAGGGCCAGATCGACGCGGACCAGGTGTGAATATTGGAGCACACGCATGATGACAGAAATTTTGGACCACATGATTGCCAAGGATTGATGAAGAATAACATTACCAAAAATGAGCTAAGTTCGAGCGTCAAATACATGGACAGTGTGCAACACTGACGGCCATGTTAGAAATTTTATCTCGATGACATATTGGAAAGACCAAAAAATGATGAATGTGGATAGGTTGATTCGGAGCCAAATGAAGAACTGAGTCACGCAGGATCATGAGACTGAGAAGTGCAGAGAAATTGCAAATGTCGTAGGTGGGACGCTTTCACACCATGAGTTGTTTGAATATGCAAAATTGGACATTTCAAACAATTTACAGTAGATGGAATACTCCAATGAGAAGAATTGACACGGTATTGCAGCAATGGCTAAGGTTCGACCAACATGGAGTAGCATCAAGATATTTTAATGCTTCGTAGAATCGAAGGTACTTGTCGAAGACCTCATCGTTCATGAAATGATCCATGGTGCGGGAATGTTCAATCGTAGGTGAAGCTAGGGTGAGAAATGAAGCTGTAGAAGAACAGGTATTAAAATAGAGTAAAATTCCAACATAGGACAAAACTGTCATACTTGGATGAATCGACAGTGGATGTGGAAGATAATCGGAATACAATGGTCGATTATTGAAGGTTGGGTGCAGTAAATAGCATCAGAAGTGCACGTGGATAGGTTGTAAGAAAACAACCATGGACAACATATCATAATATTAGTTCTATGATTTTTGTGAAGTGTAACAAGGCCTTGGTTTATGTAGTTAGTTGTCAGACATATTAGACTCCGATGACCATATTTTGTAATAATAAAAAAAGATCTCCCTGTTTCACAACATGGTAGTGGATGTGGAACAGTTTATGTAAATAGTAACACCAGTGGATGATGGGGCAATAGGTTATCTCGTTTTGTATAAAGGTTACCGAGGGAGAGGGACGAATATGTTAGAAGAGATATTAAAGTGGAACAAAATTCAAATTGTATCAAAAATGCCACAATTACTCGAAGATCAAAATAGATAAAATATACGCAGTGTAGAGAGTAGCAACAATGAGGTCAATTTCTCAAGAGAAGATAGCAACATGTTAAAGATGTCAAATTGGATAATGTGGCAAATCAACGCCAAAAGGGTGAATCGAAGCGGGTACATGCAGATGAGCTAGACATCACAGACCAAAAGACGGCGAGCGAGAACATATACAACAGGGTAATATGGTGAAGGAGGTTTCTCATGAATGGATTCTTGTGAACAAACGAAAGCCCATTCTGATGAGGAAACCGAAAGAGATTTCCAAAGAGGAGTATGTTGCATCTTACAATATTTTAACAAATGACTTGGAAGAACATATTACAGTGAAACATTTCTCTATTGAGAGACCATGAGAGATCTCAAACTGAAAGCTACAGTAGTTGTCACTTCCACATAATTATCTAAAGCGATGAAGCTAACAAGTTTACTCCACACGAAAAACATGAACATTTAATCAATAGGGATGGTATATGACATGTGTAAAAAAGGGCAGGGTCTACATAGTGAACATACCAATGTATGACGCAAGTTCAACGAAGATACATTGGTAGATAAAAAGACCAAGAATACCATGACGATGATTGTGCAGTCGGGCATCAATGTGGCAAGGGAAGATAAAAAAAGACAAAACTATTGAGAATTCATCGTAAGTATTGAGGAGCATGCTTCAAGGTGAATGGTTGAGCATAGAGAAATATGCATGCACCCATCGGATGATTGCCTATTTTTGTAGGTTGTGCTGCCATAAAATAATTATAAAGGTTATTAAAATTATTTGCAAGGTGTGCGTTTCGAGACATTATAGGAGAAATTTTTTGTCTTTGAGGAAGTTTTTGTCTATCCTCTACACCCTAATATCAGGATGCATGAATAAAAGAATATTAATATAAGCTATATAAAGGTTATAAGAAGATTGTCGTCAGGGAAATAAAATAAAAACATTGGAAAAAGAGGAGATTGTTACACCTTGGAATGGTTGAGAAGATGAAAATGAAATGGATAAAGAGAAAAGTTCAGGGAATAAACGTAGGGAAGAAAGCAAAGAACCAAGAAGGAAAATGTTAAATACCCATTTATTGCATGAAAAACGAGATGGATCTTTTGGGAGAGAAAGGCCACCACTTGATGCCAATTTTGGGTATGGATTTTGCATTGTAGTTGAACATTGAATATCTTTCTACAATTTATTGGAGATGTTTCAAGTTTTAATGCATTTTTATGGTTGACTTGATTTCATTTTCAGTATATTGCACCATTTTCTTAGAATATTGCACCGCGTTAGTTGTTTGATTGCATTAAGTCGAGTCACACTAATTTCGGTTTTGTGCTGAATACTAATGCTTGCAAGATCTATGGAGGAGTTTTGGGTTGCAGCATTTTGTTTGATTTATGTTATTTCATTTCTTTTTATTTTTCTAATCCTTTCTTTTTGTAGTTTTTTTAATTATTGGTGATTAAAATAAAAATAAAAATAAAACAAAATTCAAAAATAAATACATGGGTGTGAAGAATCAACTTCAATATTTCATCCGAAACAACTTCAAACTCATTCCAAAGCCATTTTGATTTTATAAAAATTATTAAAAATTGTTGTTTTATAAGGTTTAATTTTAGAATTTTCATATTTTTGCATTTTTGAAGGTATATCGACTTTGCAGCTTTGCATTTATGTTCACAAGCAAGAAATGAACTTCCCTTTATGAAAATTTCAATTTCATCAAAGGGGGGGTAATTTTTATGGTATTCCATGAGCCATTATTTTTAGAGCAATAAATCACCTTTTCTTTACGCAAATTCTGATTTCATTTAAGAAATGTAATTTATTATTATATCAAAGGCTATTGTTTTCGAAATATAAAATCCACCTAAAATCCTCCAAGATAAAATGAACTAAGGCTTACATCGTGGTCATATGAGGGCCAATTCACATTTTCATTTCTTTTAAGTTTCATGAACAATTATTAGCATAGCATAATAAAATAAACCAACATAGACCCCTTGTTAATAGTTACTTGCAATCACTAAGGTATTTCTAGCACTCATTTCATATATCTTCACAAGATTACAAGCACACAAGTAAAAGGAACCTTGGAGAAGTTGTTTTTTGTTTTAACTTATTTGCAAGAGAGGGTTTTATGATCAAAATCCTAAGTGTGATGGTTGTTTTGCAATTGGGTAAAATTACCACTCAACATTTTTGACGCTAGAAGGAGGGCCTGAATTTGTTTACTTTATTGCTACTTAGATGCTATATTGTTCATGTTTACTTGAACGGTTTATTTGAAAGGAATTGGTCTTGACTAACGATGTTTTGTTTACATGTGATCACTTTCATTGATTTAAAAATTCTCTAATTGATGATGCATTAATGCTAACCTTTTGTGGATTGGAGAATGTTCTCTAATGTCATGGTTTAATTGATGCATATATTTTGGTTGATATACATGATTATTTATGTGTTAGACATTTGAGATTTGTTAGTCATTTCATACTTCTTTGTAAGATATTTTTTTGACTAACAAAGTTGGTATTAAAGTGGTATTCTTTGATGTCTACTAATGGCCATGTTTGCACCATGGATGATAGGCAACCCATTGAATATACTTGGAGTTCAACACTATTTACCCTTTTATTTTAAGAGATATCTTCCTCGATTTGTGTCTAATGGGACAAGACCCGCAGAATATCATATTCAGTCATTTAACATTTACATGAGTCATTTAACGGTTTGGTATGATGATGTTGCATGTAAAATGTTCCCTTACACCTTGGACAAAGTTGCATACAATTGGTTTACTAATCTACCTGCAGGATCTATCACTTCTTGGGCTCAACTAGAGGCAATATTTCTCAATCAATTCAACAAAAAACTAGTTGACCCAATCCTCGTGTACAATCAATTTGTCACTATTTGTAGAGGACCCAGCAAAAATTTGAATTCATTTATCAAAAGGTTCCATGGGCTATACACTCAATTGGTAGTACCTTTTTTTCTTCCAAAGGGAGCAGCTACCAAGTATACCTCAATGATCTTGACTCATTTACTTTCACATATTTACGCGGGATACCCCAAATCACATAACTGTCCCAAGATTATGCTCAAGCAATGGCTATTGAATAACAATTGAGTTATCAAAATTATGGTGGGAGTTTTGGATCATATAATTCTCAATCATTTAATACCTCCCTTACCCACCCAATGATTTATCCACCTCAACCAAGTTCAAGTGGGAATCAATTCCAAAATCTTTCATTGTCCTTGAATGTGAATCAATTTCAAAATCAGCCATCATTCGTAAGTGCGAATCAATTTCAAAATACTCATCTTGATCATCTTTCAAAATATGTACCTAAGATAAATTTCAATGAGTTTCACAATAATATGATTTCAAACATGGGGGGGAGTCCTAGATCTAACTAGTACTAAAATATATGATAGACAGGGAACCCTTGACCCACCAAAAGATGAATTTTTTGAATTTGAGGATAAATCTGAGGAAGACAATTTGTTTTAAAATGAGTCCTCAAAGGTGGATAAATATGAAAAAGAGTTGATAGAGGAATTGTTGGCAATTTTGGGTACTTTGAGTACATTGCCTTTGCTCAAGTGTATAAGTTGTCATTGATGTCAAGAAGCTTTTGAAGGAATTTGATTTGATGTCAAATAATTTTTTTTGATGAAGGTTACGGCATGACAGTTTCAAAAGTCTTTTGCAAACCCCAAGCTGACAGGTTCGAAAGAAAGTAAGTTGGAAAAGTGTCGCGATATCACGACATGTCTCATTTTCGCGACTTAAGCAGGAGAGAGAAAGCATTTTAGAAAAGTGTCACGATATCGCAACATGTCGCATTTTCACGACTTAAGCAGGAGAGAGAAAGCAAGTTAGAAAAGTGTCGCGATATCGCGACATGTCGTAGTTTTGCAACTCAAAGAGGAGAGAGAATGTACGGAGTCATAAATGTCGCGATTTCGCAACATATTGCAAGGAAGGTTGTACGGACGAAAAAGTTTCACGATTTCACGACATGTTGCAGGAGAGAGATTCCGAAAGAAAAAGTGTCATGATTTCACGACATAATGCAGAAGAGAGAGTCCGTAGTGTGAATTGTCATAATTTCGTGACAAGTTCGAAGAGAGAGAAAGTAACACAAAAAGTGTCATGATTTCACGACATGCAACAGAGTTCAAAGTGAGAACTGTCACGATTTCGTGACATGCTGCAGAGTTCAAAGTGAGAACCGTCTCGATTTCATGACATGTTGTAGATGAAAATGTTCCAAGTAAGAACTGTCATGATTTTGTGACATGCAGCAAAGGAAAGGTTTCAAAGTAAGAAATGTCACGATTTCGTGACATATTGAAGAAAAAGCGTACGGATGCAGAAAGTGTCACGATTTCACGACATGTTTCATTTTTACGGGCGTAAGGCAAAGAAAAGCACAAGGCAACTAAAGTGTCATGATTTCGTGACATGTTCCATTTTCGCTAGTTCCTGCAGAGAAGAGTGTACTGAAGCGGAAGGTGTCGCAATTTCACGACATGTCATGTTTTTGCTAGTGCAAGCAAAGAAGAGTGCAAGGAAGTGAAAGTGTCACGATTTTGTGACAAAAACTGAAAGCAGGTCTTCTATAGGAGAAGTGTCACGATTTCATGACAAAAGCAGAAAGGAGGTCGATGAAGACAAAAGTGTCACAATATCGCGACAAGAGCTTAGTTGAAGTCATCAAAGGCTGAAGTGTCACGATATCGCGACAAAAGCCAAAAGAAAGTGTATGGTTGCAAAGGTGTCACGATATCGCGACATGTTGTAGTTTCACAGCAGAAGCTACAGAAGAGTTACAGAGGCAGTGAAGCTAACAAAGTCAAATTTTAGCCGACAAATATTAGGGTTTGTTTTAGTTATAACAGTCGACTAAGATTAAAGTTTTCATCATGAAAATTCTGTTATAAAAGGAGGGCTGTTTGGAGAGTTGAGGTGTGATTGAATGTGTGGTTGAAGTGCGACGTTCGCAGATAGTGCACAGAGAAAGAAGTTCGATCGTCAAGAGAAGAGTGCGAAATTCGATCGTAGTGTGCAGAGTGCATTTCATCAAATTTCTAAGTGTGAAAGATAGCAAAGGAAGCAGAGTGTGTGAAGACGGTGCCGCTGTAATTACACAGAGGTGCAAAGGTTGAAGTCTGACCAAGTGCGGATATGATTGCGCAAAGAGAGAAGAGGGCATAGAGAGAACAAAGGGCAAAGATGAATGCAGAGTGTTGCTGCTTGAGGATAGATGTGCATTGGTTCTTTGAGAAGAACCTGAGGACGATTTGGCAAGTCTTTGAGAAGGCTTGTGTGCAGAGGATTGATTTGTTCAAAGTTGGACAGATCCGACGGACAGAGGAAGACTTGTACTAGATCGATCGACTGTATTTGGTACAGAGTTGTTGAGCTGCTGTGGACATGATCATAGAAGGCGAGAGGTCTCTTAGGCTAAGCATTGAGGACAGGAGGTCTTCGGTGGAAATGAGTTCCACATGCTGGCAAGAGGTAGAGGCAGTTGATCTTCTAAGGGATCATTTCCAGAGTAGAGGGGAAGGTATCTCCTTTGAGCCGAGGCTCATAAACATTGTAATTGGGAAGGATTTCCAAAGAACTTTGAGATAAATTTTAGAGAAAAGTTTTGTGGACGTAGCCCAGCCATTCTGGGTGAACCACGTTAAAACTGGTGTCACTTTGTGGATGATTTTTGTGCATTGTTTTGATATTTCTTTGGGTATATTGATTTACTATTTTGAAGTATAAAAGAAAAAGTAAAAAGAGGTCTTATACTATTCACTCCCCCCCTCTCAGTATAAGCTTGTGTTCTTCATTTGGTATCAGAGCAGGTGCCTTCAAAAAGTTTAACAGCTTGAAGGAAAAGCTAGTAAAGAACACAATGGATTATTCAAGTGGCAATGTAGCATCTATTCTTGATGGGTCAAATTTTGGTCTTTGGAGTGCAAGGATGAAGGTTCATCTAATGGCACTTGGTAATGAGGTATGGGAAGTAATTGAAGATGAGTACATTATTCCTGTACATGGTCCAAATACTAAAGAAGAAAGGCTCCTACATCACAGCAATTCAAAAGAAATGAATGCAATTCTGAAAGGCTTACAGAAAGCAGATCTCACCAAAGTGATTCATTGCAAGACAGCTAGTGAAATGTGGAAATAGTTGCAAGTGGTTCATACAGGTGATACAAATGTTAGAAAGGCCAAGTTGAGACACTTCAAAGGTATGTTTGAACAACTCAAGATGAATGATGATGAAAATATTAGTGACTACATGCTTCGTATGGATGAGGTTGTTAACTCCATGAAAGACTTAGGTCTTGAGCTTGCTGAAAATGATGTTTGTGATAAGATTTTAAGATCTCTTCCTAATAGATTTAGTGAAAATATTTTTGCTATTGAGGAATCTAAATATTTGGATAAGTTGAAAAATGATGAGCTACATAGTATACTTGCAGCATTTGAGTTGAGAACTCAAGTGAAGGTTGATGTCAAGAAAGAGGCAGCTTTCAAGGCTATCAAGAAATCCAAGGGTAAACGACTTCAAGAGAGTGATGAGTCTTCTAGTGATGAAGAGGCATATTACGACAAGAAAGGCAAGTTCTCTAGAAAGCACAAAAGCGTAAAAAATATAAGATGTTTCAATTGTGGAAAGTTTGGTCATTATGCTACTGACTGTACTGTTCTCAAGAATGAAAGTGATGAAGATAAACAGGATTATAAGAGCAAGGATTCTAAAAGCACAAGCATCACAGGAAGAACAAAGATGAGCACAACAATCAAGGAAAGAGGTATTCTCACAAGCACAAGAAGAGTTTCTACCTAGAAAAAGCAAGTAAGTGTTCTAGTAGTGATAGTGAAATTTCTTCAAGTGATGATGAAAATAAGATGTTGTTCATATCAAGAAAAGAGGAAGAACCGAAACATAGATTCATTATCATGAAATGTCTTAGATGTGGAAATTTTGGTCACCTTGAGGATGATTGTACAAATAATGATTTTGTTTCTAGTATGTATGAGGATGCTTCAAAAAACTATAAGGAAGATGCTTGTATGGTTTTTGAAAAAGGTAGCACCTCTAGTGATAAGAAATATGAAAAAGGCTTTGATGATTCAGAAAGCAAACAAATAAAGGATCTTGAAAGTGAACTTATTAATGCTCTTAGTGCTTTGAAAAAGGAAAGAAAGAAGAATGATAGACTCAAGGATAAGTTAGATGAATGTTGTATGGAGAGAGATGATCTTATAGAAAATCTTGATTTCTCTATAGCTAAGACACAAGAACTCAAGGATGAGTTATAATCTAAGGTTCTTGAGTATAGTGAGTTAGAACAGAAAATGGCTTCTTTGAAAGAAGAAACTAAAGAGTACAAGGATAAGCTTTACAGGTTTCAAGATAGCTCCAAAAAGGTTAAGTCACTCATCAAAGGTCAAAGAAAAACAACAGATAAAACAGGCCTTGGTTTTGTTAAGCCACACAAGGAACAAGTTGGAGAGTCTAGTAAGAGACTCCAAAAGGAAGAGAGTTCCGATGAGGAAAGTATTTCAGATCATGAGTCCTTGAATGATAGATGCGTAGAAATAGAAAACAGATTTTAGAATGAGAAGAAGAAGTTTTTAGGACCCAAGAGGTCAAATAAAAGAAAATTTCAAGGCAAATGTTTTGTGTGTCACAGGCTCGGTCACATGGCTTCACATTGCATGGCTCAAGTGAAGAAGGTAAATGACAGTTTTAGAAGTGCTAGTTACTTTCAAGGGTATTGCTACTCTTGTCAACATTTTGGGCACAAGGCAGTTTATTGCAAGGCAAATAACAGGAATAGGTTTGGTCAGAACAGGTTTGGCCATAACAGGTTTTGTCAGAACTGGTGGATTCAAAGATCAGGTTTACCTCAGAGAAACAACATAATCAAGTGTTTCAAGTGCAATAATGAAGGTCACACAACCAGACAGTGTAGAGCTAAAATTCTAGAATACAGGAATAGGAACAGTGGCATGATCAGGTCCAAGGATCAAGGCATGAACAAGAACGAGGGATGAGAACAAGAACAATAACGAGTGACAAGAATAGGAATACGGGCAAAGAGTTCAAGAGAAGGCCCGACAAGGAAATTATAGATGTTGATGATGATCAGTGCCTAATGGGAGTTTTACTCCCACCCTAGAATTAATCACCTCATCAGGAGATGGGGGAGGGACTAAGCTAAGAGGCTCATTCTTAGTCCCAAGCCCCAAAGGTGACCCTTTGCCATTGATGACAAAGGGTGAGAGATATGAGTAAGGGGGAGAGCTTCAAGTGAAAAGGAAAGCTTCAAGTCAGGGGGAGCAAAACTTCAAAGGAATATTCTCAGTTTTGGGCACAGTTTCTCAGTTTTTAGCACAGTTGGTTTCAGTTTTGGCTCCTGAGACGTGTTTTCAGTAAAGGTTTGCCATCAATGACAAAGGGGGAGATTGTTGGCAATTTTGGGTACTTTGGGTACATTGCCTTTGCTCAAGTGTATAAGTTGTCATTGATGTCAAGAAGCTTTTGAAGGAATTTGATTTGATGTCAAATAATTTTTTTTTATGAAGGTTACGGCATGATAGTTTCAAAAGTCTTTTGCAAACCCCAAGCTGACAGGTTCGAAAGAAAGTAAGTTGGAAAAGTGTCACGATATTGCGACATGTCGCATTTTCACGACTTAAGTAGGAGAGAGAAAGCATTTTAGAAAAGTGTCGTGATATCGTGACATGTCTCATTTTTGCGACTTAAGCAGGAGAGAGAAAGCAAGTTAGAAAAGTGTCGCGATATCGCGACATGTCGCAGTTTTGCGACTCAAAGAGGAGAGAGAATGTACGGAGTCAGAAATGTCACGATTTCATGACATATTACAAGGAAGGTTGTACGGACGAAAAAGTGTCACAATTTTGTGACATGTTGTAGGAGAGAGAGTCCGAAAGAAAAAGTGTCGCAATTTCACGACATAATGTAGAAGAGAGAGTCCGTAGTGTGAATTGTCGCAATTTCATGACAAGTTCGAAGAGAGAGAAAGTAACACGAAAAGTGTCATGATTTCGTGACATGCTGCAGAGTTCGAAGTGAGAACCGTCACGATTTTGCGACATGCTACAGAGTTCGAAGTGAGAACCGTCACAATTTTGCGACATGCTACAGATGAAATTGTTCCAAGTAAGAACTGTCACGATTTCGTGACATGCAGCAAAGGAAAGGTTTTGAAGTAAGAAATGTCGCGATTTCATGACATATTGAAGAAAAAGCGTACGGATGCAAAAAGTGTCACGATTTCATGACATGTTCCGTTTTTGCAGGCATAAGGCAGAGAAAAGCACAAGGCAGTGAAAGTGTCACGATTTTGCGACATGTTTCATTTTCGCTAGTGCCTACAGAGAAGAGTGTACGGAAGCAAAAGGTGTCACGATTTCGTGACATGTCATGTTTTCACTAGTGCAAACAGAGAAGAGTGCAAGGAAGCGAAAGTGTCACGATTTTACGACAGAAACTGAAAGCAGGTCTTCTATAGGAGAAGTGTCACGATTTCATGACAAAAGCAGAAAGGAGGCCGATGAAGACAAAAGTGTCGTGATATCGCGACAAGAGCTTAGTTGAAGTCGTCAAAGGCTGAAGTGTCACGATATCGCGACAAAAGCCAAAAGAAAGTGTACGGTTGCAAAGGTGTCGTGATATCGCGACATGTTGTAGTTTCACGACAGAAGCTACAGAAGAGTTACAAAGGCAGTGAAGCTGAAAAATTCAAATTTTAGCCGATGAAGATTAGGGCTTGCAGCCGATGAAGATTAGGGTTTGTTTTTTTATAACAGTCGACTAAGATTAAAGTTTTCATCATAAAAATTTTGTTATAAAAAGAGGGCTGTTTGGAGAGTTGAGGTGTGATTGAATGTGTGGTTGAAGTGCGACGTTCACAGATAGTGCACAAAGCAAGAAGTTCGATCGTCGAGAGCAGAGAACAAAATTCGATCGTAGTGTGCAGAGTGCATTTCGTTGAATTTCTAAGTGTGAAAGATAGCAAAGGAAGCAGAGTGTGCGAAGACAGTGCCGATGTAATTGCACATAGGTGCAAAGGTTGAAGTTCGACCAAGTGCGGTTGTGATTGCGCAAAGAGAGCAGAGGGCATAGAGAGAACAAAGGGCAAAGATGAATGCGGAGTGCTTCTGCTTGAGGACAGAGGTGCATTGGTTCTTTGAGAAGAACCCGAGGACAGATTTGGCAAGTCTTTGAGAAGGCTTGTGTGCAGAGGATTGATTTGTTCAAAATTGGACAGATCTGACAGACAAAGGAAGACTTGTACTAGACCGACTGATTGTGTTTGGTACAGAGTTCGTTGAGCTGCTGTGGACGTGATCATAGAAGGCAAAGGTATCTTAGGCTAAGCATTAAGGATAGGAGGTCTTCGGTGGAAAGGAGCTCCACGTGCTGGCAAGAGGTAGAGGCAGTTGATCTTCTAAGGGATCATTTCCAGAGCAGAGGGGAAGGTATCTCCTTTGAGCCAAGGCTCATAAACATTGTAATTGGGAAGGATTTCCAAAGAACTTTGAGATAACTTTTAGAGAAAATTTTTGTGGACATAGCCCAACCATTTTGGGTGAACCATGTTAAAACTGGTGTCACTTTGTGGATGATTTTTGTGCATTGTTTTGATATTGCTTTGGGTATATTTCTTTACTGTTTTGAAGTATAAAAGAAAAAGTAAAAAGAGGTCTTATACTATTCACCCCCCCCTCTCAGTATAAGCTTGTTTTCTTCAAGAATCTAAAGTATAATTTATGTCTCACACCCCTATTGATGAAATTTCCATTGATATGCAGAATACGGAAAACTTGGGTGTGAATTCACATGATTGTCTTGAAGATTCCGAGGAAGAAATACTATGGATGGTTAACAAGGAATTGGAACCAAATTATGACCCTTTTGTTTGGGAAGAAAAGGGTTTAGAATCATTATTCACAAAGGAGGATTGGTATGATCATAGAAAGAAGAATGCAAAAATTGATCCCATTATAGAAACCCCTAAGCCATCAAAAGTGGTTGAAAATGAGGTTTAAAGAGAACCAATAAAGGAATTCGAAGATATAAACAGAATTTCACCACTTATTCTCGAAAAATACTTTGGATGAGATTGTTGAAACTGATGGTCAAGAAAACCCACACCTTCCTAATTGTGATAAAATTGAATTTTGGATTACAAATACGAATTGTGATACTACAAGCTTGAATACAAAGAGTAGCCCACTTTTGAAAATAATTGAACCATCTAAGGAAGGTGAAGGTGAATTGGATGAGAAACACGTTGATAAATTGGAATATGTTGAAGAAGTAGTTGAGTGTCACCACTTGATTTTGGAAGATGATTACTATGATTTGTGGAAGAAGTGGAAAGAATATGCTCACTCCAAACCCTCTAATGAACCTTTTGTGTCAAGTGATATGCAAGATACTATAATCACTTTCTCGCATGAGGATATTATAAATCCTGTACAACCTAAGAATGGTTTGGAAGAAGGGTTGGAATCTCATCAAGTGTTGGAAAATGATAAGGATTCTACTACCATGGATAAAGAAGGAGAACAACTTGCTTTGGTCCCCTTTGAGAGGTAATAAATTGAAAATCTTAATCCACCTATTGGCTCTGCAATATCTATGCCACCTCAAAATGAAGAAATTCTAGAACCTGAGTGGTTTGGGTTTGATATTATTGATGATCCTAATGAAAATACGAATTTTGAAACAACTCAATCCATTGATAATGGAAAGGTGTTATGGGACGCATATCTTAATAAGCTAGGGTCTTGTTTTGAAAGAGATGGACATATGTTTGATTGGGTACCTAACTTTGGTATTTTTGAATAGGTGCTTGATGATGATGAAAGTCATGAGGAAGAAGAAAAAGTTACAAATTCTCTCCAAGTATGGGTAAATGGAAATGTACCAAAGGTAAAATCTCACCTTTTATGTTCCAACATTCGAACTCTAGGTGAAGGTGTGTCTAATTGGTTGTTGGATTCAAATGTTATCAATGATGAAATGCCATTAGAGGTTAATAAAGAACTAGAATTGATGTTTACTCACACATCTAATAATATTGCTTTGGTGAATGAAAAATAAATTGATATGCTTGAATTATTGAATCAAATTCATCAAAAATTGACAATGGAGTCTAGGATAAATACTTATAACGATATCCTAGATGCTTGCAAATTGTTGCGTAAGTTTGATTGGCCTAAAAACATGCAAAATTATGTGGCTTCAATTTTTTTAGAAATAGGCTCCTACTTGAAAGATCTCATATTTGAAAAGTAAAACCTAATTCTAGATAATAAATTAAATTGTGAAATCTACATGTTAAGGAATAGACAAGAAGTAATTGAAAATCAATTATTGTCTTATCAATTTAATGATTTGAAGTTTCAATTTGGAATTGCTAATACCCTTGAATCAAATTGGTGGGGTGAGAGAGGCAAGATGAATATTGTTGTATTGTTTGGCCTAATCTTGTTTTCGTTGGATTTTTGTAAAACTTGGTGTGTGTATCATGTTGTATGTCTCTTGAAATATGCTAATCATGTTTGGGATATAGGGAAGTGATGGCTCAAAATTTTACATCCTTTTGTACCATATGTATATTTTTGTACATAGTTTTGGTTTTTGTGCTTTTGGTTTGACAAGTTGTGTGTTTGCTTTCTTGTTAGTTTGCATTAGGTTAGAGTTTGGTTTGTGTTTTTAGTTCTTGTGTTTTGGGTTGTTCCCTTGTTTTGAGGTGATGTTTCGTGGTCGCTAACTAATGGCCTCTTGATCATTTTTATGTTCCTTTGTTAAGTAATATGGAATACCTAATATGAAAGTAGGTGAACCTGAGAAAAGGGGGATGAATTATGTTGTGATCATGATCATATTTTGGAACTAAAATGGTAGAGAGTAGAACAATGAAATATTTTGTCAAATCTCCATATGTAACTCACATATTAAAGGGTATTTCTAGAATTTTTGAAGGATGAAGTTATCTTGATTTACAAATTAAGGCAAAAATTCAACACGCTCTATGTATATGCTTCCTAACCTTAGTGATACATAAACTATTGCAAAGCCATAAAAAAAAAAAAAAACGAGCATTGAAAAGTTTTATCAAATCAATCACAAAGTCTAGATAAACTCTACCAAGGCTATGGACGCCTGATCGACCGTAGGGCTCTGTCAAGACATAGCTTGATTATAAAAAAGGCTTTTCAAAGTATTAAGAAGGCACAAGGGTGATTTAGATAAACCCTATCGGGGCTATAGATGCCTGACTGACAGTAGAGCTCTATCTATAAAAGTTTTCTTTTATGAGTCTTGCTTCATAGCCTAAATGTAAACCAGGTGATGGAATATGGAAGGTTTCTAAGAATACAAAAATGAATCACTTTATCACACACTAAGCAGAGACAGATGGATTAGTTGTTATATATTCAAAGCTATGAACCCCCACCTTCTTGGGACATCTCTAAATAATTTGTATTTCATTGATATTTTGTGTTCTCATTTCAGATTGGGTTCTTCACTTGAAATGCTCAGGAGCATTTCCCAGCAGAGTCGCCATTTGTTGTGAATGGCGCACAACTTACCCCAAAATTGGGGACCCACCTTGAATTTTGATTTTGGGAGGTTTTGTTGTCCATGAGTGTTAGTTTTGATAGGTTTCATGGTGTTATGTTGGCTATGGACTTCTTGCTTCCTATCAAATTTTATTTTGTATTTGGTTAATAAAGATAGAGAAATCTCTACTTTGCTTATTTTGGTATGCCTTGTTAGTATTTGGTGCTTTTTATTTTTGGTATGTTTAGGGTCATTGTAGTTGCATTTTTTTCATTTATTTAAGAAAATAAGTGACCATTTGTTTTTTTTACAAATAAATAAAAAAAAAAATTAAATAAAAATTTATGTATATTTATATATACTAATAAAACAAAATAAAATAAAGATAATTAAAAAAATAATATATATATATAAGAATAAAAAAAAATTATAATAAAGTATAATAATGAAATTATATATATATATATATATATATATATATATATATATATATATATATATATATAATTTTCAATCATCTTATCAAGCTGTGTATTCCTTTGTTGAAATTACACTCTATGTCAATGCCTTTATTCATTTTAATACAATTTGTTGTGTTTCCCTAAAATGTTAGCATGATGTATGATTTTAAGCGACAATGTTGGTTTTCTACAGGAGTAGGCATAGGGCCAGATGGACGCGGACCAGGTGCAAATATTGGAGTGTGTGCATGATGACATAGCAGTTTTGGACCACATGACGACATGATAATCAAGGACCGACAACAGATAACATTACTAGCAACAAGCTAAGTTTGAGTGGCGAACATGGACAGTGTGCAACGTTGACGACAACGACAAAAGTTTTATCTTGATAGCAGATTGGGAAGACCCAAAAATGATGGACGTGGATAGGTTGATTCAAATCCAAATGAAGAACTGAGTCACGTAGAAAAATGAGACCGAGAAGTGCAGAGAAATTACAAATGTCGTAGGTGGGATGCTTTCACACCATGAGTTGTTTGAATATGCAGAATTGGACACGTCGAATAATTTGTAGTAGATGGAATACTCCAATGAGAAGAATTGACACAACATTGTAGCAGTGGCTAAGGTTTGACCAACATGGACTAGCATCGGGAGTTTTTAATGCTTTGTGGAACCGAAGGTACTCGTCGAAGACCTCGTTGTTCATGAAATGATCCATGGTGTAGGAATGTTCAATCGTAGGTGAAGCTATGGTGAGCAACAAAGCTGTAGAAGAGAAGGTATTAAAGTGTAGCAAAATTCCAACATAGAACAAAACTATCGAACTTGGATGACTCGATAGTGGATGTCAAAGATAACCTGAATACGACGGTCGATTATCGAAGGTTGGGTACAGTAAATATCATCAAAAGTGCATGTGGATAGGTCGTAATAAGATGACCATGGACAACATATCGAAATATTAGTTTTATGATTTATGTGAAGTGTAACAGGGCCTTGGTTTCTATAGTTAGCTGTCAGAAATATTAGACTCCGATGACCATATTTTGCAATAAAAAAAGATCTCCCTATTTCACAACATGATAGTGGATGTGGAGCAGTTTATGTAAACAGTAACGCTAGTGGATGATGGGGTAGTAGGTTGTCTTGCTTTGCATAAAGGTTATCAAGGGAGAGGGATGAAGAGGTATTAAAGTGGAACAAAATTCCAACTGTACTATTCTTAGAACATTGTAGTTACTCAAAGATCAAAACAAAGAAAATATATGTAGTGTAGAGAGCAGCAACAACAAGGCCAATTTCTTAGGAGAAGACAACGACATATTAAAGATGCCAAATCAGATAATGTGGCAAATCAACATCGAAAGGGTGAATCGAAGTGGGTATGTGCAGATGAGTTGGACATCATAGACTAGAAGACAGTGACCGAGAACATATACAGTGGGGTAATATGGTGAAGGAGGTTTCTCATGAATGGAGTCTTGTGAAAAAATGGAAGCCCATTCTTATGAGGAAGCTGGAAGATATTTCCAAGGAGGAGTATGTTGCATCTTACAAGAGTTTAACAAATGACTGGGAAGAACATCATACAGTGAAACATTTCTCTATTGAGAGACCATGGAGTTCGAGACGTAGATGATAGTAACCATAGATGGTTAATTTCATGACATAGGCAATTTCCCCAATCTATGTGATAAGCATAGTGGTTGCCTTCGGTTATCCATGAGTTGCATGCCATGTTCACCCGACAGCTAGGTAATGACCAATCGATGCACGGACTAGAGTGTAGTGTGTGCAAATGGGCAGCAATAAGTATCGAGGGTAGTTTGTTGTGAGCCAAAATTAGTCTAAACTAATTTATTCATGATAATCCATTACAATATATAGTTTGGGAATGTAACGGATGAATCTCCCAAGTTAGTAAAAGATAGATACATGAGAATATGTAACAGAGGAATCTCTCAAGTGAGTAAATAAAACAAATATATGAGAATCAAATGTTCTCAACATCACGTAAAACCACCTAAATATTACCTATTACAACTAGAGATATTCATAGGGAATATTGCCCCATGAAAATAGAAAAACACACTAATAATAGAAATCAATCAAACTCCAACATACTCCCCCTTGAAGTTGAGGGGACTGACAAGGAAGTTTCTCAGCTTCAAAAATTGAGCTTTGACAATTCCTTTGGTGAACAAATCTGCAATGTTGTCTTTAGTGTTGCAATAATGCAATTCAATCACCTTCTTCTCGACCATGTCTCGGATGAAGTGATACTTCATATAAAAATGCTTTGACTTGTTGTGATGAACTGGATTATATGCTAGCTAAATAGCACTCATGTTATCACAATACAATGTAGTAGGACCATATTGTTGTTCTCCAATTTCTTCAAGGACTTTTCTCAACCACAATGCTTGAGCACTAGCACTTGTGATTGCAATGTATTCTGCTTTGATGGAAGAGAGAGCAACTGTAGTTTGTTTCTTTGAGCTCTGAGTGATTAAACCAGACCCAAGGCTGAAACAATTACCTGATGTAGACTTCTTGTCATCTATATTACTCCCCCAATATGAATCACTAAAAACAAACAATTTTACATCCTCATTTTTACAATAATGGATGCCAAAATCCATTGTACCTTTTACATATCTTAGTATTCTTTTTTTAGCTTTCATGTGTAATTCAAAAGGGTTACTCATATACCTTGATACAAGTGATACATCGCATGCAATGTCTGGTCTAGTGTTGGTGAGAAACATCAAACTCCCAACCATACTTCTATATGTGGTCACATCAACTTTTTCAGTTCCATCATCCTTACTCAACAACTCACCATGAGCTATTGGTGTTGCAACAAGTTTACAATTTTCCATCCCAATTTTTTTTAACATATCATTGGCATATTTGTTTTGACAAATGAAAATTTCACTGTCACTTTGATACACCTCCATACCAAGAAAATAGTGCATCAAGCCTAGATCTTTCATCTCAAATTCATGCATCATGGCATTCTTGAATTCATCAATCAAATTAAGATTACTACCTAAGTAAATCAAGTCATCCACATATAAAAAAACAAGGAGAATGTCATTACCTTGTTTCTTATAGTATAAGGTTGGCTCACTCTTGCTTCTCACAAAACCATATTTACGGAAGTACCCATAAATTCTTGAATACTAAGCTCTTGGAGCTTTCTTAAGACCATACAAGGCCTTCTTCAACCTATACACAAGATTCTCCTTACCTTGAACTACAAATCCTTGAGCTTGTTGCACATAAATCTCCTCATCCAAGAATCCATTCAAAAAATAACTTTTTACATCCAAGTGATGTACATTCCAACTTTTATGAGCAACAATAGAAAGAACCATCCTCACTATTTCTTGTCTTGCAACTGGAGAAAAAGTCTCCTCATAATCAATGCCATACCTTTGTGTGAACCCCTTGGCCACAAGTCTTGCTTTGTGTCTCTCCACTGTTCCATTAGAATTATATTTTATTTTGTAGACCCATTTAGATCCCATAACTTTCTTTCCTTTGCTCAACTAGCTCCCAAGTATCATTCTTCTTGATGGAGTTCATTTCTTCTTTCATTGCCTTCATCCATACATCATTAGTACATGCTTGTTCATAACAAGATGGTTCTAAATCAACAATAGACATTAAGACATAATTCACAACATCACCTTTGGGCTTACCATCATTTTCATCACCATACATATGCAAGTTTTCAAGTCTTTTCACCACTTGATCTACCTCTTGTGCTTGACTTCTTGTAACTCTTCTTTGAAAACTTGTATCTAAAATTTGAGAGGATGGATGATTTTGTTGGAGCTTTTTACTTTTAAACACATTACTTGGAGAATCTTCACTCTATAGTGTGAAATATTAATTTGTTTGAATAGTACTCCTTCGATAAATGTCACTTAAGCTTCTTACCTTCCTTGGTGGACTTGAACTTGCACTTGAAACTGAAGAACTAGATGAGGGGTTGCTTGGTGGAGAACTAGATGAAGGGCTTCTTGTTGGAGAGCTATATGATATGCTGCTTGGTGGATTAGTAGCACTTGGAACTAAAACATTAGTGGGCTACTCATCATCATCAATAATACCACCAGTCAAAACAGATTTTGACTTCTCAATATGGTCTTTTTGATGACCATAAACTTCCCTTTCATCAAAAATCACATCTCAATACACGACAACCTTGTGTGTCTTTGGATTAAACATCCTATATGCTTTGGTATTTTCACAATAACCAAGGAATATGCATGCTTCACTTTTGGGATCTAACTTCCTCCTTTTTTCATCAGGAACATGTGCATAAGCCAAGCAACCAAAAACTACGAAATGACTTAGAGTTGGTTTACTTCCATACCATGCCTCATATGGAGTGATGCCATCCAAGCTAGAAGTAGGACTCTTATTCAAAATATAAATGGAAGTCCTTACCGCATCAGCCCAATACATATTAGTTAGCCTCTTTGTTTATAGCATGCTTCTTGCCATATTTACCACTGTTCTATTTTTACGCTCAGCCACACCAATTTTTTGTGGTGTGTAAGCAGCTGTGAGTTGCATTCTAACACCACAATCTTTACAAAATTGAAGAAATTCATTTGAACAAAATTCTCCTCCCTTATCAGTCCTTAAACATTTTACATAGTGCCCACTTTGATTTTCAACATGATTTTTAAAATCTTTAAAACAATCAAATGCCTCATCATTTGTATTCAAAAGATAAACCCAACACATTCTTGAAAAATCATCTATGAATGTGAGAAAGTATGAATTCTTACCAAAACTTTGAGTCTGCATAGGCCCACAAATATCGGAATGCACCAATTGAAGGGGATAAGTGGCTCTCCATGCTTTGCCTTTTGGAAAATTCATCCTTGAGTGCTTGCCCAAAGCACATCCTTCACACACACCTTTTTCATCATCAATTTTAGGTAGCCCATATACCATCTCTTGAGAAACCATTTTCCTCAAACTAGGAAAATTTACATGGCCAAATCTTAAGTGTCATAGCCAACTTTTGCTATCAATGGTTGCACATGCAAAATCATTATTTTATTCTCTAAATTTTAGAGGAAACAATCTATTCTTGGTCATGGGAATAGTAGTGAAATGCCTATGCCCATGATTCTTATCAAAAATCTCACACTTATTGTTTTCAAACACAAGATTAAAATTATTTTCCATGATTTGCCCAACACTCAACAAATTATGTTTTAAATTTGGAGTGTAGTAAATATCAGTCACTTTCTTCTTACCTTCATTAGTTTATACCTCCATGGTTCCTTTACCTTCAACTTGCAATGCTTTATCATCTCCAAGCCTGATCTTGGGCTTGCATGAATTGCCAATTGTAGATTGCAACTCCTCCTTGCCGATCATGTGATTGGAACATCCAGTATCAAGAATTCATCTCTCATTTATATTTTGATCAGATTTACCATATGAAAAAAACAAAATTGATGAGTCCTCCTCCTCACCATAGTGTGAATTATCGCTTCTTCCACCATGTGATGCTTTCAATCTAAAATATTTTTCAAAGTACCCATACTTGTTACAGTAGTAACATTGATTGTTACTTATTCCTTGATAGCCACTTCTTCCTCTTTCATGAGAGCCACCTCTTCCTATTTCTTGGAAGCCACATCTTCCTCTTTCTTGGAAGCCACCTCTTCCTCCTCTTAGAGAAAAACTACCTCTACCTCTTGAAGAAGATCTACCTCTTCCTCTCCATTGGCCTCTTCCTTGGCCTCTTCCTCTTGAACTAGATTCACCTTCTTTGGATGAAAATGATTTTTCTTCCATTCCCCCAACATTTGGAGTTGAAGATAATCTCTCCTCATGGGACATTAAGGAACCCATGAGCTGATCATATGTGAGAGTAGTCAAGTCCTTACTATCCTCAATTATAATGGATACTTGGCTTCATTTGGGTAAAAGTGTCCTCAAAACTTTCTTTACAATGACTTCATTATTCACTTCTTCACCAAGAGTCTTCATTTTGTCAACACATTCTTTGGCTCTCATGCAATAGTCTCCAACCTTTTCATTTTCCTTCATCCTAAGATTTTCAAACTCAATTTTTAGAGTTTGCAATCTCACTTGCTTGACTTGAGTGTTGCCTTCATAGCTCTCTTTTAGAGCTTTCCATGCATCTTTGGTTGATGCACAACTTGCAATCCTTGGGAAAATTCTCTCATCAAATGTTGTTTGCAAGTAGAATATTGCAAGACTATTCTTCTTTTGTGAATATTTTGTTGCTTGTCTATCAGCAGCTGGAATAGTACTCCAATCGATTGGCTCTGTGTAGCCATCCTCCATAATCTCCCAAACACCTTTGCTAATGAGCAAGTGTTTCATCTTGATTGACTAGTAGTCATAGTTGTCTCCTCTAAATTCTGGGACGGGGAAATTAATGTTGCTATTTGCCATTTTTACAAATCAATGTTGCAGCTCCTTCCTTACTCGCTGGTGTAATTTCAATCCCAATGATTGTTCTTCAAATGCAGCAGACAATGTTGAATTCCAATGATCACAGAAGCACGTGCTAATATGCACATCAGTTTTTTTTATTTTTTACTCTATTTTTTTTAAATAATTATTATTAAATATTAAAATAGAATCAACCCAAAATTACAAGATAACCATGGAAAGATGGTTATAATACACAAATTATCAAGTAAGAGTCGTAAATAGGAAGCACATTCGAATAAATTATATTGAGCTTCATATATTGCCTGTGAATGATAGCTTATGCTTTGGTGCGTATTTCAACTACTTTATGCTACTGGCATCAACCTCTTAGTTCCCATTGAAAAATCAACATGGAAGCCTCCTCCTCATTGATATTCAATATCTCTCAAAATGAGTCCTCAACTTAGAACTCCGCTAAAATTCTCGTCGTTGCTAAATTAGCTAAGCTACTGTGTCTGCCCTTCCTTTTCAATTCCAGCTTCATGATTTAGAGCACTCAAGAAAACTTTCCCGTATTTACCTCTGCTCAGCATCCTCTTCAATGAATGAGATCGAGAAAATCTTAGATGACTGTGATCCACTTGGCAAATTAACCTCTTATCCTTCCTTCCTTCATAGACGACAAACTATCCGGTATTATTGAGAATCAAATGTTCTCAATTGGTTATTCAGCAGCGGCTATGAATGTGCCCCTTCCTCTTCCAGCGACAGGTGAAGGGAGAGTGCCTCCTCGCTCTTCAAATTCTCCCATAGGAAAGCAAGCGAGGATGGTTCGGGCACCGAATTTGGCTCCGCGAGCTTGCAAATACCCTCGCTCACGCCGTCCTGAAACAACACAAAAAAATTCTTAAAAAAAAATAGTAAGGTTTCTCTCAAACCTGAATCTGATACCACATGTGAGCCAGAATTAGTCTGAACTGATTAATTCATGATAATCCATTACAATATATAGCTTGGGAATGTAACTGATGAATCTGCCAAGGTGGTAAAAGACATATACATGAGAATATGTAACAGACGAATCTTCCAAGTGGGTAAAGAAAACAAATATATGAGAATCAAATGTTCTCAACATCACACCAACCACCTAAATATTACCTATTACAACTGGAGATATTCATAGGGAATATTGCCCCATGAAAATAGAAAAACACACTAATAATAGAAATCAATCAAACTCCAACAGTTGTGGGATGCAACATTTTAAAAAAAAAATGACTATATCATGTTCTAAAACTTCCATTGCACTACATCGAAGGAGTATATGTCGGCAGCAGTTATTGAGACGATGATTTAGTACTAATGACAGACAAATTTGGACAACGACAATGTTGGTATATAATGGTCTAAGGTAATGATGATGATGAGTCTAGTGCCAGCGTATGTATAGTCTTTGAGTGGCAATGAAATAGAGATACGACGTGGTTTATACGTAGGAGTTTCCAGGGTAATGGTAGATATTCTACCGTGCACGAAGGTTAAGCGAGATATTCCAAATTCAAAAACTCCATCTCCATGGGAAACTAATAGCACAGAGGCAGTTTGTAGTTGTGTAATATCCCAATAACATGCAGTGATATATACCCACAACAGTGAGGAGAGATCTCAAACTGAAAGTTGTAGTAGTTATCGCTTTCACATAGTTGTCTAAAGCGATGAAGCTAACAAGTTTACTCCACGTAGAAAAATTGAATGTTTAATCAGCAGGGATGGTAGATGACATGTGGTAAAAAGGGTAGGGTGTACACATCATACAAATCAATGTATGGCACGGGTTTGATGAAGATACGCTGGCAGATAAAAATACCAAGAATACTCGATGATGACTGTGCAGTCGAGCGTCAACGTGGCAAGGGTAGATAAAAAAGACTAGAAAACTGTTTAGAATTCACCATTAGTATCGAGGAGCATGCTCTAAGGTGAATGGTTGAGCACAGATAAATATGCATGCACCCACCGGGTGATTACCCATTTTCGCAGGTTGCACTACCACAAAATAATAATAAAGGTTATTAAAATTATCCGCAAGGCATGCGTTTTGAGACATTACGGGAGAAAGTTTTTATCTTTGAGAAATTTTGTGTCTGTCCTCTACACCCTAATATCAGGATGCATGAATAAAATAAGATTAATTTAATATATATAAAGGTTATAATAAAATTGTCGCCACGAAAATAAAATAAAAACATTGGAAAAAGAGGAGACTATTACAAAGGTAGGTCAAAGGCCTTTGAATGCTTGAGAAGACAAAAAATGAAATGAATAAAGAGAAAATTTCATGGAAAAAACGCAGGGAAGAAAGCGAAGAGCCAAGAAGAAAAATGTTAAATACCCATTTATTGCACGAAAAAACAGGTTGGATCTTTTGGGAGAGAAAGGCCACCACTCGACTATTTCCACCACTTGATGTCAATTTTGGGCATGGATTCTGCACTGTAGTTGAACATTGAATATCTTTCTACAATTTATTGGAGATGTTTCAAGTTTTAATGCATTTTTATGGTTGACTTGATTTCATTTTCGGTATATTGCACCATTTCCTTAGAAGATTGCACCACGTTAGTTGTTTGATTGCGTTAAGTCGGGTCACACTAATTTTGGTTTTGTGTAGAATACTAATGCTTACAAGGTATGTGGAGGAATTCTACGTTGCAGCATTTTGTTTGATTTCTATTATTTCATTTCTTTTTATTTTTCTAATCCTTTATTTTTGCATTTTTTTAATTTTCAATGATTAAAATAAAAATCGAAAAAAATTCAAAATCCAAAAATGAATACATGGGTGTGAAGAATGAACTTCAATATTTCATCCAAAATAACCTCGAACTCATTTTGAATCCATTTCGATTTTATAAAAAAATATTAAAAATTGTTGTTTTATAAGGGTTTTATAATTTTGAAATTTTCATATTTTTGCATTTTTGAAGGCAAATCGATTCTGCAGCTTTGCATTTATGTTCACAAGCAAGAAATGAACTTCCCTTTATGAAAATTTCAATTTCATAAAAGGTGGGGTAATTTTTATGGCATTCCATAAGCCATTATTTTTAGAGCAATAAATTACCTTTTCTTTACGAAAATTCTGATTTCATTAAAGAAATGTAATCTATTATTATACTAAAGGCTATTGTTTTCAAAAAATTAAATTATTTCTTCTTTATAAAAATTATTTCATTAAAGAGGGATAACTATAATGACATTTTAAGGCCCTTAAAATTCATGATTATTCATGTATATTTATTTCTGTTTATTTTATTCATCAAGGCAAATTTAAAAGGAATTCAATCTTCATTTCACATTCATATTTAGACATATTTTAATCTTCTATTTTAATATTCAAAGTAGGGTTTAAATAAGCTAAAAACTTGTTTAAATATACTTAATAAAGGAAGATAAAATCTACCTAAAATCCTCCAAGATAAAATGAACTAAGGCTTACATCGTGGTCATATGAGGGTCAATTCACATTTTCATTTCTTTTAAGCTTCGTGAACAATTATTAGCATAGCATAATAAAATAAACCAACACAGACCCCTTGTTAACAGTTACTTGCAATCACTAAGGTATTCCTAGCACTTACTTGATATATCTTCACAAGATTACAAGCACACATAAGTAAAAAGAACCTTGGAGAAGTTTTTTGTTTTAACTTCTTTGCAAGAGAGGGTTTTGTGATCAAAATACTAAGTGTTATGGTTGTTTTGCAATTGGGAAAAATTACCACTCAACTTTAAGTATATTACAATTATCTTGTTAACCAATTCACCAAAAGTGAATTCCATTACATGCTAGAAAGTAGCTATAACATTGGACAAGCCAAACAATATTATTTGATATGAAAATATCCCTCATTTGGTTGTGAATGTTGTTTTGTGTTGATCTTCATCCTTGATCCATATTTGATTATACCTTGAGAAACCATCTAGGAGAGAAAATATTTTTGCTCTTGCTATTATTTGTAATATCTAATCAATCTGTGGAAAGGGATAATGATCCTTCAACAATGCTTTGTTTCAATTTCAAAAAGCAACACAAAGGTGAATATCTTTATTCTTATTTCTTATTAGCACCAAGCTGGCCACACATGTAGAATGTTTGATTGGGTATATAATTTTGGCATTCAACAATTTAAGGAGTTTTTGTTTCATTGTCACTTCTATTTTAGTATTGACCAACCTCTATTTTTGCCTAAAAGGCTTGGCCTCAGGCATTAACTCAATATTATGTTGAATTATCTTCTTGTCATAAACTCGAAGGTCATCATAACTCCATGATATTATATCCTAGTACTACTTGCATAATGACTTAAATTGATCTACCTCTTTCATGGAGCAGTGAATTTTGACCTTCAAACTTTTTCCTAGTTCAATATGCACTTCTCTATAAGCTTATTCTTCTATTTTCATCCTATGCCATGTATTCCTATCATTGTTTTCAAACAATATTTCTAAAGTGATTAATCCTTTTGATATGTGATTATTCTTCAATTGAATAATTTCTTCTTAGTTTATTTCTTATAACATCTCTTCCTATTGAGTTGCGTAAATTTCCTCTATTGTTAAGAAGTCAATGATTCATCGATCATCTTCAAATACCTATAATAATATTTCCTTATTTGGGATTGTTGGCCTAAAAATCATCTTTACTTTATTCCTCCTTTGACCATACTCTGAAGCGAGCATGTAATTTTCTCTTTGAGAAGCTAGTACATCAGTTAACTCATTTTGCTCGAGGAATGGCTCTTATAATCAATACTTCAAAGCTTTCCATCAGATCCCATACCCTATTTTGGTATGCTTTTAAGTAATGATGTTTACTGTTATATTTTTCTCACTTGATTAACCACAAGCTTAGAGTCTCCATAAATTGATAGCAACTTAATACCCATTTTTTTGCTTGCATTAATCCAAGACACAAGGTTTCATATTCAACAACATTATTAGTGCAACTCCATGTTAACCTATGGGAGAAAATTTTGGTTCCCTCTGAGGGAGATACTAGCATTATTCTAGCTTCGACCCCATTCTTGCATCTAGTCCCATCAAAGTAAATATTCCAAAGCTCTGTTCTTCAAAGTTCTTTATTTGTCACAGTTGGAACCTTTTTTAATTTTTACTTTGTGATGCGATATGTATCTATTCTAGTTTCGATCAAGGCATTATAGTTTCTCAGAGAGAATTCATCTTCAGTTTGTAACTCTTCCATAATATCTTCTAGAGGGTCTATTTCTTCAATAATTGTATTGATACATTCATCTTCTTCTATCTTCTCAATGTGATAAGATGTTGGTTTCTCAAGGATGATTTTAATTTTTCTCCCTTATGTGGGATTATCATGTGAGAATAATCTAAGTACATATAGCCTCCCAATTTTGTTATAAATTCTTAGGAAAGGTAAAAATCAAAATATAGCTCAAGCTCCATAACCACTACCTCCTAAATCACAGTAATCTCTAGTGCTTCACACACTACCTTATGTATCACAGTAATTGTAGCACCATAATTAATCATACAATTATACACGATCCAATGTTCCATTTTTACGGACATAAAAAGAAGGTGGCCTATTTTTTTTGGTTCCAAGGATTATAAAATATTGAGCCATATTGTATTCTAAATCTGACTTACCTCCTAATTTGGTCATATTCAATGAAGCTTTGAGTAAATTTATTTATCCACGGATCATTAGCCATCATACATACTTGATTAGAAGGATTCTTCTTAAGTTCTTCAACATGTTGAAACTAGATGCTTCTACTTGTTTCTTTTTGCTTTTTATTTTTGGTTCATCAAACCTTCTCCTGTATTCCTAGGTGGCTTCTATCCTTTGTCTCTTTGTTATAGAAGGGTATTTGGGCTTATCTTAGGCTTGCTCTTTTGATTCAAAGAGAGTCTCCTCCACATTTTCCACTTGTTTCAATTTTGATTGCTCTTTTTTTAGGTTTGGTATAGAAGAAACCTTTATTGACTCTAGCTATGCTAAAGCCTTCTCAGTATCATGTAGTGTTTGTTCTTTGAGTTTTTGAGGTTGAGCTAGGACTTGAAATGGAACTAAATTTTATGGATCCATCTGTAGTGACTTTTTCCCTGACATTGTTAATACTGGTATATACTCCTCCAAAAGATCTTGAGTAAACATAACCTACTCTGACTCCCATAGCATATTAGCCTTTTTAGTGATGTCCAGTTGGGCTTGATGTTGACACATTATGCAAGTATTTGCATTACTGCACACTATGCACCAAGGATGATTTTTTGACTCTAATACCACTAGTTTCAGTTCATTGTCATAGTAACTATTATTTACCTTTTCTACGGTATTAATAGTAGAGGTCTTTTGGTCCTTGACAATATAAGGAATCTTCTTGGTTGATATATTTTGGCTTCCATATTTTCAATAGTTATCACCTTATTGTTTAATGTATTCAAGGTAGACAACACCTCTATCATTATCGAAGATTCCTTTGGATCAGGTATTGGTAACATTGGTAGGGTAGGTACTGGAGGCAATGCCTTGAGAGTGGGGATAGGAGCAACTAAAGGGATATGTATGATCATAAAAATATTTATGAGTCTTTTTATACTAAGTATGATGGGCTATCTCTATAAAATAAGGTATTACAACTCTAGAGGGTAACCTTCCTATAGAAATTAGTGTATTCTTAACAATTACAATTGCTTCATAGACTTGGGGAATAGTGGTTACATTAGACTATTGTGTTTGTAGTCCTATGTCGAGATATAATACTCTGATATAGTATATATATGCTATGGGTCTAGGAGGTTTAATATCTTGTGAGATCATTTTCTACGTTCTATTGAACCTGTGAATAAAATTTATGATGATCTTTTGAGGGTGTTGTTGAATGACTATGAACAATATGAGTAGTGAAAAGGGATTTTCCAACTCATTGAATTCTTTGACAAAAGGTCTTGCACAATCAACCCATGAGTGGATACTTCCATATTCTAAGGTTCGATGCTAGTGTAGTATCTTTCCTCTAAAATATAAGGTGAGAAGACTAACCATAATATATTCCTCCTGTATGTTATGAATCATAGCTAATGAGACCAAATCTTGATAATATTCATAGGCAGTCTTGCTTGTACCATCATAGGTGGAAAGGGCATTAAGCACTGCTTGAGGAATACCACTTACATGTGCTAGGCCTAATGGTTCAATGGTGTTCCATTCAAGGAAATTTTGAAGGACCTATTGTTGGTTATGAGCCATGACTTCAGAACTGGATGTTCCTAAGGGTTTAGAAGAGCTAGAAAAAATGGAATCTACACTTTTTGATGAGGACTCTTAAGGTTGATACATAGCTTACCTTGATTTGAATGAGGGTAGTTTAAGAAACAACGATAAATTCTCTAATTTATTAGTTGCAAATATTGTCAGCATACAAAAATAAAGCAAAATTCACAAACTAAAATATGACAACAACTAGGTCTTGTAATTTACTTATTAAATCAGTAGAGTTGCAAGGTGAAAATTAATTTCAATGATCTCTAATGATATAATTTCACTAAGATTCTTGTCTAAATTTTATAGGTGAGTGAATTATCATAATTCATTCCATCGGGTGTGCCAAAAAACTAAATTATTGGTCTAAAATATTCCTAGCCTATGGATAGGTAATGCTCCCTAGACTTCAACCAATATTTTAAATGCATGAAATGAGATTTCTCTTGATTTCAACCTTCATAGAAGGTCGATTCCTTAGAATTCTTATGGAGCAAAATATATGTTTAAGCTTAAGGGTAAAGATATGAATGGTTAAGATAATATAAGGGTTTAGAGATATGAAATAAACATGGATGAGATATAGTGTAATAGTATTAAATATTACTATATAACAAGCTAGCACTGTCAATTTAAAGTATACTTAATAGATCAATCATTATCAAATGTAATTATAGATTCATTAAACTTCAATTATCTAAATAGCAATCCAAAAATTATCCAAATAGCAGAATTCATTTTAATAGAATAGACTAAACATATAAGTGTAATAGAAATGACTTAAAGCAAATATGCATTCATAAAACTTGTAATTACATAACAATGGATGCCAAACAATTATGACTTCTCATTAACTGGTAGCAAGATTACATAGTAAATATCTAGACAAGTACTACAGAGCCAACCTCTCAACTAGAGGTATGATGGCTTATTTATAAGCTGCATTTTCAAATTTGCAGTGAAATATTAATTATTAGTTACAAGACTATTATAAAAATAATCTGGTAGAGAGATCATGATTCTGAGTTGGCTATTTTAGACTATCTTGTATTTGAATTTGAATTTATTTGTAAACTACTCCATTGATTTGTAGCTTCCTTTTTCAAGTGGTTGAACCGTTGCAATTGATTCACCAGAGTTATTTTTATGCCTTGATATCATTAAATAGAATAGTTGGAAGGCATTATTATAGTTTTAGGTCTAAAAAATATGTTTCATGAGTACCTAATTTGAAATTAGGCTTATCATTTTACTCATAGAGCTTCTTGGAACAAAATTTTGGCTTGCAATTGCTTTGATAACGTCACTTCAAGATGGACTTCAACTTTGTTTATTTTAATTTTTACATTGACTTTCTTTGTGTGATCCCAAGTCTTAGCTTGAAGATGTTGATGTCATTGTCGAAGGGCTCCCAACTTTGTGTACTTTTATTTCTTACATCTTGGATCTATACAAGGGTCGCTCTAATTTTATGTATTTTATCCCTTTTTGCATGATCTCAGGCTTTGGTGTGGAGGTGCTTATGTCATAACCAAAAGAGGCTCGACCTTTGGTTTTATTCATCATGGTTTTGTGCAATTATCCTTGGGCACTTTTACTTGCATAACTTTAGGCTTTTTTCCTTTCTGCTTATGTCACTTGCTTAGATGGCCTAACTTTATTCATCCTAATTTTATTCATTTTTCTTTCTGGCATGATCCTAGGCTTTGGTTTATGGGTTTTGTCATCATTATTAAAGAATAGTTGGCTTTGTTCATTTGGAATTTACACACTATGGTTTTAAGCATCTTGTTTTTGTTCATCGTGAAATTTTTTGGCTATCGCAATGTCGCGTTGATGTCATCGACAAAGGGGGGCTAGTTTTATTCATCAAAGTTTTGTGCAACCTCTCAAATATTTAAAGTACTTAGCTAATTTTTTGAAAAAACTATTTGGTCCTTACTTTGCAAATGAGGTCATGAATTTGACCTACAACTACCTAATATCAACTTTCCTATAGAATTTTAAGAACCTATAGTAGATGTATATGGTTCATCAAAGTCAATATTAGGTTTCTCTTTTGAATTAGAATATTTATCAGTCCAATCCTTAATCCTAGGTTCATCATCATAATTTATCAAAGGAGGATAATTGATATTTTGAAGAGTAATAGGGGGAATATCCTCTTCTATTTCTATTGTTTCTTGAACAAGCTTATTCTTAGACCTAGTAGTCACTCCAATGCCATTGGATGAAGTGAGAGGAGACATAAGGGTAAGAAAAAATTATACTTAAAAGCAACTAGTATTTTATCAAAATGTTCTACCCTTAAGAAAATAAACTACAAAAACTTGTACAACAAATAAAATTTATTTTTTTTGAAATCCATAGGAGAAATAAGAGAACTACAATAGTTTAATTTAGTATGTAGAAAAAAGTGACAACATAAAACCTATGGTAGCAAACCAACTAAACCCTAGGATCTAAAAAATGGAAAAAAAAGCCTCAAAAAGTAGTTTCACATCAATTTCACCAAAATGTTTGTAAAAAAAAGGATGCCTAATATAGTTATTCAAGTTAATAGCAAATGAACCAAGATACTAAAACTAAGACAACAAAATAGTAAATTAACAATAAATACCAAAATCTATCCCAATTTAAACATAAATAAATTTTAAACATCTAATAATAACACTAAAATTATTCTTAAAATGATATCAAACTAGGACTAATCTTAATACAATAAAAATAATTACCAGACACCTAGGGCATCAAGGACCAAACTACACCATGATAAATAAAATTATCACTCCTTGTCTAACTTGCAACGTCACCATAGATATGGAGAGATCACATCTAGGATTTTTCATAGAGGGTTTGACCTACCTTTGAAACCAATCCTTAAATGGAAATTAGTGACCTTTGGTTGTAAATATTGGTGGGACATCTTGTCCTCCTTCATGAAAGGTAGTGAACCAATGGTCGATGGCTTTGGTTTTACCTACAAGGACGAGATAGAGAGAGAGAGAGAGAGAGAGAGAGATCAAAGCTTATGTAGATAAATAATAATAAATATTTAAGAGAAATGTTAGTGTAAACATATTTTATGAGTATTTTATGATAGTATGGTTATAATTTGGTGATAAAATGAGGAAGTAAAAGGCATATTTATAGCATATGAAATGAAATAACCTTCCCTTTAGATCTGACAATTGATTTTCATCCTTTTTAGGGTCATAAAAACATAATCATCGATCCAAATGATGTGTTGTTCAAACTCTAGGTGTATATGCTAGAATTATGACTATGAATCAAAGACCCTAAAAATAATTCAATGACTACAATCACCACTTAAATTGGTGATTATGGCAGCATCAATTTTTAGAAAGTGTTTTTTTGGGGTCATGTGTCATGGCGTTCCTTAAACTTGTCTCTCATTATTTTTGGATTTTGGAAAAGTTAGAAGGCAAAAATGTCATAAAATATGGGAGAAAATAGGAATTGGATAAAGAAAGGGAACCAAAATCATCAACCAACATGTCTTGCCATAATCCTACCCAAGGACTAACAACGTTAGGCCACCCCTACCCATATATAGGAAGAATATACTCTCCACCACCTACAAAATAAGTTGTTAGTGCTCTTTTTATAAATACAAATATGGGAATAAAAAAACCAATATTCTACAAGATGAAGAGGTTGAGATAGAAAAGGAGGCTATAATTAAAGAGGTAGAGGTAGATTCATAGATAATAGAAATATTCGATGTTACTATTTTAGAAGATATGGCCACCATGAAAGAGAATATACAATAAAGGAAACCAATGAAGGAGAAAAATGTTAAATGTGTTCATGTCATGTAATGTCATTGAAGTTGCAACTAAAAATTCTTGATAATTAAATTCTAGTTGTTCTAATCATAAGATTGATAATAAGGAGTTGCTTGTGGAGTTAGATGTCTCATGCAAGAGCAAGATAAAATTTAGATATAATAGAGGATTGAAATTTGAATGAAAAATACTTATGAGTTAACACAAAATATGGAAAGAAAAATTTACAATACTTATTTCAAACTAGGCTATAAGCACAATTTAATAAGTATAGGGCATATTGTAGAGAAAAACTACCAAGTGGTGTTTTAGAATAGAGAGTGCCTCCTATAAGAGATTGATTTATATCATTTAACCATTGAGGACACGAGTTGGTTATGGCAACAAAAGTATGGTAGCCTAAATTTCTAAAGCTTATATTTATTAAATGTTAAAGTAATGGTCCATGAATTGCCTTATGTAGAAGCAAGAAGTGAAGTGTATGAAGGTTGTGTAATGGGAAAACCTCATCAAGATATCCCTAAGAGGAAGATTATAGAGAGTATCATATCCATTGTAGATAATGTATTCATATATTTGTGGTACAATGCATACACTAAGTGTTGGTAAATCCTTCTATTTTATCACTCTTAATGGGACCATACCAAAAAATCTTGGGCATATTTATTGAGGAATAAATGTGATGCTTTTGAAGCATTCAATATATTTAAAACCATAATAGAAAATTGAATGGGATATAGAATCAAAACATCAAGGACTATTCATAGTGGTGAGTTTTATTCTAAGAAATTCAATATGATGAGCACGGGATAAGAAGATAACTAACAGTAACCTATACACCTTAGCAAAATCAAATGGTAAAAATGAAGGAGAATATGGCTATGGAAATGGAAGGAAGCATGATACTAGCAAAAGGTTTGGGAAATCATTCATGTTAGAGTATATTACATTATTTGATATATGTCATAAGAAAATATCAAGAGACTTTTAGATAGGTGGCAAGATAAGAAATTCAAAGGTCATTTTGTAAAGTTATATTATGGACTCAAAGCTCCATAACTTAGATGTACAAGTTATTTTACATAATAGAATTTTCCATATTGTGTTCTATCTCTTGTTAAGTCTGTAAGTTTTATTATTATCATTATCATTATCTTAATCTTCCTATATTGTGGCTATATTATATTTGATCATGTGGAATTTATCCTATGATTTTTATGTTAGTATTAAGGCTTAAAAATTCATCGATGGTATCAAAGCTACTACAAGTAGTTTCTTGCACAGGTTGAATTTATTTAGCTACATATAAAAATTGATTTTATTCATTTTGATAAAATTGATTTAGATTTTGTCTACTTTTAAAGGGAGTTAGATCTGGACTCTTTTGTAATTTCATAGTAAGTAGAAAGGCTAGAGTATTTTCATGGTTGAAGAATAATGAGTGAAGACCAAGACTCAACTATAAAGTATTTTCATGGTTGAAGTATAACCAATGAAGACAAGGACTCATCTATATTGGAAGGCATATCAACTTTAAGATAGTTGATCATTTCAAGGACAACTAACCCTTGACATCAAAGATAAAAATATTTTATGACATAGTCAACTCTTGACATTGAAGAATCAGGTTATATTGACATAAAGGAATTATTTCAGGTCTTGAAGAGAGACCTTGACATTGAAGACTCGGGTTATATTGACCTTGATGAAGATTAAAGATATAAGAAAGCTTGATAGAGGTAACCATGTGAAGAATAAAATATAGAAATCATTGAAGATACAATGGTTTTTTTAGAAAGAAAATTTCTTGAAATGCAAATAGAAATCAGTTATTGAGTAGAACAAAGTTCTAAATATTACAAGCAAAGAATCATTCAGCTCTTAGAGAAGCTAAATGGGTGCAACAACAGAGCATCATTGTTTTAGATACCAAAGTATAGAAAATAAGAAAGCATCAATCAAGCAGTAGAAGAAAAGAGCAAGCAAGCCATTCAGAAGAGCAACAATGGAGTAAAATGATAACAACAAGGTTACAATAGATTATAACGATGCAGGATTGGTAGGAAACAAGAGGAAGAAGCTAACATCTAGCAGCATAACATAGTACATCACTTTCATAGTGTAAACTTAGTGTACGTGAGGTGATATGAACATCTAAATGTAGTCACATCCTCATCATAATAGCAAAGTGATGTGCACCTCCAAACATAGACACATCCTCATCTGAATAAGTAAGCTTTGGAGCACAATAATGAACTTTAGAATGTACAACATCAATTACCTAGGAGAGAAGTTGAATTGTAGGAAGGTGAATGCATAGGGAAGGAAGGTGAAATGCTAAGCAAAGAGTTTCTAATGTTAAGCAAGATTAATCAGGTGTGTCAACTAAAAAATCTCTAGAGTGAGTTAATTGCATTAATTGAAACTTCTCTCGATTAATTCAGATGTGCCAAGTGAAAACACCTCAGGAGAAATTTATTCAACAAAAGTGACACTCAAGCAATATATCTATAAGTTAGCTGAAGTTGTTGGTGCTATGGATGGGCATTAGAATATGAAATGCCCCATTTCTCATGCAAATGCACTAGTGGCAAAATGTAATCCTCTCATGCAAGCTTGAAATAAGCATCAAGGCAAGTTGGAAAGTGTCAAACACATGCACAAAGCAAATGCAGTGAGGCCGAAACATTCACATGTGATAGAGTTAAGGTTAGATTTTTAAATTTATAAATTTCATTTATGTTTGGAGCAATAAGCTAAGGTTATAAAGTTAATTTGATTATTGGAGAGATAAGTGAAGATTATTAATTGTTTCTTTTGGAGAAATAATTTTATTTAAGTTTTTAGAGTTATGAGGTTTTTTTATTTGTTAGATAAACTCCTAAATTTGAAATTTATTTAATTTAATAATTTTTTTAAAATAGAAGATTATTGAATATTTGCAAATTTAGTTATTTGGGAGTTAAAAGGTATTCTACTTCAAACTTAGGAAAACATAAATTTGTAAAATTCATTCTTTAACTAGGGAGACATAAGGTTTACTACTCTAGAAGTCATTATGGATTATTGGTACATAGATTCTGGAGCTAGTAGGCATATGATTGGAAACAAACAATGGTTTAATACTTTTTGTGAAAAATATGAGAAACCAGTTGTTATAGCAGATAGTATGACTTATGAAGTCAAAGGAGTAGGAGATGTTCTAGTTAATCTAACAAATGGAAAAGGAGTAATTAATAATGTGTTATATGTCCCAGGATTAACTACTAATCTTCTTTCAGTTTCTCAACTTATGGATCAAAATTTGATAGTAGAATTTAAAGTTATCAAAGGAAGAAAACAATGTCATATTATCAAGCAAGGAAAAGTGATAGCTTCAGGATCTTATAAAGATAGTTTGTTTACTCTAGATACAATAACAAATTTGGCTCTTTTAGTAGGAATATTTGAAATAAAAGAGCTTTGGCATAAAATACTAGGACATACAAGTGCATCATCATTAAATGAAATGACTAAATATCAAATGGTAGAAGGATTACCAAAACTCTCTTGGGAATCTACAGTTTGTCTAGAATGTCTAGCAAGAAAACAACATAGAATACCTTTTGAACTTTGTCAACATAGAGCTCAAAAACCATTGGAATTAATATATACAAATTTATGTGGTCCAATGAATGTTACTAGTATTGGAGGACATAAATATTTTCAACTATTTGTTGATGACTATTCTAGAAAAATGTGGGTATACTTTATGAAATACAAATATGAAGCATTTAGTTGTTTTAAACAATTCAAACTTCTAGTTGAAAAATAATCAAGGAAAACTATCAAGAATCTTCGCTCAGATAGAGGAGGTGAATTTCTATCAAAATAATTCAATTTATTTTTAGAAGAAAATGGAATAAAAAGACAACTTACTATAACATATTCACCACAACAAAATGGTATTGTAAAAATAAGAAATAGATCTATCATGGAAATGGTTAGATGTATGTTAAAAGAAGCTCATCTTGATCATCAATATTGGGTAGAGGTAGTTAAAATAATTATATATTTGTAGAATAGATTACCTACAAGAATACTCAAGAATGTTACACCAAAAGAAGTATGGTTAGGATGAAAACCAATTGTAGAGTGATTAAGAATTTTTGGATGTAAGGCTTATATGCATATTCCAAAACAAAAAAGGATAAAATTAGATGAAAAGACTATGTGGTATATTTCTTGGTTATGATGATGAATCTACAGGATATAGAATAATTGATCCAACAACAAAGAAAATCTATATAAGTAGAGATGTAGTATTTGATGAAAAATCAAATATGGTATTAAAGAACAAAAATTTGATTTAGAAGTTCTTCTAAATTTTTTAGAAGAAGACTCATCAAATGAAGATACAAAATTAGAATTTCAAGATGAACAAAATGAAAATATAGAAATTTCTACAAATTTATAGAGAAAAGAACCTATATGGCTTAGAAATACACTTAGAGATTCAAATCTTGAGCAAATTCTAGATCTTACTACTACAAGACCTCAAACTCATAGTCTAACTAGAATAAATAGAGGATTGTTAAGCTCTATGGCAGAACCTACAACAACACTTCAGGCTTTGAATCATCCAAAATGGAAGGCAACTATGGAATCAGAATATACATCATTGTTGAAAAATAAAACATGGAATCTAGTTGAGATACCTCTAGGAAAGAAAATAGTTGGTTGTAAATGGGTTTATAAGGTCAAATATAAAGTAGATGGTTCACTTGACAAGTACAAGGCTCGACTAGTAGCAAAAGGATATACTCAAACAGAAGGAATTGACTATGAAGAAACTTTTGCACCAACAACAAGAATGACTACTATCAGAACAATTTGTGCTTTGGCAACACATCATGGATGGAAACTTCATCAAATGGATGTAAAAAGTGCATTTCTTAATGGTGATCTTGAAGAAGAAGTTTATATGTCACAACTAGAAGGATTTGTAATTAAGGGACAAGAACACAAAGTTTGTAAGTTAAACAAATCCTTGTATGGTCTAAAGCAAGCTCCAAGAGCATGGTATATAAAAATCAATAATCATTTATTACAACATAACTTTAAGAGAAGCTTGTCAGATCCAAATATCTATACAAAAAGGGTTGGAAATGATATAATAATACTTATAGTATATGTTGATGATATAGTAATTATAGGAAGTTCAAAGGGTTTAATAAATGAAGTTAAAAGGGATCTTGAAAAGGATTTTGAAATGACTGATTTGGGACTTATGCATTATTGCCTTGGTTTAGAAATTCATCAAAATGAAGATAATATTACAATAACATAGACAAAGTATGCAAAATATTTACTTGAGAAATACATAATGAATAATTGTAAGCCCAAGGATACACCTATGGAACAAGGACTACAATTATCTAGATATGATGAAACATATTTTGTTTCAGTGATAACCTATCATCAATTAATTGGAAGTCTCTTATATTTAACAAATACATGACCATATATAGTTTTTGTTATAAATTATCTCTCAAGATTTATGCAAGAACCTAGAGAAAGTCATTGGAAAGCTACAAAAATAATATTACAATATATCAATAGGACTACAAAATATGGACTTACATATAAAAAGGATGATAAGAATTTTTGTCTACAAGGATATTCAGATTTTGATTATGTTGGATCTATAGATGATAGAAAATCAACATCAGGATACATTTTTTATCTTGGTTCAGGACCAATATCATGGTACAATAAGAAACAACATGCAATAGCACTTTCATCTATAGAAGCAGAGTATCATGCAACAAAGGATGCAGTCTATGAAGCATTATGGTTACAATACATACTGTCAGACATGGGAATCAAAAGAACTCCAACAATAATAAATTGTGATAATCAAGGAGTATTAAATTTGATAAAAAATCCAATCATACATGAACGAACCAAACATATTGAAGCTCAATGTCATTTTATCAGAGATCATTTTTAGAGTCATCATATTCAGTTGAAACATATTCCTATAGAAGAACAGATTGCAAATATTTTCACAAAGGCTCTAGGTCGAAACAAGTTTCAGATATTTAGGAATCATCTATGCAGATCAAGAGAAATTCACATCAAATAATGTAATACAAGGGGTGTTAGAGTATATTACATTATTTGATATATGTTAAGAAAATATCAAGAGTCTCTTAGATAGGTGGCAAGATAAGAAATTCAAAGGTCATTTTGTAAAGCTATATTATGGACACAAAGCTCCATAACTTTGATGTACAAGTTCTTTACATAATAGAATTCTACAGATTGTGTTCTCTCTTGTTAAGTCTGTAAGTTTCATTCTTATCATTATCTTGATCTTACTGTATTGTGGCTATATTATATTTGATCCTATGAGTTTTATGTTAGTATTAAGGCTTAAAAAGCCATCAATTCATGTGTCAAAAAAATGACAACGATAGTGTACATCCTCAATAGAAAATCCCATAACTGTAGTGAAGAATAATATGACTCATGGTACAGAAAGAGGACTTTTGTATTTTGCTTGAGAGTGTTTGGTTGTTTGGATTATGCTCATGTTGTAGATAATAAAAAAAAAAGGTTAGATCCAAAGGTTTAAGCATGCATTTTTATTGGTTATTGTTGGCAGTTTTGCACCATGCCACATTAAAATTTTGATGAAATTTTGTTGAACATTTTTTATTGTAAAAGCGGCAAAATATATTGAATCTATGCTATAGTATTTTGGTCAGTGTATTGTGTTGTAGCTCATTTTTTTGTGTTAATCTTTGTTATAATTTTCATGGGTCTCATGCTTGGGAATAATGGGTGTTATAAGGTAAAATGATTGAAAAGGGAGATAATCAAAATTTTGTGCGAAAGCAGTTGAAATCACCCAAATATGTCCTTGATTTTTTGAAAGCCTTGCTGCCAAGAAAATGAAATGGTAAAGCATTATGTTTGCCCCAAAAGTAGAACAAAAATTTCATTTGCTCTGATTATGGGTGAATGTAAATTTTAAAGGAAAAGGAGGAAAAGGTTTAAAAATGGTAAAATCATCTCCGCCCCAAGTGTGGGGTGAAAATTCCCTTTTGCCCCTCTTTGGGACAAAAACACATCAAAATATTTAAATTCGTGATACCCGAAGTGGAAGAATGAAGGCGCCCAAAGTTGAGGTAAGACAAAGTACATTCACCCCAAATATTGGGTGAAAGCATCATTCACCCCACTTTGGGGTGAACATCATCAAAATAAATGAATGGTTTGCTAAGTCGACACAGAAAAGTCAATCAAACTTTCACCCCAAGTGAGAGGTGAAACTCCCTTTCGCCCCTCCTTGGGGCGAAATTCCAATAGAAGTGAATTTGAAAGTGTCTGCCTTGGGTCCCATTAAGATGCAGAGCATTAAAATTTCAAGGCTTTTTCACCCCCAAGAGAGGGGTAAAACTACCTTTCACCCCTCTTTGAGGTAAAAGCATATAAAGAAGAGGAATGTTGCGGGCTCCACAGTGGCACAAATTGAAAAATAATTTTAAAATGGTTTCATCCCAAGTGAGGGGTAAAAATTCTATTTGCCCCTCCTTGGGGCGAACGTATATTCTAAAGGAGGAGAAGTTTCTAAAATAAGTAACCGGAAACACTTTCACCCCAGGTAAGAGGTGAAATTCCCATTCGCCCTTCTTTGGGGTGAAACTATATAAAGAAGTATTCATAACACCAAAAATGAAAACAAGGATGTTTACTAAGGTTTTTCGCTTGGGAGTGCTCAAAACGATTGCTATCACGATTATGGGTGAACATGATGTAGAGAATTTCAAAATGAATTAAGCTATGAGCTACGCGTTGGGTGAAATTAGAGAAAAGGGTGCAATGTGTGATTCAAATATTTACGAAACTAAAATTTGTTGATTTATGGGTGCCCTCCCCAAATGCTATATGGTAGAAAAATACTTTCGGTCAGTTTTACTAATCACTCCATTCTAGGCAAAGCTATTTTTTGAGCTCCACGTAGTTTTTTCAAAGGTGCTCGATCTTGGAAATGATGAGAATTTAATGAGTTTGGCAGAGGGAGTTATGTTCCCAGATTTTGTGCTAAAAAAATGTACCAAATTTAATATCACAGGGTGATTTTCATGAGTTCCAAGACATTCTGGACAAGGGTGAATTTCCAAGGAACAATGGAGGTATCAAGTCAATGACCATATTTGTAGTTTTCCATGCACCGACGCCCGAATTTGCTGATTTCCTAGGAATTTTCCCTTAAAAGCTGGATCACTGTCACAGAAGGAAGATTTTCAAGAATTTCAAGGAGGAATTTCTTCACAAAGGTTCCTGATCTGTAAACATTTTGTCTTTTATGTATTAAATGAACAGAGGTGAAAACCTCTATAAATACTAGATATTTTCAATGTAAAAAGGAGGATAGACACTCTGAAAAAAACTCTTCAAGTTTTCTACGTAAATAGAAGGAATTTGGCTTCTGATTCTTGCAAGCAATTTCTATGTGTGATTTCTTTCTACTCTAAGCATTTCTATTTTATATTCATGTCTATTATCTATTGCTAAGTTCAAATTTTGCATCTAGATTTGAGCACTGTTGGTGAGGGAGTGAGTACTGGAATGCAATTCTGGAAGTTGTCTCCATGAAATTGTAAGTGGATTCTTTTGCCTTCTTTCTATTCTATGCTGCTATAATACTTGGTTGGAATTCCTACTGCTAGTCTATCCCCAATCCTACATCTTTGGCCTGTGGCTATATTTCCCATTTCTTTCTATTATTTCCAATTTCTTTCCTACAACTCTAGACTTAAACCGGTGTAGGATTAGTAAGGGAGCCAACCCTCTCTGGAGATTGGCATGGAGGACATTTCTTTCCTCTGGCCTTTCAATGTTGGTCATGTCTAGGGTGCACAAATGTATGTTTGTATTTTAGGTAGATATTTGACCAATAATTTTTGGCACGCCTGGTGGGACATTCAAAAGTTCCACTTTCAATAATATTAAGGTTTGATGTTCACCTTCGTATTGTTAAGTTAGAACATCTGGCGACTCAGCTATACCCAGAAGCCTCCGAATGTGAAGTCAATGAAAGTTGTACTTCATGATCACAAGATCGAAGGCCAAAAATCTTGAAAACCCCATTGAGTTCTTTGAACTTGACACCCAAAAATTAGGAGAACATCCCAGATTAGTCACCCCACCTCATACATCAGTCACAACATCTTCACAGATAGTTGGTGTGTTTTCCATTCCTTCAAGTCCAGCTAGTACTACTACTAGCATCCCACCTCCTCAACCTCACACACTAGTTCACATGGCTCAAAATCCACCACCACAACAACCACAACCACCAAGGCAGTTCCCAGCATGGAATAGCTCAGGAGCTTTGAATTTACAAGCATAAAATCTAGTCCCTCAAGCAACATTGAAGGCTTTGCCTACCTATGATGGTACTGGTAAGACTGCTTATGAGCATATCCAAGATGTGGCTTCTTTGGCGATAATCCATGGCATTGCAGATGAAGATATTATGGTAAGATTATTTGTGTTGTCACTTAGAGGGAAGTTGTTGTATTGGTATCGATCCTTGCCACCCACTACTATTACCACATGGGACTAGTTGGTAGAATTGTTGATTAAGAACTTTCATGAGCAAGCTGATCCATTTTCCTTATTGCACCAATTTATAAATATCCAGAGACATCCATAGGAGGAAATAGTGGATTTCAATGTCAGATTCACTCGAATTTGGTAGAGAGTCCTTGATGGTCTTCGACCCACTCATGAGCAAGTTATATTTTACTATCTCAGAGCCTTTAACTCTGATATTGGTATGGCTATCCGACAAGCCAATGTCAATACATTTCTAGATTTGTACATGCAAGTGCAAAAAGTTGAGGTAGATCTGATTGCCATAGGTAAGTTGCCTCTAAAGGTAACAATACCCATTCTTCTTGATCTTCCATAACATCTGTATTCTAGTGCATTTTCATAGCCTATGCCTTCTATGTACCCTATTCCCTCATGGAGCTTAGGTCCACCTCAAATCGCTCTAATTCCGGTTCCACAACTCCCTGCTCCAAGTATTCCATAATTACCTATACCAGTTGTTCCATAGTTGCTAGCACTAGTTCCATTCCCAGTGCTACCAACGCCACTTGTTCCATTGTAGTTGCCTACTCCACCAGCACCTCCTACACCCTCAAATCTTGATCCCTACATGAATATATTACAGGAGATGCAGTCACTCAATTCAATAGTGAGGACAATGTCGAATGAAATTACATCTGTTAAGAAGAAGTAGGTTGAAGCTGACTTTCGGTCAAGGAGATTTCAAACACCATCGATTACTAGAGAACAACCAACTACTAGCAAAGGTCCTAAAAGAAATACAACTATGTTGGCAAATGAAGAAGCTAGTACATCAGAGTGAGCATATTGGTGTTCCACTTGTAATGATCCTCATGGTGAAGATACATGCATGGTCCATTTGAACTATGTACAGATATTAGCAAAAAGTTTTGTTGGTGGAAAAATCAATATGATAATAGAAGTTGATCATAATTTTATGGTCCCTTCCTTGGAGCAAGTTTCAGTCCTTACGAGGGCTGGAAAGAAGCCGGTGACTGTTGATCCAGTAGAAATGGAGCCTCTGAAAGTTCCTACTGAACAAAAGGTACAAGATGAAAAGGTACAACCACAAGTGAAAGCACCTGGTACAACAACTAAATAGCAAGATTCTATCTTGTTGAAGGATCTATTGCCTAAGCAAGCTCAAGAGAAGTTGCAGGTGAAGGCATCAACTTCATAGCCTACCACTCAAGTACAAACTGAGGCAAAAGAACAAGCCAAAGAGTACCTCAAGTACCCATCATTGACTAAGCGGCAAAGGGTGGAAGCTACTCAATAGTACCAAAACAAATATGAGCCAATCAGTGAAGAAAAGGTCCTTGGTACTTCTAATTATAACATCATTGAGGAAATGAAGAAGATCCCTACAAAGGTGAGTTTGTATGATGCACTACAGTTACCTGGACAAGTTGACCTATTGCAGGAGTCTCTCAAGTCTACGAAAGATCAAAAGAAAAGCCTCACCCAAATAGTGTTAGCATAGACACTACTAACCTCTACCACTGGTAAGAATAGACCACCTCCATTCTATTTGTCTCTCAGAATGGAAGGGTGGATCATGCATAATTGTATGATTGACTCTGGTGCTGCGACTACTATCATGCCAAAGGTAGTATGTGAAGTCATGGGGATGGAGTACACAAGGAGCAGTCCAGGTGTCTTACAGTTGGATGGAACCCCAGTCAAAATAGTGGGTGTGATTAAAGATATTCCTATCATTCTACACAACATATCACAGATCATTGTCATCCAAGAAGTAGTGGTGGTTGACTTGGAACCATACTTCAGCATGTGTCTTTCGAGGGAATTCACAACGAAACTAGGAGGATATATTTCCTTGGATTATTCACATTTGGAGATTCCTTTTAAGGGAAGAAGAATCCGGATCTATAATGAAAAGCCTTCCACTTTTCATATAGAAAAACTTGAAGAAGAAGAAAAGCCCACTAGTGCAGTTAATATGATGATAGAAGAAGTGCAAGAAGTGGACTTGATGGAGGAAGCTCTTGGTGAGCTCCACTTGGAAGATGAGTTTTCATTAATGGATTTCAATGCAATGGTAGAAATTGATATCGGTTGTTATACCATAACTAAACCCAAATAGATTGAAGAAGAAGTTTTTGATTCCCTAGACCCTATTTTTGATCAACTATGGAAGCTATATTTTGATGGTGCAAGATGCAAGAATGGTGCAAGAGCTAGAATTATTCTTGTTTCTCCTATAGGGTTACAAAAAACCTATTCATATCGGTTAACTTGGAGTTGCACGAATAATGCCATCGAATATGAAGCATTGTGCCTTGGTCTGAAGAAAGCTAAAAAGTTGGGAATAAAATAGTTGCAAATATTTGGAGATTTCGAGCTCATCATCAATCAGACTACAAATAAATGTGTGTCAAAGCAACACTATTTGAAGGCCTACCATAACAAGGTATGGGATTTTTTTGAGTCCTTTACAGCACTAAATATTCAAGCAATTTCATGGGAGCAGAACAAACATGCAGACATCTTAGCTTCCCTTGGTGCTAATTTCTCTCCCGTAGAGCAAGTGGTCAGGAGACCAAAGATTGTGAGGGTAATTTATAGACCTTCGGTCCTCGATAAAAATCTTTATTGGCAAGTGTTCGATAGTGATGAACAAATAGTTAATTTCTTTATTAAGGAAGCTGCAAGTGTAGAAGATAGAATACTCGTTGAAGAGGAGATGGAAGGAATGATTCAACTGAAGAATAACCACATTCCTAGGGGACTAATTTTTCTTGAGAGCTTGTTTGATCAAAATGATAGGGTAGAGAAACATAAGATCAAGGTGGATGCAAAGGAGTATAAGGAAATGCAGTTGGAGTCTGATAAGGTCATTAAAGTTAGAATAGACTGTACGTCAGAGGAGCTCAAGGATATTAAAAATCTGTGTTATGAGTTTCTAGACATCATCACTTGGAGCTATCATGATCTGAAAGGATATGACAAGAATGTGATCCAACACACCATTGAATTGTAGGAAGGGGTGAAGCCTTTTTGGTAGAAATAATGACTTGTCAATCCTAAAATTGAAGTGCTTATGAAAGTAGAGTTGTTAAAAATGTTGGAGGTAAAAATAATTTATCCTATCAAGCACTCGACATGGGTGGCAAACTTGGTTCCAGTTCAGAATAAAAATGGAGATATTCACCTGTGCATGGACTTTCATAATCTGAACCAAGCATCTTTGAAAGATCACTATCCTTTACCATAGATCGATCAGATTCTGCATGTAGTCACTGGAGCATAGAGATTTTCATTGCTTGATGGTTTTTTTGGCTACAACCAGATCTGGGTGAAGGATGAGGACCAACACAAAATGGCATTTACTACAAAGTGGGGCACTTTCACCTATCAAAGGATGCCATTTGGTCTTTCCAATGCTGGCACCACCTTTCAGAGAGCTATGGATGTCGCTTTCGGTGAGTTGTTGAATCGGATTATTGTAATTTACCTTGATGACATGACTATTTTCTCACATCGCAGGGAAGAGCACGTCTCTCATCTGAGGCAAGTGTTCAAAAAGTATCAAGAATTTAGAATTTCCATTAACCCAAAGAAATCCATTTTCACTGTCAAAGAGGGAAAACTCTTGGGACATGTGATTTCACAAGAAGGACTGGTGATTGATCCTACGAGAGCTGAAGCTCTCTTGAAATTACCACTTCCAGTTAACAAGAAGGATCTGCAGTCATTCTTTGGCTAGATCAATTTCATTCAAAAATTCATTACTGATTTTGCTCAGGTAGTCAAGCCAATGACTAAACTTCTCAAGAAGAATGCAGACTTCAAGTGGATAGAAGTAAGAAGATAGGCATTCTAGGAAATCAAGGAGAGAATCACCCAAGCACTAGTATTGATTAATCCAGATTATTCAAAATATTTCATCCTTTATGTAGTAGGCGAATAGGAGAGTTATGTTATTGTCCTCACTCAAAAGCAAGATGATGGGGATGAGAAACCGATTGCTTTCCTGAGTCAAGTCATTGCGCCACACCAAGAGAAATATAACTTCATTGAGAAATAGGTGTATGCTGTCATGAAGTCTTTAAAGAAATTTTGGCATTTTGTTTCATAGAGTAGGACAGTCATCTATGTTATCCATCTAGATGTCAGAAATTTCATCATTCAAGGAGATATGGGTGATAAAAGAGCAGGTTGGGTTTCAAATATTTAGGAATACGATGTGGAGATTCGGCCTACTAAGTTGGTTCATGGTCGGGCCCTCTGCCAAGAATTGGCCAAAAGTGCAACTTCTGGATCGCTGCCTCCATTACAGGATGAGGTCATCGATGAGAGTAATCTTGCCAATCAAGTAACAAGCGATCATGACTGGATAGAGGACCTTGTCGAATTCTTCACATCCAAAATATGTCCATCACATCTTGATGCCTCACAATGGTGAAGATTCAGACTATAGGCGCTCAGGTACGTCTTGTTGCCAAGTGGGCTATTCCATAAAAACATAGATGGAGTACTCCTCAGATGTGTGAAAGAGTCTGAAAAGCAAAAAATCTTGGAGGAGTTCCACTCTGGCTTATCTGATGGGCATTATGCAGGAAGGCCTATGGCCTTGAAGATCATCCGAGCTGGGTATTTTTGGCCTACTCTTTTTGTAGATGCACACAAGGTGAGCCAAAGTTATGATAACTATCAGCGGTATGTTGGCAGGAATAAGAAAGCATCTCTGCCCTTACATCCGATCTAGGTAGAAGCACCATTTCAGCAGTGGGGCTTGGATTTCATTGGAGTTATTGATCCTCATTCCTCCATCGAGCATAAATATATCTTGATAGCGATCGATTATTTTACTAGGTGGGTAGAGGCCATTCCGACCAAGAAGGCAGACCAGGCTACAGTCATCTCCTTCCTCGAAGGACTGATTACCCATTTTGGTGTACCAGATACCATTGTAATAGATAATGGGACTCCATTTATTGGGGCAAAGATCATCGAATTTGCAAGCAGGTATGGGATTTATCTGAAGACTTCTTCCAATTATTACCCATAAGGAAATGGTCTGGCCGAATCCACAAACAAAAATTTGCTTCGGATCTTGAAAAGGACGCTTGGTAGCAATAAAAGGAGTTGGCATCTATTGTTGAATCAGGCTCTATGGGTGGATCGTATATCAGTGAAGAAATCTATTAAAACTTCCCCTTACTCCCTGGTGTATGGAAAAGAGGTAGTTTTACCCACCCACATCGAGCTTCTAGTTCTCCAGACCTTGCAATTGTTTAAATATGAAGATGATGAATCTGATCCAATGAGTGCAAGGTTGGCTCAATTGCTGCAGTTAGAAGAGGAGAGAGAAAAGGCATATGAGGCTTTCATCGAACATGCTAAAATGATGCAGAAGTGGTTTGGCAAGAAGACAATAGAATGCAAGTTTCAGGTTGGAGATCTAGTCCTCAAGTGGAACGAGAATAAAGCCAAGCCTAGAAAGCACCACAAGTTTGATGCAATCTGGGAAGGTCCATTTCAAGTCTCTAGGGTAAATTCGGTGAATGCGTATCATCTTCAAGATATGGATGGTTGGGATCTTCCGATTCTAGTTAATGGCCTTCATTTGAAGGCTTATTTTTAGTGATATAATCAAAGGTGCAAGTATGTAAATATGTACATATTTTATTTTTTGCAAGTATTTTATTGCTTTATAAAAAAAAGAACAAAGTGGACTCTGTTGGAAGATGCCAAGCTATCCTCAAAGAAATCTTTGCCTTGAAAAATGCTTTCTCTCTCTTTGAAAATTAATTTCACCCCAAAACATTTCTTTGAGGACATATTATGAGTTTCGGCAGAATTAATTATTGTATTGTAAAGTTTTAGCAGGTTTGAAAGCTCCAAAGTTAAAATTTGCTTTACTTTGAAAGTCTTTGGGCTAAAAACATTTTAGGGAAAACGTCTGAAAGCATCAAGTGAAAGTATAAGAGTAGAAAGGCAAATTCCCTAATTAAAAAACAAAAGCATGACCTATAAAAGTGCATGAAGCCCGATTTTGAAATTATGGAGTGCAGCAAATAGAAAAGCATTTTCACCCCAAGACAGGGGTGAAATTCCCATTTGCCCCTTGCAGGACGAACACTTTTTAAAGAGGAGAAAATGCGAATAAAATCACCAAGTCACGGTAAAAGAGGATTTCACCCCAAATGAGGGGCAAAACTGTTCACCTTTCATTGGGGTGAAAGTATATTATGAAAAGAGTTTACGATGCTAATTCAGCAAAGCTCCTATGATTTTAGATGAAAATAAATTTTAAAAAGAAAATAAGGGAAAATTTTTAAAAAAAAAAAAGGAAAGTTAAAAAAAAAGGGAAAATGTTTTAAGATTATAGGGTGAAGCTTTCACACGGAACAATAGATTTTAAAAGGGGGATTATGAGAGTTTACAAGATTTAATTTGGAGTGAATAAACAGGTTTTTTTAAAAAATAAAAAATAAATAAATAAATAAAGAGAATATATATATATATATATATACACACACATGAAAAGGAGAAAAGCAAAATTAAAGCTCCAAGTTAGAGGATTTTTAAGAAAATAAAATCAACGCTTTTTCTAAAAATATGGGGCAAAAAAGAAAGGCAAAGAATTATTTTAAAAGGAGGGTTTTTCCATGGAATTAAATCAAATAGGTTGAAGGTATTTTCGGAGCAAGAGAAGAAGAGACAAAGTGTGCCACCAAAGTGCTTTCGCTCCTTCGTTGCTTTTTGGGCATGTGATGATTTTCAGTGCCAATAGAATTTTCCTCATGTTTTTGGAGTGCTCCAAGCAGAAGGTTTTCACTCGAATATTCTAAGAGACACGTTTTTGCATTTTTGAGGGAGAAGATCTCTTGGTATTCCGAAAGGCATTGATTGGATTACTGGTATTAGATTTATTTTTTGAAGTAGACATTAAGGAGTCAGGGCACGTTGTTCGAGAGCATAATATGGTGAAAGCACATATTTCAAAAAATATATTGTGGTTGATGAAGGTGAATGCTTGGTAAATCATGGGAAAACATGTCGGTTGAGTGGACCAAGATGCACATCCTTCCGAATCCACAAGAGAGATTTACCGCATTTACTGTGGTAGTTGGGGGCACGTTCTATAAATAGAATAGGTAAAATCATCTAAAGATTAAAATTTCAATATTTTGTCGATGCATTTTTGAGCTTTCTGGTTGTAGAAGTTGCAGAGCACTTTAGGGTTGCCAGAATTTACACCATGGGCAAGAAAAGTGTAGAAGTGAAAGATATTGTAGAACCCAAGTAGTCAAAGAAGAAAGCAAAGGGTGGGAAGAAGTCCAAGAAAGCATAGGAGAAATGAGAATGTGGATTTGGACCCGTACTCTGACACCATGGCAGAGGTCGGGGACTGTGTAATCACCAATAAGGGTATTGTTAAACTTTGGCAAGATGTGGAATTCATAGTTAAGCAAGGATTGATGTTGGAGAGCCCTCTAACTATGTCATATTATGCACAGTTATTTTGGTACTTATGTACGCCCGTACATGCTTGCCCAGAGTTGGTGAAGTTGATTGCTTAATTTTATAACCCGGTTACTAGGACTGTTCGAAAGGTGAATGGGGAGGTACTTTTCTCCATCTCATCCGATGTAGTGAGGGAAGCATTTGCCTATGGGTTAAAACCTCCCTCTGACATGATTTTCAAGAAGTTGCACATTAATGAATAGGAGGAGAGATATGTGTCTATTGTGACAATGCACCAGTTCATGGAGGCACAATTAATTAGAGAGCCGTAGCTAGGGCAGTTGCCAAATCTATCAAAGTCATTGTTAGAATTTAAGAGCCCAGATTTATTTTTGATGTTGGCATGGGTTGTTGGTCTCTCTGCAGATTCCACAGTTCACAAGTGGTAGGTGGCGCTTGCATAGTGTATATCCCAGGTGGAGTTTTATGCTCCAATGATGATGAGAAAAGGTACAAACCTGATTTATTTTGACTGGGCTGATTTCATATATCGAAAAATGCATATTCAGTTGGAAAATATGAATACCGGAGAGGCGACTTCATTCAAGCATACATCCTTCCTCGTCTGGTATTTCTTCTTTCATTTACATCAACATTTTTTGTTTATTACGGTTAAACAAGTTGATGAGAAAAATAAGGTTTTTCCTGGTTTATATGTGGACTCCCACTCTATCAAGAAGGGAGTCATTTTATAATTTTAACCACTTATTTTTGGGGCCCGCCATTGAGATGATTTATGGCAAGAGTGAAAGGGTGTCACGGGAAATGAGAGAAGCGGTTGTCACAATAGAGAAGGGTGATATATTTTTGCTCACTCAAGGTATGGTTGTGAGAATTTTTGGCTTCACGAGGAAGCCATTCCTGCTTCCATATTTCACCATCGAGCATATTTTTGCAATGGAGGTGGTGCACTAGAATGATTATGTGAATGATGTATATGGAGCAGGGTACGGTAAGAGAACAACTTGCACGATGCCATTTAAGTTCGGTAGTATAGAAGTGAACCAGGTTGGCCAGAATAGGTTACTCACAGAGGCACTTCAAGACCTGGGTCTGGTAGAACTACCACAAAGATGGAGATATGACCCATTGGGTCATTTTTTGGAAATAATTAAGGCCAAGCATTTTCATTGCTGCCCATGACTAGATATTCAGGAAAATCATAATAATTTTGAAGGGTATGATTTGGAGTGGCATGTTGAAGCCATGATGTCACTTCCATCATGGCATGACTTCTATGAGCAAGAGGCCGAATATAACCCCATAGTGCATAGAGATCATATTCCTCCATCAGGACTATTTGGTTAGGTGAAAGAACAACAGCCCACATGGTCTGAAGAGAAAATCATGAACTGGTGGATTATGAGGGTCCATAGTGGAAAAATTACATCAGCCTATGGGTTGAAGATGGATGAGGCATTTTTGGAGGTGTATGATGAATTTGTTAACATCTATCAACCTATTGCTTTCTCCAAGGTCATGCCTCAAAGCTTTCAAAAATCTGATAATGAAGAAAGTATGGTTGAAGAAGAGCACTCGATAGCTGAGGAAGTGACACATGAGGAAGAAGAACAATAATTTGTGTTTAAAATAAGATCTCAATGGGCAAAGTAAAGTGTAGAAGAGGTATTTCCTTTCTTGAAGGCTACAAAGAAGTTAATAATTGGTGTTGTTTCCTCATCCACTATTGTAGTTTCTATGGTTGTAGTTATAGTTGCTACGGTTGTAGTAAATCCTCCTCCGCTAGTATCAATTGCTCAAGTTAGCATTGCCCAAGAGTTTCCATTAATTCATGAGCAATCATTGGACCAATAGGTGGAGATCGTAGACCTTGAGGTGGAAGTAGAGAAGCAACAAGAGGAACCTATTACGTAGTCACCTCCATCATCGGATTACATGGTGCCCATGCCCGAAGGTACGTCTCCTCTTCCCTCTTCTTCTACTCAGGAGCAAGTAGTGGTTGTCAGTTCATTTCCTTTAGTTCCTACATCTGTTGCCCCTCCATTTGGTATACCTTCCATTTCCATTTTTCTCCCTACCTCTCACCCACAAGTCACTACTACTCCTTCTTCTCTTCCCCTCTCTTCGGCCTCCCTTTATTTTAGTTCATTTGCATCAGGTCCAAATCCATTTTTGCATCCCTCACCTTCCATTCCTATCACTACTTCCACTATAGTTGTAAGTATGCAAGCTCCTCCATGAGTGAGCGTAACTGTAGCTGAGCCTGGCTCTTCCATCCATTCTACTATTTTGGTCCCCCCTCTCATTTTTTTCCTCTTCTTCCTTTGAGCTATGCATACTGTTCCTTTCACTCTATTTTTGGAGATGCAGGAACTACTTGAGATCGAGGTGATGCCCAAGAAGCCAGATGTAGAAAATATTAATCATGCTCATCTCAGTTCATCGTAGTGGCTGAAGAGCCATAGGAGAAAGGAGGCACTTGCTCTAGCTAAGCCACTCAAGAAAGTCACCTTCGATCCTATTGCTATGGAGGCTCACACTACTAAGATGATTCCCCTGGTCCAAAAACCACAAGGAGAAATGATGCCAAGCGATTACGCTTATGAGATCGTGATAGAGGACTTGACCAAGATTGATCCTACTAAAAAAATGGGGAATATCCAAGTTGATATGAGCTCAGTTTATTTGCACGGTGAGTATTACAAGTAGAGATTTTATGATGTCGAAGCAAATATTATCGATCTTGAAGAAGCTTTGGCAAAGAGTAGAGCACAGTAGGAGAAGATGGTGAAGGAGGTTGAACAATGGTGTCAACAGGTAGGGGCTCACCAAAAGGTAAAGGATGTAGCGAAGTAGTAGGTGTAGGCACTGAAGATACAACTCGATTCCATACAGAATCAATTGGTAGAGAAGGCCACACAAGCTGTAGGCTTCTCTTAGAAGATAATTAAAGAGGCTCACCTTCGGTTGGCTCAAAGTTGTGAGAAGTTGGTGGTAAGAGTAGTTCAGGTTCTGTAGTATCTCTATGAGGCTTGGATATAGATTCAATTGAGCCAACAAGTAGTGGATAGTATTGAGGAGATGTTGGAGCCTCATTTGGAAATGGTTGTAAATATTCAAGCCCTGGCTCAGTCTAATATGCGTATTCACCCCATGAGTGAGATGGACCGAGCCTGGTCTACCACCAAGGTTACGCTGTGTAGTTACTTCCATAGGTTGGATCTGGTAAGAGAAGGCAGAAATCTCCTTAATGTAATGGAGTGGGAGCATACTATTTTGATGATCCATTTTGATGCTCTTGTTGATATGGGATTTCTAGATTTTATCGATGAATGGGGTGAGCCACTACCAAAGGAATAGTTAGAAGCAGCTTGGAAGAATTTTGTGGAGGACACATCAGAAATTGACAAGTGGGAAGAGCCAATCATGGAAGAACAAGTGTTGCCACTCATGAAGAAGTTCACCCGCATGGAGTTGTCCTTGTTTGAGTTAGCTCAATGATCTAAGCGCCTTAGCTTGGAGGATACCTAGAATCTATGGTATATTTATGAATCACTTAGTGTTCCTTGCTTGTTCACCATACATGCTTGGGTTGAGGTAGTTATAGTTTATGAAATCACCTGTGAAAGTTTGAAGGAGGAGAATAGGTAGCAGTGGAACAAGCAATAGTAGAACAGGCAGCAGCAAAGAAAGCGGTGGCTGAGAAGGCAGTAGTTGAACAGGCACATAAAAAGATGTCCAAATCAGAAGCACCGATTAAGGAAGCCCATAAGAAGGACCACTGAAGAGCCCAATGGATAAAGGCCTGGGATCACTTGCATCCATGCGAGTTGGATACCCCAAGAGCCACTAGAAATATTGGCAGTTTTACACCATGCCACATTAAAATTTTGATGAAATTTTGTTGAATATTTTTTATTGTAAAAGTGGCAAAATATATTGAATCTATGTTGCAGTATTTTGGCCAGTATAATGTGTTGCAGTTCATTTTTATGTGTTAATATTCTTTCTAATTTTCATGGGTTTCATGCTTGGGAATAATGGGTGTTACAAGGTAAAATGATTGTAAAAGGGGATAATAAAAATTATGTGTGAAAGCAATTGAAATCACCCAAAGATGTTCTTGATTTTCTCAAATCCTTTCTGCCAAGCAAAGGAAAGGGTAAATCATTACGTTCATCCCAAAATTAGAATGAAAAGCTCATTCGCTCTAATTATGGGTGAACGTAAATTTTAAAGGAAAAGGTTTAAATTTGGCAAAATCATCTTCGTCCCAAGTGTGGGAAAAAAATCCCCTTTCACCCCTCTTTGGGATGAAAACACATCAAAATATTTAAATTCATGATACCCAAAGTGGAAGAATGAAGGCGCTCAAATTTGAGGTAATATGAAGTACATTTACCCCAAAGGTGGAGCAAAAGCATCGTTTGCCCCACTTTGGGGTGAACGTCATCAAAATAAATGAATTTTTTGCTAAGTTGGCACGTAGAAAATTCAATCAGACTTTCGCCCCTCCTTGGGGTAAAATTCCAACAATAGTGAATTCAAAAGTGTACGTCGTCGGTCCCATTAAGATGTTAGAGCATTAAAAGGTCAAGGCTCTTTCACCCCCAAAAGAGGGGTGAAACTACCTTTCGCCCCTATTTGAGGTGGAAGCATATAAATAAGAGGAATGTTGTGGGTTCCATAGTGGCACGAATTGAAAAATAATTTTAAAATGGTTTCACCCCAATTGAGGGGCAAAAATTCTATTTGCCCCTCCTTGGGGCGAACATATATTTTGAAGGAGGAGGAGTTTCTAAAGGAAGTAGTCGATAACACTTTCGTCCCAAGTAAGAGCTGAAAGTCCCATTCGCCATTCTTTGGGGTGAAACTATATAAAGAAGGATTTGTAGCACCAAAAATGAAAACAAGGGTATTTACTAAGGTTTTTCACCTGAGAGTGCTCAAAATGATTGCTATCGCGATTATGGGAGAATGCAATGCGAAGAATTTTAAAATGAATTAAGCTATGAGATGTGCATTGGGTAAAATTAGAGAAAATGGTGCAAGGAGTGATTCAAAGATTAGCAAAACTAAAAGTTGTTGATTTATGGGTGCCCTCCCCAAATGCTATATGGTAGAAAATTACTTTTGCTCAGTTTTTCTAATTGCTCCATTCCATGCGAAGCTATTTTTTGGCCTCCACACAATTTTTCAAAGGAGTCCAGTCTTAAAAATGATGAGAATTTAATGAGTGTGGCAGAGGGAGTTATGTTCCAAAATTTCATGCTAAAAAAATGTGCTAAATTTAATATTACAAGGTGATATTCATGAATTCCAAGACATCCTAAACCAAGGTGAATTTCAAAAGAAAGATTGAGGTATCAAGTCAACGACCAAATTTGTATTTTTCTATGCACTGACGCTGAAACCTGTTGATTTACCAAGAATTTCCCTTAAAATTTGGATCACTGCCATAGAAGGAATATTTTTGATGATTTTTGAAGAGAATATTCCTCTTGATAGTTCCTAATCTAGGGATATTTTATATTTTGTATATTATATGAACAAATGCGAAAACCTCTATAAATACTAATCATTTCAATATAATGAAGGAGGATGGACACTCTATAGAAAAACTCTTCGAGTTTTCTACGTGAATAGAAGAAATTTGGCTTATGATTATTGCAAGAAATTTCTGTGTGATTTCTTTCTACTTCAAGCATTTTTTTTATATTCATGTCTATTATCTGCTGCTAAGTTTAAATTCTGCATCTGGATTTGAGCACTACTGGTGAAGGAGTGAGTCCTAGAATGCAATTCTGGAAGTTGTCTCCATAAAATTGTAAGTGGATTCTTTGCCTTCTTTCTATTCTATGCTTCTATAACACTTGGTTGGAATTTCTTCTGCTAGTCAGTCCCCAATCCTACATCTCTAGTTTGTGGCTATATTTTCCATTTCTTTCTGTTGTTTCCAATTTCTTTCCTGCAACTCTAGACTTAAACTGGTGTAGGATTAGTAAGGGAGCCAGCCCTCTTTGGTGATTGGCATGGGGGACATTTCTTTCCTCTGGCATTTCAATGTTTGCCATGTCTAGGGCACACAAATGTATGTTTGTATTTTAGGTATATATTTGACCAATGGTTATTTAAAAAAACAAGGCATATAAATGTTATGATCTCAAATCTTGACAATGTATTATATCTAAAGATGTGATTTTGTTGAAGTGGGAACACATGCATAAAAAAAATTAAGAAGATAATCATAATTGAAGATATTGGTGTGTCACAAACATCAAATGAAGACACAAGAATTTCTTCAAAAACAACCACAAGAGAAAAGTAAGCATTACAATTGCATCCAAGCTTCCATATGTTGAATAAAAAATTTGTAACAGGTTCATAAAAATTAAAGGAAAATCCCAAGCATAAAGGTAGGAATAAGAATGTTATATGGTGAACCATGCACTATTGTCCATGATTCAATTCCATCCCTCAAGTTTTGAAAAATAATCCCAAAGCAAGGTAAGGACCAAAGCCATGAAAGAAGAATGGAATGTAATTTGAAATAATGATAATTGGGAGTTGTGTGAACTACCAAAAGCAAGAAGGTAATTGGAATGAGGTGGGTGTTCAATACCAAATACTATAATGATGGATCAATTTAAAAATAACAAAGAAAATCTAGTGGAAAAGGAGTTTGTATAGCAATTTGACACCAATTGTGATGAAACATGCACTTTTCGCAATGCAAGATATAATAAAAATGGTCTTAACCTTGCATGCCAAAAAACAAAGTGTACATAAACTTTATGTAAAGAGTGTGTCCTTGAATGGAAAATTTGAAAAATAAATGTTTGTGGAACAACCACAAGGATTTGAAGTAAAAAGTAGAGGATATGTCCACAAGTTGAAAAAAATATTATAAGAAATCAAACAAACACCAAGAGCATGGTATTCAAGAAGTGATGCATACTTATTGAAATGTAGAGCCCATATTTTACTAAAAAAGGAAGGTGGTGATATTTTCATTCCTTGTTTATGATTTTAACTAATTTTAACAAGTCCATAAAGAATGAAGAGAGAGTTCAAGGAAGCAATAATACAAGAATTTAAAATAAGTAATTTGGGTTTGATGCATTATTTTTGTCATGAAGGTAAATCAAACACAAGATGGGATCTTCATTTTCCAACCTAACCATAAATATTATATGTTGAAGATGTTTAGAATGGAAAGTTACAAAGATGTTGCAAGTCAGTTGTATAAGTTGAAAGAATGTGCAAGGATGATGGAAGTGGAAGAGTGGATAAAATGAAGTACAATGTTTGATTGGCAATAGCAAGACCAACTATTGTATAAGTAGTTGTTTTGTTGAATATTCATGAGTGAGCCATCAAAAGATCATATAATATCAGCTAAGAAAATTTTGATATATTTAAAAAGAACTTTAAATTATGGAATCCATTATACTTTAGCCAATGAGATTGAGCTGGTTAGATACAATGATTCAAACTAGGGAAGCTAAATTTATGAAGCAAAATCTACATAAAGAAATTATTTCTCATTTGGAAATGGATTGATAACTTGGAGTTCAAAGAAATAAACAATGGTTATGCTCTAAATAGCATATGTAGAGTATATAACAAGTACATCAACAAGTACACAAGATATAGGATCGATACAGATCCTAGAATATACAACCTTTCAATATATAAAGAACTATAGCACATAATTTGATAGTTTTTCTATGAAAGGTTTGTAAAGAAGACATATATGTAAAGCATTAGAGGAGATAAAGTATGCTAGTAATAGGAAAATAAAAGAGATAATATCTACATAATTATTTACCATATTAAAAAATTCCCAACAACCAAAAGAAGGATTTGAGAAAATATTTACATGACCTCTCCCTAAAAAAGGCTAATAATTTTCTGATGACAAAAAAAATTAAGTGAATTCCAAAAAATAGGAGCTAAGCTTACCTCATCTCATGCAAGGTTTGTGGTAAACTCTACATTAGCAAAAAAAATAAATTCTTTTGTATGAAAATCAATGAGCATAGCAAGATATGAGACTTAGCAAAATAAAACAAAACAAATTGACCTTAATAAAATATTTTAAGATAATAGATCATCTCTTGATAACAAGGAAATTCAAGGAAGCTTTAAAGATTTTGAAGCATCAATTTTAGAGAATGACTTAATATCTCTTCATCCAAAACCCCAAAGCCAACCAAAATCTTGAGCTTACTCAAAATAAAAAAAACTATAAAGACAATTCATCTTGGTAGGCACCCATAACAGGATTCACCAAAAAAAACTACCCAAGAATCTCAAGCAATGGTGGACCAGGATCCACCCCAAACACAATAAAAATCAAAATATCTTATCCATAGAAACCCATTACTGAGGCTATATTTTGAGGGACAAATACTCCAATCCAAAATCTTGTTTACATTAGCCAAAAGGATACACACCTTTCTCTCACCCTGCTTAAAGGCCATGAGTGGAAACTCCTAAAGGAAAGGATCTGGATCCACAAGCACATACAGAGAATCATTAGACCCAACACCAAAAATACTAGCCACCAAGAACAAGTTCTCAATAGCCAAAAACAATTGAGTCTTTCTCCATCCTAACACCAGGTCAACCAAAAGATTACTTGCAAGAACCACATAGGATCCATGACAGGTTTCGCGTTCTCTGGAAGAACAAGCCTAGGCCCAGCAAAGAGACTATAATCCATCAAAAACTTATTCACAACAACACTATAAATTTTAAAAAAATTCCCATCCAACCCAAAATCCATGATAGGGAAAGCCTACATGAACCTCTTAGGATCCAAAAACACAAGACCCAAGTTCATCGATAAAATATATCTAGGATCATTCGAGATCCAACACACTACTAAACTGAGGGAAGCACCTCTGAATAACAAACTCCTCGCTACCAACCAATAGCTTGACCAAAAACTAGGTCAAGAAAGGATCAATCTTCCTAGTATCCCACCCAAGGTGGGATCTAAGGATGGGAGAACCAAAATAATCTCTCCAAAAACCATAAGAACTGTAGGAACCGAAACCACTCCAATCCCTGTAGACTCCAAGCCTGTCGACACAACAAAAACCCCACCAAAACTAGGGCTCCATAGCAATGGAACCTTCCACACCCTCGTAATCTCTCAAACCTTCTTCATCTCATCATATCCCCTATCAAAGTTCAATATTTGAGTGACTTATGTTCATTGAATCCTTTGATATTCTTGAGATATTATTTGATCTTGGTGATTAATAATTCTATGAGAATTGAAATGTTTTTTTATCAATGGTATCAGAGCCACATTTGTTAGATTTCCATTGTAAAGAGAAATTTTATTCCAGTCTAAGGAGAAGGTTTTCCACAAAGAAACATTTGGAAAAGATAGTGTTGAGAAGACCTTGTTGGAAAGAGCCACCTTGGTCGTGCCAAGTGAGAGCCAAGTTTCCATTGGAAAAGCTATTCTACAAGAAGTCTAAAGAACAAGAAATACAACAAAGAAGAGAAGAAAGAAGAAATAAGTAGAGAGAAAGAAGGAAAAGAAATATAAGAATTTCCAATATAAGGTAGAATTAAATTAACTTCAAGGAAGTTATTTTGGAAGAAGAAAATAATTATTGGAAGGAGAAATTAATATTGTTGGTGGAATATTTAGAATTTTTTTAACCTCTGGAACATATAAATAATGATGTGTACTATCAAAAATCCAATATGTTGAGTGTGGGAACAGGATAGATGGTGGAGGGAGTAGGTTTAGGTGGACATGGCAATTTAGAGGAAGGAGGATCCATGGCAGTATCTGACACAAGCGATGCAGGTAAGGATCCTACCGGTGGGAGTTTCTCCTTCTCGTCACATGGAAAAGAGCCTCCAAAAAAATGGGACCCACTGGTTAGTCAAACCCTTGGGAAATATTTTGATCTAGACAAACTCGACGTTGTTTCTTATGCCCAGACAATCAACCAAGGGCCCCTCCCTAAACCCCCATCCTAGAATCTAGTACCCAATGGTACGAATCTGGTGATACCAAAAAGTTTGATGTCAAGCTACCTCACAATGGAAAAATTTTCTCTGGTAGGCAAGTTCATCGGAGGTCACCCAAACATGGAGACCATCAGGAAGTGGGCCTATTCCAAATGGAGAACAAGTAGTAACATGGAGATCTTCGCCCTGTCCAGAGGTTTTGTTACCGTTAGGTTGAAAAATCAAGAGGATGCGTGCAGAATCCTAACCAGAGGACCTTGGTTCCTACGTAAAAGTAGCCTCTTCATCCATTGGTGGGCTAAATATTTTGACCCTTACACCCAAAATATCAATGCCATACCGATATGGGTTAGGTTTTCAAACCTTCCCTTTCATTTTTGATACAAATGTTCTCAGAGGAATCTCCAAAACTATTGGCAAGCTAGTAGTGATCAATTCATCCATAAAATTTTGGTCATGGATGGTACATGCTCGCATTTGTATCAATGTCAACCTAGATTCTAAGCTTCCCACTTTTATCAACCTCATTTACGTATCCTCCAATAGAAGGTGCCAACCTCTGAAATACGAGAACAAACCTACTTTTTGTGTCCATTATCATTCCTAAGGACACTTAAGGAACCAGTGCCCCACCCTAAAAACTCAGTCTCTAACCTCTAAAGGGCCCGACAAGGGTGCAAAGCATAGCACAGGCTCTCCTAGGGAGCAGACACAAAACCCTTCTTCCCCAAGGAGTTCCCCCAGAGACCCTGGTCAGGCATCTTCAGACTTGACACCTCAAGGCAGTGAGGAACGCTATGTACCAATGCAAGGAAAGGAAGATCCCTCTGAATGCAAAGGTAAAGTAATGGCTACTCCTCCTAAGGAGCCCAATCAGGTCCAGGTTCCTCCTCTCTCTCATTGTTACCACTAATTATATTCAAGATGATTTTCCCATTGATGATTCTAGGAATCTGACCTCCTGCTCTCCCATCCCCTCTCCAACTATATCAGGGTCATCCCTTACCCCTCTTTAGGCACACTACCTCCCTATTGAAGATATGGGAATCCCTCTAGTTAACCATCAGTAGCTTGATAGATTCAGCCCAAAAAACACCCGAAGTAAAAAATCCTCCATAAAATTTGGTTGCGACAAAAAACGAGGAAGACTGTCCATCTCCAAGAAAGTAATAAAGAGACTAAGGAAGACATAGTTGATGGGACCCAAGAAACTCTCTTCTCTGGGATTCCAGATTTGTAGAAATATGAACCAAGAGGAAACAAACCTCCCCTTCAATAGGTGAAGAGAGGCAAAAAATCTCAAAAAATGTTAATGAAGATCCTCTCATGGCATATGAGAGGCCTGAATAGAGCATCCAAACAATGCCTCATTGCTAACTTAAGGAAAGAGGGTAAGCCCACCATTATCATTCTTCAAGAAACCAAAAATGATGATGCCTCCTCCCTCAAGTCTGCCAAAACAATCTAAAATAGGGGATAAGTCCTTTGCAGCCCTACCCAAGGATCCTTGGGAGGGCTCATGTGCCTGTGGGATCCATTGAAGGTCGAAGGGAGACTCTTGTCATCTTCTAACAGAATCATCAACATATATTTTCACTATAAGACTAGCAATATCTCCTAGGTCCTCTCTAATGTTTACAACTTGAACTCTCCTCTTGAAATAACAAGCTTGTGGAACTCGATCAGCCAAATGAGAAGCACTTTCAGCATCGTCCCTTGGGTAATTTCTAGATATTTCAACACCCCCTTGTATCCTTCATACAATATGGGAGGACTCAATACCATAAAAAAAAGCATGGAGGACTTTAGTTAGTTCCTAAATGATAACAAACTCCTCAAAATTCAACTCAAATGGACTAACTTCACTTGGAGTAATAGAAGAACAAGAAATGGTCTCATTCAGGTGAAGCTAGATAAGTTCTTCATTTTCAAAGAGATTATTTCCTTCTTTGGGGATGCATCCCTCCTTGCCTTCCATAATATTCGACTCTGATCATAGCCCCCTTATCCTTGAAGCAGGCAAACCTCCCTCTTTCAAGTCTCCCTTTCTCTTTGATTCAATGTGGTTCCACCACCTCGACCTCAAAAACCAAGTTTCCCTCTGGTGGCAACAACCTCTCACCTGTTCCCCCTCTTTCCAAATTTCCCAAAAGCTCAAATTGGTCAAATAAAAACTCAAGGTTTGGAATAGGGATGTTTTTGGAGACAAAATTCAAGAGCCCTCTAGATCAAATATGGGGACTCCAACACCAAGTTCTTTCATACTTCCACCTTGAGACATAGAGGCTCGAACAAAATCTGGGAGATCACTCGTAGCGATGGATATACCACCAAGTACATCTTTGAGATCAAGTTTGAATCTATCTCTTTTTTTCAATCTCTTCTTTGCAGCCCCTTCGAGTGTGATAACCAAGCCAAGTCTGACCTTCTGGCTAATATCCCCACCTCTTTTCCTTCTGAGTCTAACTCCATGCTCCCCATCCCTTTCACCCAATATGATATCAAGGAAGCCCTCTTCTCCATGCAACCTAACAAGGCCCATGGCCTAGATGGTTTTTTCCCTCATTTATTTCAAGATTTATGGGACATCATCAGTTTGAATGTGTGTGCCTCCATAAAATAATTCTAGACCACTCGGTCCATCCCCTGTGGGATTAACACCACCTTCATAGCCCTCATCCCCAAGTCTTCCTCTTGTAGGTCCATGTCCGATTATCTGCCCATCAGTTTGTGTAATTTCCTCTATAAGGTCCTCACTAAAGTTATGGCCAACAAAATGAAGATAATCCTCCATCTCATCATTGATCCCAGTCAAGGTAGCTCAGTAAAAGGTAGAAACATCTTGGATGGTGTCATTACGGTCCATGAAACCCTACATTTTTCCTCCCTTGTAAAGAATCCTATTTTTTTTCTCAATCTCAATATGAACAAGGCATTCAATAGGGTCAATTGGGATTTCCTCCTTGACGTCCTCCTCAAGTTTGGCTTTCACTCGACTTGGGTCGACCTCATCAAAAGTTGTTTCTCATCCTCCTAGTTTTCTATCCTTGTTAACGGGTCTCCTGCTAGTTTTTTCCTGAGTTCCAGAGGCCTTCACTAGGGAGATCCACTTTTGCCCATCCTCTTCATCATCCTAGCTGACCCTTTGGGCAGAGCCCTAAAAGCAACCTACCAGAGCCAGAGGATTTTTGGCATCCAAGTTGTGTCAGGCATCAGCCATGTCACCCATTAGCAATTTATTGATGATACTATTTTATCCACTCAAGTTTTTGTTCCTCAAGCCAAATCCATCAAGCATATCCTCCTCCTCTACAAAAATGTTGATGGGCAAAAGGTAAATTTTATTAAGAGCAAAGTATTCTTCATTAATACCCCCGCAACGCGATAAACCAAGATAGCCTGAATCCTTGGGTGTACCATTGACTCGTTCCCATCCTCCTACCTTGGCCTCCTCTTGTACTTTGAGAATCCAAAGGAGTCCATGTGGAACAATGTCATTAAGAGAATCTAGAAAAAGTTATCTTCGTGGAAAGGAAATCTCCTATCATAGGCTACCAAAACCACTCTCTCTATGGCTTACCTCCAAGGCATCCATGTTTAGTTCTTGTTTGTCTTCAAATGTCCCCAAGCAATGTACCACAAGATTGAAAAACTGCAAAAAAGGTTCTTATGGTAAGGAACTAATATAAGACTAGAATCCCGCTCGTTACTTGGGATGTTGTGTGCAAAAGCAAAGAGCAAGGAGGCTTGGGTTTCAGAAAAACCTCCAAAATGAACTTAGCGCTGCTGGCAAAACATACTTGGAGGATCCTCACCAACGACACAATTGAGTGGATTTAGATTATCAAAAATAAATACCTTGTTAATCACGAAATCCTATATGAGTGGGCCCCTCTGAGCAAATCAATCTTCTGGAAATCCATCACTCAAACCCATAACATGCTCCAAAAATGCTTACGGTGGATTCTAGTAATGGTGACAGCATCAAAATCTAGAGCGACAAGTGGGTTCAGGAGGATCCCTTGATTGACAATCTAGACATAGCAGGCCTCAATCCTCTTAGGAATTCAACTCTCAGGAGCAGGGTGGTTGACTTCATCATCCACTCTAATGGACACCCTCGATGGAAAACAATCAATGGCAACAACCTAGACGAGGCTACGAACTCCTTGTCCATCATCCTCAACTCACTACCATTCCCACCAGCAAAAGTCCTGACAAGCTTATTTGGAAAGGATCCGATAGTGGCATGTTCAGAGTTAAATCAGCATATAGCATCCAAACATCCTCCCAGATTTGCTCACTCCATTCAACATGGTATGGAAGAAAAAATTGATCCCCAATGTTAGTTTCTTCTCATGGCTTGCAATTAAAAAAAATCTCTTACTATAGAAAATCTGCACAAAAGAGGCTTCTCAATCCCTAACAGGTGCTACACTTGTATGGTTTATTAGGAGTCTACTGATCACTTGTTCTCGAGTTGTGATTTCTCCTCCACTGTCGTAAAATTCATCCTAGATTCTTTCCACATTCATGTTAGGAGGTGAAGTCAATATCCAAATCTCCAATGTTCTTTAGCAGAGAGGTGCATGGTGGTGCAGCTTATGGAAAGGAAACAAACAGTTTTTTGTAGTCTTCCTTTGGGAGAGGAAACAGATAGTTTTTTGGAATCTTCCTTTGGAAGAGGAAATGAACAGTTTTTTGGACACTTCCTTTGGAAGAGGAAACGAACAGTTTTTGGAGTCTTCCTTTTGGGAGAGGAAACAAACAGTTTGTTTTTTTCTATAAAATGGGAATGACCCCTTGCATGTAAAAATGTTGATTGAATGTAATTCTGTCAAAATCAATAAAAGATCAAGCTGCCATTACCTCGTGGTTTTTCCTACATATTGTAGGTTTTCCACGTAAAATATGTGTTATTGTTTTTCCTATGTTATTATGTTTTTCTGCTTGCACATAATTTTGTTATATTTTCTAAAATTTGGTATTAGAGCCTAGGGTTTTGTATGAGTGGGAGTTGTAATAATGACTGGAAGTGTAACCAAGTTTGATATTGAAAAGTTTGATGGTAGGAACTTCGCCCTATGGAAGATGAAGGTGGAGGATTTGTTGGTTCAAAATGACCAAGCCCTAGCCTTGAAAGGGGTCATGAGTAAACCAAGTAGCATGAAATATGAGGAGTGGACAACACTAGATAGGAATGTGGTTTCTACAATCCGTCTATGCCTAGCGGACTCCATCTTGTTCAATTTTTTTGAATAAAATACCGCAGAAGCCCTTTGGAAGAAGCTTGAAAAGTTGTATGAGATGAAATCTACAACAAATAAGGTTTTTCTGAAAAAAAAAATCTTTACAACCTAAGGATGAAGGAGGGTTCATCTATGGTAGATCACCTGAATGAGTTGAATACCCTTATCAGTAAATTGGTTTTATTTAATGTGAATATGGAGGATGAGGACAGAGCTATCATCCTACTTTGTTCCCTCCCAGAGACTTGGTATCATTTGGTGATGACCATCAGCAATTCATCATCAGGAGCTCTAACTTTTGATGATGTGGTAGCAGCTTTGTTGGCAAAATAGTTGAGGAAAAAAACATCTTTGGAACCCTGAACCAATGAAGCCCTAGTTGTGAGAGGTCAATCTTTCGAGAAGAGTCAAAAAATTAGATCATAGTCCAGATCTAAGTCTAAAGGACACAGGCTAAAAGGGAAGTGTTGGTATTGTGGGAAGCCATGGCACTCAAATAAGGATTGTTGGCATTTAAAAAAGGAAAAAAATGGTGAAAAGCAATTTCAACCATCAGATGCGGCCAGTACAATAAATTTTGGAGAGAAAAATATGTGAGGCTTTCTATATTAGCAACAGAAGATCTATTTTATATACCTGGGTTTTGGACTCGGGTGCATCTTTCCACATGTCTCCTCACAAAGACTGGTTTGACAAATATCAGCCATATAGTGGTGGGAAGGTCTACTTGGGTGATGATCACCCTTTAGAAATTATGGGAAGATGGGACATAAGGATTAGGTTGGATGATGGTAGAGAAATAATGTTATGTAATGTATGACATGTGTCATATTTGTGAAAGAATTTACTCTCAATCAAGATGATGGATAAGCTAGGGTATTCTATCACTTTCGATAACAACTATTGCAAAATTACCAAAGGTGCTATTGTAGTAGCAAAGGGAGAATCTTAAGGTATTGACTTTAATGAAATTTTCTCTTTAGTTATCAAGATGACTACTGTTATATTTTTACTTGCACTTGTAGCTACATAGGATTTGGAACTAGAGCATCTTGATGTAAAGACTTCTTTCTTGCATGGTGATCTCGAGGAGGAGATTTATATGGATCATCCTATAGGAAAGAGGAAAAGAGCATTTGGTTTGTAGATTGGAGAAATCTCTGTATGGGTTGAAACAGGTGCCATGGATGTGGTACAAAAAATTTGACACCTTCATGAAGAGCCAAGGTTTTAGCACGAGTGAATATGACCATTGTGGATACTATAAGAGCTTTGAAGATGGCAATTTTATTATTTTGTTGTTGTATGTTGATGATATGCTAGTTGTAGGCCCCAACATGAAGAAAATCATTTATCTTAAGGCTCATTTGGCTAGGACACTTGAAATGAAGGATTTAGGAGCAGTAAACCAAATTTTAGGGATGAAGATACACAAGGACAAAAAAGGAAGAAATATTTGGTTAAGTCAAAAGTCATATATAGAAAAAAAATTGCAATGCTTCAATATGTAGAATGCAAAACTAGATAGTACCCCACTTCTTTCACACTTAAATTTGTCTTCCAACCAGTGTCCTAGAACAAAACCAAAGAAGACAAGCATATTGATGAGCAAGGTGCAACAACAGTATTGTCATTGTTGTCAACACAGTCAGACAGATCGGTTGATGTAGTGGACATACAGTCAGACAGCTTGGTTGATGCAGTGGACATATAGTCAGACAGATCGGTTGATGCAGTGGACAGGAGTTAAGAGGTTCTTCAGAGTATCTACAGAGATTTTCCAAAATATCGAAGTGGCCCATATGCTAAAAATCAAAATAAAATCACAAGGAAGAAAACTATCGCGATATCGCGACATGTTGAGCAAGAAAGAAAAATTGTCGTGATATCGCGACATGTTGAGCAAGAAGAAAAACTGTCGTGATATCGTGACATGTTGAGAAGAAATAAAAACGGTCACAATTTTGTGACATGTTTGTTCGGAGAGAAAGCACAAGCAAGCAAAACTGTCACGATTTCACGACATGTTCGGAGAGAAAGCACAAGCAAGCAAAACTATCGCGATTTCATGACATGTTCGGAGAGAAAGCGCAAGCAAGAAAAACTGTCGTGATTTCATGACATGTTCGGAGAGAAAGCGCAAGCAAGCAAAACTATCGTTATTTCATGACATATTCGGATAGAAAGCGCAAGCAAGCAAAACTGTCACGATTTTGCAACATGTTTGGAGAGAAAGCGCAAGTAAGCAAAATTGTCACAATTTCGCGACATGTTCGAAGAGAAAGCGCAAGCAAGCAAAACTGTCACGATTTCGTGACATGTTGGAAGAGAGAAAGGCAAGTAGAAAAAGTGTCGTGATTTCGTGACATATTGCAAGAGAGATAGTACGGAAGAAAAAGTGTCACAATTTTGTGACATGTTGGAAGAGAGAAAGGCAAGTAGAAAAAATGTCGTGATTTCACGACATATTGCAAGAGAGATAGTACGGAAGAAAAGTGTCACGATTTCGCGACATGTTGGAAGATAGAATGGCAAGTAGAAAAAGTGTCACGATTTCATGACATATTGCAAGAGAGAGTCCGAAAGAAAAAGTGTCATGATTTCGTGACATATTGCAAGAGAGATTGTACGAAAGAAAAAAATGTCGCGATTTCGCGACATATTGCATGAGAAAGAGCAAAGGAGAGAAAGTGTCGTGATATCGTTAAATGTCACGTTTTCGCGACCCGAAGGCAAGAGAAAGAGCTAAGGAGAGAAAGTATCGCGATATCACGACATGTCATGTTTTCGCGACCCTAAGGCAAGAGAAAGAGCAAAGGAGAGAAAGTGTCGCGATATCGCGACATGTCACATTTTCGCGACTAAAGGAGGAGAGAGAAAGTAAGAAGGCAGAAGTGTCATGATATCATGACAAAAGTAAAGAGGAAGAGTACAGAGGCGAAAGTGTCACAATTTTGTGACATGTGTTTTTTTGGGTACAAGCCAAGAAAAGAAGCAAGGAGGCGAAAGTGTCACGATTTCGTGACATGTGTTTTCGCGGGTACAAGCCAAGAAAAAAAGCAAGGAGGCAAAAGTGTCACGATATCACGACATGTTGTATTTTCATGGGCCAAAGCAAAGAGAAAGAGGAGAGAGAAAAAAGTGTCACGATATCATGACATGTTGCATTTTCGCGGTCCGAAGCAAAGAGAAAATGCAAGGAAAAAGTGTCGTGATTTCGTGACATGTAGCATTTTCGTGGTCCAAAGCGAAGAGAGAGAGAAGGAAAAAGTGTCGTGATATCATGACATGTCGCATTTTTGTGACTCGAAAAGGGTAGGAAGGTCGAGAAGCAAAAGTGTCGCGATATCGCGACATGTCGCATTTTCGCGACTCAAAAAGGCCAGGCAGGCAGAGAAACAAAAGTGTTGCGATATCACGACATGAATACCAGGATGGTGAAACTGAAGACTGCAGAGTGACGTGGACCCATAAGGAATCTTTAAAATCATTTAAGATGGTCGTTACACGTGGAAAGAAGCGGATGCATGCCAAGTGGAGAAAACGAACAGTCATGAAGAAGAAGATGAACAGTCATGAAGAAGAATATGAACAGTCATCAAAGGAGAAAACAAATGCATGCCCAAGTGGAGAAAATGAACAGTCGAAGAAGGAGAAAACAAACAGTCGTGGAAGGAGAAAATGAATAGTCATCAAAATAGAAACGAAAATGCATGCATGCACAGAAAAGAAAACGAACAGTCACTAAGGAGAATACGAATAGTCATGACCGAGAAGACAAACAGTCATGGTAGGAGTATATGTGTCAATTCGTTGCATGTAACGTGTTTGACGAAATGCCTACTCTATATATACAAAAGGAATTACAGATAGAAGGCGTTACAATTGACAAGTGGTGTATGAGAAATGAAAGGAGTTACAATTGGAGTTACAAAGAGACAATATGGTTATAAAAGGAGCGTTGCTTAGAGAATTTTAGTTGGGGAATTTATTTTGTGAAGTGCGCGAGAGGAGCATGAGAAGAGAGTGAGAGGAGAGCGAGAGGTGTGCGACAGGCGACCGAGAAGGGTGTGTGTTATGTGATTTGTGGGTGATGTGGAGTAAGCAATAGACCAGTCAGGGTCTTGTAAATGTGAAGGCATTTTTATGTCAATATTCTAGCTTCAAAAAGTCCAAGTTGGTGCTTGGAATCAGGGGTTGGTGCTCCTTCCACTTGGTGCTGGTAAATCAGGGGTTGGTGCTCCTTTTTGTTGATGCAAATAAATTAGGGGTTGGTGCTCCTTTCTGTTGATGCAGATAAATTAGGGGTTGGTGCTCCTTTCTGTTGGTGCAGATAAATCAGGGGTTGGTGCTCCTTCCAGTGGGTGCTGGTAAATTGATTATAAATTTGGTATTTTACAAAGTCTGGATTTGGATGGGAGTCCAAACAGTCAATTTTTGAGTAGTCAAAACTGGTGAAACTCAGTACATCTTGTGTTGTGTGATGTTCTCTTGTTATATTTTCTTTATGTGGTTTTAAGTTTTCATTGTTTTGGCTTTAAGAGTTGAAGTTTCAAGTTTTAAAGAGCCACACTAATTCACCCCCCCTCTTAGTGTCATTGTGAGACTAACACATATCTCGTGTACCATATTCATCAGCAGTAGGAAGCCTCATGTATGTCATGGTGAGCACCAAACCGGATATTGCCCAAACAGTGGGAGTAGTCATCCGATACATGGCAAATCCTGGTAAGAATCATTGAAATACGATGAAGTGGATATTCATATATTTAAGAGGTACTTCATATGCTGCTATTTACTATGGATCAGATAGTTTACAAGTTAAAGGTTTTATGGATTTTGATTATGGTGGAGATAGAGATGGGAGAAAGTCCACTACAGGATATACTTTCACTCTTGTTGGTGGAGCTATGAGTTGGGCTTCTAAGTTGCAGTCTATGGTGGCTTTATTAACCATTGAAGCAAAATATATTGCAGTGACTCATACCATCAAAGAGGCAATTTGGCTAGAGTGATTGTTGGGTGACTTCAAGGTAATGTAGGGGAAAATTATGTTGCATTGTGATTGCCAAAGTGCTATTCAGCTAGTGAAGAACCCAACATTCCATGATTGCACGAAACACATTGATGTCAAGTACCAATTTATAAGAAATGTGGTGGAAGAAGGTAGAATCTTGTTGCAAAAAATTGACACTATAAGTGAATCCTATAGATATGCTTACTAAATCGGTCAAGACAAAGAAGTTTGAGTGGTGCATAACTTCTCTGGGCTTGCTAAAAATGTGATAAGGGCAACATTGGGCAATTGGCACTTGGATGGAAAAACATAGGCAAAGAATTCTTGTATATCGACTTCAAGTGGGAGAATGTTAGGAGGTGAATTCAATATCTAGATCTCCAATGTTCTTCAATAGAGAGGTGCACAGTGGTGCAGCTTATGGAAAGAAAACAAATAGTTTTTTGTAGTCTTCCTTTGGGAGAGAAAATAGACAGTTTTTTGGACTCTTCCTTTAGAAGAGGAAATGAACAATTTTTTGGAATCTTCCTTTGGAAGAGGAAACAAATCGTTTTTGGAGTCTTCCTTTTGGGAGAGGAAACGAACAATTTATTTTTTCTATAAAAGGGGAATGATCCCTTGCATGTAAAAATTTTGAATGAATGTAATTCTGCCAAAATCAATAAAAGATCAAGTTGCCATTGCCCCATGGTTTTCCCTACATATTGTAGGTTTTCCATGTAAAATCTGTGTTACTATTTTTCTTGTGTTATTGTTTTTTTCTGCTTGAACATAATTTTGCTATATTTTCTAACAATTCAATGGGCTCCCTCAAAGTTTATTAGTGACCTTTTTTCCTAGTGGTCCAATCCCTTCCATAATCCCAGGCTTTGGTTCCTATGGGAGGTGTGCCTTCACCATTTCCTTTGGTAGATTTGGCTTAAGTGCAACAACAGAGCCTTCGTTGACTACTCCAGGGATCCTCTCTTAGTCACCTCTAGGGCCATTACTTTTGCCCATAAAAAATGCTAAGCTAGCTCCATGCCCATCCGCTCCCAAGTCTGTCATAGAATCCTCCATCTTCAAAACCCTCAACATCCCCTGCAAAGGTGAAGACACTTGTTCTCATACCTCTATCCACCCTAGATCCAACGTTCACTGGGAGCCCCTCAAAAGGATGGATTAAACTCAATTTCAATGGGACATCAAAAGGTAACCCAAGCTCTGCTGGTGTTGGGGGCATAGTCTGGGACCATCATGACGAGATGATTCTTACCTACTCAGAATTCTTAGGCATCCAAACCAATCATGTGGTTGAGGCTAGGGATCTATGGAGAGGCCTATGCCTCCTCGTAGAGGATCCTAGAAGACTTCTCATTGAGGGAGACTCCATGAATGTCATCAATTACTTGAATAACTCCAAAACTTCATCTTAGAGGGTCAGCAACACAATAACAGAGGCCAGAAAGCTCATGTAATCCAAAGCCTCCTCGACGACCCAAAATAGGTACAGGGAATCCAACACCCTTGTATATCGCATGGTCAATATGGGAGCCTCCCCCATACAGTTGATTGTGTGGCGTTAAAACTTTTCCCATGATATTTTGGATGCATCCAACTACAAGAAACCAAGGTGTAATGTCTAAAAGTGACGTGTCCCCCTAGGCCACATCAGTTTTGGGTGAGGCTAAGGTTGCTCCAGTCTCAGACCCTTGTTCAATTTTTTGAGTTATCCAGTGTTGGGCGCTTATCCATAGAGAGTTGGAAATCCAACTTGGCAGCACTTCAACCATGGTGGTTAGGACCCATGTCAACAGAGACATGAGGGGACTCTTATAGTGGTGGCCTACTACCCACATTTGGTGTATGATATCGAATGATGATCCCTTTATTGGGAAGTGGTAGGTGTCAGATCATGTCAGCCCACCCCTCAACTATGCAAACTCAGCCAAAAGTAAACCTATGGGGATTCACTCATGTCACCACTCTAGGTTTCGATGCTCCAATCAGCTCTTCCTAAATCTTCTCTGAATTTTTTTCCACCTCACCCAAAGTCGGAGGATTTTTCCAAAGAGGTCATTTTTCTCCCATTCACATCAGCACCCCTCCCCACCACCCTTTGCACATGCAATATTTTATTTTCAACGCTAAGTCCCCATGCAAAAGGTGGCTTTTTGACGACGCTTCCCCTACCCATCAGCCTCCCCTGGGAGTCTTTTTGTTCCTCCATGCCATATCTCTTTTTGCATATCATCCTTCTTCGGTTCCTATTCCTTCTAACTTTTTGTGGTTAAGTCTCTGTCCTTCGGCCCCTACTCCCCTGGGTTCCCTATGCCCCACCCACCGCCATGCCCCAGTCTTCCCTGCTTCCCGTTTCCCCTCCTCAGTACATATGGCAACTATTTATGTGGAGCCAACCCAACTCAAGCTTGAAAGCATTGCATAAGCTTTCATGGATGCCAAGGGGTTCACCCGTTTCCTACGCAATTTCGAAGGGCCAGATGAAGAGATCACGAAGGATTTTGTGGATACCTAGGATAGAATTGAGGTCAAGGTACGTGGTGTCCACTTTAGAGTCACTTTGGAGCTATTGTGTGATATTACAGGGTTGCCCCCTACTGGGTACTTTATTCATCGAGATAAACATAACTGGGAGGAGCAAATTGACCAATTTCCTAACAAGGGCAAGAATCTCGGGTGGGACAAGTCTACCCTTTACCAATTATCTCTGCCCAGTCCCTAGAACGAAGTAATTGTTCCAATTATACAATATGTCACTTGCTACGACCCTGAGAAACCACTGCAAAATTTCCACCTTAGCTTTTTTAATCACCTTCGAGAGGCCAAGCAAGTGTGCGTCCCGGACTACTTGTTATACTCCTTCACCATTTCCATTGAAAAGTGCCAGAAAACCCATGCCAAACCCCTACACCAAGAGCTTCTTGTAGTTATCCCTAAGCATATCATAGCAAAAAAACCTCCTCTCCAAAAGTTGACCCCCCTGGCATCCAATCCTCCTCCGAATTCCTCCACTAGTTTTGGGACCCGCAATGTGAACCCTCCTAAGGATGGAAAACCTATCCCAACGGGTCGGTGCAAGCCCTCTCCACATAGGAGTGCAATATGAGTTTCTCAGAAGAAGCAGATTCCCGTAGAGGATGTCCCATCGACTCCTCAGTCCTCGCACCTAAAGAGACCCAGGCAGGAGAAGACGTCCTCTTCGATTCATGTAATTTTTGACTCTGACAATGGCAGCGAGTTTTCTTCCACCTACCTCCTCTTGAAGCTCACCATAAATTTGATGGCCAACATTGCAAAATCTGCCAATGACACTATCAAGATCCTCAAGCGACTTGCTCGTAAGCGTGGCGAGACTTCTGATGATCCAGAGGAAGTCACCAAGAACTAAGGAGCATAAGACTCTATTTTTTGAGGGGTTGAGTCTCAGCTTCTAGGGTAAGGCAGTGGTTTTTACCAGTTGGTGTCTCTCTGATGGGTTTTTGTAGACTTGGGCATCCATATGTTACGGTTTCTTCACACTGTCTTTCTTTTTTTTGGTTGTTTTTTCTTTCAGTTTTCTCTTCTGGCATCCTCTAACCTTTATGGTTGACTTCAACGTGCTATCGCCCCTCGTAAAAAAATCCACTTTTTATATAAACTTTTAACTTACCAAAAAAATATTGTTGATGGAAGATATAAGAAAAATTTAGAGGATTAAAATTTGTAGGAAATATAAAATAAATTTAATAAAATATATTATGGACAGAAAAGTTGTTTGAAAGCAAGGGAAATTGAAAAAAAAAAAATAGGAAAATAAAAAAAATTAAATATTAATTTGAAGAAGAAGAATAATTATGGGAAGATATAAATAGAAATAAAAAATAAATATTAGAGAAGAATCGGAAGAAAATTGAAGAATGGAAGGTTGAAGGTGAAAGAATATTAAATTAAAAAGTTTAAAGAATACTAAGAAGTGAAAGAAAATTTGAATGATAATGGTTGAAGAAAAAGGATTGAAATCATTTATTACACAGCACAAGATTTTTGATGAAGAAGAATTCAGAAGATTGTTGAAGAAAAGTGCAGGAGAAGATATTCAGCACAGCGTTCGAAGGAAACATGAAACGCAGTAACAAACGCAGGAATTCTAGTGCAAGCTCAACGTGGAAAAGCACAAGAAGATTAGCCAAACAGAACTGAGAGCCAAAGCGTACATTTGGAGAGAAGAAGGTTAAATGCATCCACCTCAAAAATACTTGGAGAAAATTAGCTGCAAGAAGGTTAAAGGTTTGAAGAAAATCAATTGCACATCCATGGCTAAAATACCATGAAAGTAACTATATTTAGCTGTGAGAAGGTCTAAGGGAATTAATTGCAAACGTTGCACTTACATAAAGAAGTATAATGTTGAAAAGTGGTAGATGGCAACATTTAAAACTGTCAACAAGGAGGTTTTCATGTGGATGATTGAAAAGTGCTATGCTAACGGAGAGATAAGATGACAAGAGCTGGAGCAAAAATAGGATCAGGAGCGAGAACGGGAGCGAGAGTGAGAACGGGAGAGGGAGCAGGTTTAGACGCAGGCACAGGATCCAGGGCGTGCGCAAGATCGGGATCGAGTTTGGGCACGTCGGGGCTCGGGCCCGGGCCCACAAGGCCCTCGACAAGACCAGAGGAGGGTTCAAAGGCTGAGCAGACTGGCGGTCAGGGCGGGGACGACATCTTGGGCCCAAGGCCTCCTCCCAGCCTCGATGTAATTGCAAGCCTAGGGAAAAATCCTCCAGATCTTGGGTAGGGTTTTGCCTTGGGAGGGCCCAAACCCTCCTACCAGTAGATCTTGGTTGGTTCCATAGCCCAGACTCGGGCCTTGAGCATATGGCTCTCCCTCGAGGGCACCCACATTTCCATTCAAGAGGATATCTACTCATCCTTTGTCTCTAGATCCTCTGCCTCCATGGTTGGGAAGTTCCTGGGAGGGCGACCGGACATGGAAACCATCCGCAGATGGGCGGCTTCCAAGTGGAAAGTTTTTGGACATATTCAATTGGTGGCCCTTACTAAGGGCTTTTTCATTATCAAACTAAACAACAATGATGATGCTGAAAAGATTTTGTCTGGCGGGCCCTGGTTCCTCGGACGCAAAATCCTCTTCCTCAGGTGATATGGAGCTGACTTCCATCCCAGCACCCAAATTATCAACTTCACCCTGATCTAGGTTAGGCTCTTTGAGCTTCCCTTTCACTTGTGGAACGAAGATGTACTAAGGCTCATTGCTCAATCGATCGATGAGTTGGTGGCCTTCGATCCCGCTACCAAGGTAGGCTCTCGCATGGTCAATGCCATATTTTACGTCAATGTAAATCTAGAATCTGAACTCCCCTCTTCTATGTCCATCTCCTCTGGATCCTTCTTATGGTGTCAAACCCTGATTTACAAAAACAAACCTGCTTTCTGCCCTCTTTACTGCACTCAAGGACACCTTCCCTACCAATGCCCCATCTCCAAGAAGGCTAATGCCTCTCTCCCTGCTAAACCCCCTTCTCGACTAGGCAGGGCCCCTTCCCACTGCCCCCACGATGGCCTAATATCATAGGCATGGAACAACAAGGAGGCTCCCCTTCTGTCCCAAAGGAATCCCATGCGGGCCCTTGCCTAACGGATAGCCCTTCCCAGGCTCGCCCTTCCCCCGAACCTCTCCCTAGTTTCCCTCTCGGGGCCTCAATCCCAGGCTCCCCCCTCACCCGATGTGGATCCCTCCCCCTCTCCCTCCCCATAGGCCCTCGCTTGTGCCCCCTCTCAGCCCTACGAGCCGCCCGGGCTCTCTCCCCCACTAGCTCCTACATTCCATTCCTCCCCCCTGGATGCCAGAGTTTCCTTCTCCCCCCCTCCTTGCTATCCCCCTCTCGACCCCCTCTCGCCCCTCCCGACGGTCCCTATCGGCCTCCCCCCTTAGAGTGCAGCTCTGAGAGGTCCGATGATGAGGTTGAGGGTAGCTCACTATCCGAGCCTGATGAAATCAGCCCCAAGATGACCCGAAGTAGGACGTTCACCACAGACTTTGGCAGCAAACTCAAGAGAGGTCACCCCACCCTGGGCGATCAGCGATCGAGGATCACTAAAGATGACATAGCCAATGGCTCTCAGGAAACCCTCTCTGACATCGTTATGAGATTTTCCAAAGCAGACGCCCTTCGATCCAAACCCCCCGCTCATCTTAGGAAGGGGGGCAAGTGACCCCCCAAGGGTGTCAAATGAAGCTCATCACCTGGAATGTCAGGGGGCTCAATGGTGCCCCCAAAAAAAGGATCCTCGGCCAACTCCGCAAGGATCACCGCCCGTCCTTCCTCCTCCTCCAAGAGACCAAAATAGATGAAGCGACTGCTCAGAGGGTCGCCCAAGCTACTTGGCGCAATTGCGAGTCACTGTCTACCCCTATGGCTGGCACAATCGGAGGACTATTGTGCATGTGGGATCCCTAGTATTTTGAGGGGAGACTCATTTCATCTTCCCCTAGAATAATCAACATTCTAGTCCATTGTGTGAAGTCTAGGCGATCGTGGATCTTGTCTAATGTCTACGCTCCCAACAACCCGATTGAGAAAGCTGCCTTATGGAAGGAAATTAGTTCGATGAGGGAAGCCTTTGCCCTCCTTCCCTGGATCCTAGAAGGGGACTTCAACAACCCCCTCTTCATTTTTGACAAAAGTGAGGGCTCAGTGGCTCCGTCCAAAAGCATGGAAGACTTTGGAGCCTTCACCGACCTCAATGAGCTCATGGACATCAACCTAAAAGGATCCAGGTTCACTTGGTCAAACAGAAGAGTGGGAGCAAGCCATATCCAGGTTAGGCTAGATAGAGTGTTCCTTTCTAAGGAAGTCATTCCCTTGTTTGCTGATGCAACCTTGTTGGCTCTCCCCAAAATTGGGTCTGACCACAGCCCCCTCCTCCTCGAAATCGACCATCGCTCTTTCCTCAAGCGGCCCTTCCGGTTCGAGTCCATGTGGCTGCACCACCCCAACTTCAGGGCCCAGGTTGGTTGCTGGTGGGCTCCCCCAGTCCCTGGGTGCCTTGTTGAGAAATTCTACCATAAACTGAGATGTATCAAAGAACAACTCAAGTTATGGAATAGAGAGGTGTTTGGCAACATCTTCAAAAATAAAGTAACAATCAAGAAAAATCTCGAAGACCTTGAACTCAGGTTCCAGGAGGACTCCCAAGATCTAGAGATCAGGGAAGAGGAACGTTCAGCCCTCAGTGAGTACCACAACATCCTGGCCAGGGAAGAAACATTTTGGAGGAAAATTTTGAGAGCCCTATGGCTCCAAGATGGTGATGCTAATACAAAGTTTTTTCACACGTCGACCCTCAGAAATAGGGGCTTTAACAGAATTTCTAGGTTAGTGGGCAGCGATGGCAGAATAATCAAGGACGAAGAAGCCATTCGGACTAAAGCCATCAACTTCTTCCAGGAGCTCCTTGGTGACAATTCCCAGATGTCTCCAGAAGTGACAAACTCCCTGCTGGAGCATATCCCAACTTTCATCTTGGCCCTAGCAAACTAGATGCTCCTACCGCCCCTATCTGACTCTGAAATCCATGCTGCTACATTTTCCATGAAGGCCGAGGTGGCCCCGGGCCCAGACGGGTTTCCCCCCCAGTTCTTCCAATCCTTTTGGGACCTCGTTGGCCAAGAAGTGTGCACAACCATCCGAGACCTCCAGTCCGCTAGCTCCATCCCTAGAGGTATAAACTCCACCTTCATTGCTCTGATCCCCAAGTCTCAAGCAACCAGATCCCTCTCTGATTTTTGCCCCATCATCTTGTGCAATGTCTTATACAAAATCTTGACCAAATCCATGGCCTCCCGCCTTAAGGATATCCTTCCCCTGATCATTGCCCCCTGCCAAGGGAGATCAGTCAAAGGCACACTTATCACATACGGAGTTATCATCATGCACGAGGCCATCCACTCGGCCCTCCTATCCAAAAAGGCCTCCTTTCTGCTCAAGCTAGATATGAACAAGGCCTTCGATAGAGTTGACTGGGATTTCCTTTCCAAGGTCCTTCTCAAGTTTGGGTTCCACCCCTCTTGGGTCAGTCTCATCAGAAACAATGTGTCCTCCCCTTGGTTCTCTATCCTCATTAACGGATCCCCCGTCGGGTTCTTCCCCAGTTCCAGAGGCCTTCGCCAAGGCGACCCCCTATCCCCGATCCTCTTCATCATCCTGGCTAAGGCCATGGGACACACCATTTTGAGTGTTGTCTCCTACGGACTTATCTCGGGCATCAGGCCTGCGTCGGGCCTACCCCTTGTGTCCCATCAGCAGTTCATGGACGACACCATCCTTGATACTTCAGCTTTGATTCCTCAAGCCAAGACCATCAAGCACATCTTGACCTTGTATGAGGAGGCGGTCGGGCAAAAAATCAACCTCCGAAAAAGTAAAATTTTCTTTATCCATACCCCCCGGCTAGGCAAATCAGAATTGGGTGGATTCTTGGATGTACCCCTAATTCCCTCCCCTCCTCTTACCTCGGGCTCCCCCTGTTTATAGGAGCTTCCTCCAAGACCCTTTGGAATGGGATTATTTATTAGATCTAGAGGAAGCTGGCCCCCTGGAAAGGCCACCTCCTCTCACAGGAAGGTCGAGCCACCCTCCTATCGACGGTTCTTCAAAGCATTCCGGTCTACTTCATGTCGGTCTTCAGAATCTCGGCCTCCATTGCAGCTCACATCGAGCAAATCCAAAAACACTTTTTGTGGTTGGGCAGCGAAGATAAGAAGAGGATTCCCCTGGTTTCTTGGCCCTTGGTCTGCCGCCCCAAATGCGAGGGAGGGATCGGGCTCATGCGGGTGACCCCCATGAACAAGGCCCTCTTGTCCAAGCATGCCTGGAAGGTGTTCACCAACGCCCCTGATGAATGGGTCAGTATCATGCGTAGGAAATACATCCACCACCACCCCTTCCTCAGTGACTCCCAGCCCAGAGACGGATCAGCCTTCTGGAAATCCCTAATCTCCACTAAATACATCATTCGAAAGGGGACCAAATGGATCCTCGAGGACAAAACCAAGATCGACTTCTGGGAAGATAGGTGGATCCAAGATGAGGCCCTAATTGTTGACAGTGATCTCCTCATCCTCAAATCGAACCTGGTGGGCAGAGGGCCCAAAGTGTCATACTATCTCACCTAGAACCATGGATGGGTAACATGGAAGCCCATCCTAAACCCCAGGCACCCGCTTCAATCCTCCAAGCTCCAACGTCTCCTTGAGGTGACAGTTATCCCATATTTCAGAGGGAATGATAGATGCGTCTGGCATGACACTCCCAATGGCATCTTCTCTATCAAATCTGCCTACAACTTCCAAAGAGTCCCTGATGAGGCCCCATTCCTAGCCAAACAGGTGTGGGCCAAGAAGTTGATCCCCAAAATCAACCACTTCATTTGGGCGGCCATCCAAAATAAGATCCTGACTATCAAGAACCTGATCAGGAGGGGCTTTCAGATCCTGAATAGATGCTTCCTTTGTTGTGCTTCCCGGGAGTCCACTAATCACCTCTTCCTTAGATGCCCCTTCTCTTCTGAAGCCCTAGGCCTCATCCTATCCCAATTTTCTATCTAGTGGGTGGCCCCCAATTCCATCTCTGACCTCCTATCCCAGTGGCCCAATCCCTTCACCCACCCCTTCCTCCGCTTCCTTTGGGGCTCCTACCTCCCTCATCTACTTTGGCAACTCTGGCTTGAGCGTAACAACAGAGCCTTCTCCTCCCCGACCCACTCCCCCCAGTGGGTGGCAACCAAGGCGGTTGCCTTCGCCCTCGAGAACTCTCGCTCCCTCCCCTTGAATGAGTCATCCCGAAGGCTGGTCGAGTCCACCCTCCTCTCCTCCCTTGGAGTCCAGCTCCCCCCCGGTCCCCCTCCTACCCCTTCCCATAATTTCATGATAAGGTGGACTACCCCCCCTCCCAGATGGGTTAAACTTAACTTCGATGGAGCTTCTAAAGGAAACCTCGGCCCCTCTAGAGCGGGTGGGGTCATTCGGGACAGTCATGGGGCCCTGATCTTGGTGTACGCTGAACCTCTTGGAATTCAGACCAACAACTTCGTCGAAGTAGTAGCTCTCCTCCGCGGGCTAATAGCCCTCAAGGAGACCTCCCCAAAAGTCATCATCGAGGGCGATTCCCTAGTCATCATCAAGGTCGCCCGCAGCTTGGGAAATAGCTCATGGCGTATCCACAACACCATTCGAGAAGTTCTCACCATCCTCCAAGGATTCACTCACCACTCCTTTCGTCATGTATACAAAGAAGGCAACAGTGCAGCCAATTTCATGGCCAATCAAGCCACCACAATGGAAGATCTCACTACCTGGACCATGAATTTCCCTAATGCTCTCATCCAATTAGCGTCTCAAGACAATTCAAGCCCCGATGAGAGTTTAGGCGCTTATATCGCCCTGAGCCGGGGCCCTGAAGGTGCAACGTCATGCCCTCCCCATGTGGACAGGGGATACTCCTTCTTGCTCCGCCTTGATGATTGGCCCCAGCAACCCTCCCGCCCAAGGGTTGGCCAATCCGATCAAGCGTCATCACGTCTCGCCAAGTGCTCCCTGCTTCAGAGGCCACATCCGATTTTTGGCTTATCCTGATCCAAATAACCGCAGCCTCGCTAGCAAACCTGGCAAGCCCAAGTTGGAGCACGCGACCTCTCACTCCACATTTCCTGCCTCGGGCGCTGCTCCGACGGATCTCCATGTCAAGTCAGACCTCTCGCGCCTCTCTCCCATGAGTTTTCCCCAAACTGACAGGGAGGTGATCTAACCTACCAGGTCGGGGCCACCATTTAGGTCAGGCCCGGCTGCAGGGCTACCTGGAGCGATGGCGGCCAGTATTTTTTTGGGTTAACTGTTGGGCAATTTTGATTTTTCTCCCTGTTTGGTGGCCTCAGGCCAAATTTTGTCTTGTTGGCAACATAGTTGGTTACATCACTCTTATTTTCTACTATTAAATAGGATTTAAATCTTGGAGCTGTCCTCAATAACATCTTATTTAACACCAACTCCAACAACACATATTCCACTTGGTTGTCATTTAACCAATCGTGAAAGAAGCACAAAGGATTTTGATACCACCGTTGTGAGGCTAAGGAGGACTACTATTTAACACAAACAAACACAATCTCATAGTTTAAACCTAAATCTTAGACGCGAGAACTTACAAAGGGATTATTGAGGGGAGATTAGTATTACGGGGGAGAGGAGAGCACCCCTCAAATAGATGAGGGAACAACGGAGGATGAAAATAATAATAGTCATAGCCAAGAAAGTAACACTAAAACTGAAACATCTTACATTCACATATCCGGGAATTGATGGATAAACTCCAGGTGGAGCAAAGCCTCTATCTATCAACAAAACTCTTTATTTGCCAATTTAACCTATGATTCATCAGCTTGAACTTTGATTGGTAAGGAGATGATCCTTATGTCATTGTCTTTGGATATGATGGTAAACAAAAGATATTTGAGCACTTCATAAATTTGAGGAAAGAATAATTTTTAAAGTAGATACGAAGTTCTCAAATACAATAGCAACTATCTCATATTTCAAATTTTCATTTTTTTAAAGATATTTTTAACATCTTGGTTCTTCCTTATAAAATCTCTTTAATAGTGTAGATTTATGGGTATCAAAGGAATTCAAGGAAGCAAGTTATGCCTCAATTTGTTGATATATGTGGAATCAATGCAATCACATAGCCCTAAAATTTAAGAAGTTTTTAGAATCTGTAATGTTCATTATATGACTCTTATAAATTTTTTTAACATGAATATTTATCACACTAAAGTCTCTTTCTTCTTATCCTTGAATTTTAATTTATTTTTTTTAGATTCAAGCTTTAAAGGAATCTCATTCATATATTTGAGGAACACCTTACTTTAAAGCAAAGCTTGACTTTTCAAGTGGCATAGTTTGGACCATGTGGTAAGGATATATATTGATCCATAACTTTCCTAACTAAATACAATATATATCATGTAATTGTGACAAAAATTAACACTAGCAATGCAAAAGTCATTGGATTTAAAAACATAGACTCAAAACACTTTTATATGCAAAAGTTATCGCCCATAAAAATTTGGCCCTAAAATCATGCAAAATAACTGCAAAGCTTTTAAAAAAAATTAAAATATATATATATATATATATATATATATATATATATATATATATATATATATATTTTTATATATATATATATATATATATTTATTTATTTATTTATTTATTTATTTATTTATTTGAGGAAAACGTTTACAAATTACATCAACAACCACCCTCAAGAGGTTTTGAACACAAGACCACTTAAAAAACAACCACCATCTTAGCCACTAGAACAATGCCTATGCTATATATATATATTATATATATATATATATATATATATATATATATATATATATATATATATATATATATATATATATATATATATATATATATATATATATATATATATATTAATATATTACTACCTACAATAAATGGATGATCACTAGGGGTTATAATGTAGCATGTCTTATAGTCTAATGCAAAAGGCTTCCAACTAAGTGTTGATTGTATAGGCTATCGAGTAGTATACAAATAAAATAAACTGAATTGTGCCACTTCTCATAGTATAATTCACCTTACAACCTATGAATGAAAGTACACCACTTGTCACAAAAATTCTTTCACTGAACATGCAACTATAAAATCAATATGTCAAACCCATATTTAAACTCTCCATATGGTGCTCTATCCTCCTCTAATACTTTAGACTCTACCACATCATCACGTCATATTACCTACTATGTCATCATAGGGTACACTACTACCATGCCATCATTGGTTGCCAAGTCATTGTTAGGTGCCATACCCTCATAGAGGGTCATGTTATTGCTATGTACCACATCATTACAGAGTGCCACATCAGCATGTTCAAGCCAAAAAGATGGATTATCACGTCATCATAATACGACAAGTCATTATGTCATACCAACTGAAGAATACTACATCGTTAATTTGAAAGATGATGTCATGACAAATAAATAAATAAAATTGCACGAATGAACCTTGAACCAAGGACCTCTAAGGCCTCAATCCTTAAGGGAGGTTTCCTAACCCCATGGTAGGTCCAATCCTTAAGGGAGGTTTCCTAACCCCATGGTAGGTCCAATCCTTAAGGGAGGTTTCCTAACCCCATGGTAGGTCCAATCCTTAAGGGAGGTTTCCCTAGCCCCCATGGTAGGTCCACTCTTCAAACAACATAAGCGTCAACACTAAAGCTCCTTATCCATGGACAAACTTCCCATCCATCATCACAGGTCCTAATTTGCCAACTTAATCTCTAATTTTGCAATAAATTAAGTAAATCAACAAAAGTGGAGTCACTATTTTTTAGCACGCACAAACGGATCAATTTATTCATATCCTCCGAGTTAACCTACTTCCAGTGTTTTAACATAACAAACTCGACACAAACATCTAACTCACCAATTTATGCTTTTGGTACAAAGTGGGATAAAGTGGGATAATATCAAATAACCACAAGTGTAAAATTTACTAAAAAACCAAGTCTATAATAAAATACTCCAATTTCTGGTGTGATGTAGTTGTTAGATGTAAAAGTGACTATACAACAGACACATTTCCTAACTAATTATGCAGCACTTTGCTTGATTCTCATGAGTTGAAATGCATTATAAATACATGAGATATTGTCATCTCATCTTGTATCTTGGCGGATATGATTCACATTACAGTTCAGCTTGTATCAATCCCACTTATTTTTATGGCATTATTTGTAGGCTATGGTGGGTGTGAGAGTTCTGAGCTGAGGCCGGATTTCTACTTCAATTCGTGTCCTGCAGCGTTGGAGATTGTAAGATCTGTTGTAGACAAGGCAGTGAAAAAAGAAGCTCGGATGGCAGCATCTTTGCTCCGTCTTCATTTCCATGACTGCTTTGTTCAAGTAATCTATTTTTCTATGTTTAGATGTTCTACATACATGTTGTCAGTTCTGGGCCAATAATATTAATGATCATTCACTGCTTGTTTGTTGATAAGGTTGTGATGCTTCGGTTCTACTAGATGACACTGCAACATTCAAAGGAGAGAAGACTGCAAACCCGAACAACGGTTCTCTCAGAGGATTTGACGTCGTAGATGACATCAAAAGTGAGCTGGAGAAAGCGTGTCTGGAACTGTATCGTGTGCGGATATTGTTCTGTAGTCTTGGTAAACTATGTTATAAATTAAACTCGATTTCACGCCTGGAAGATCTCTGACAGATTTTATCGTCCAAATCCGATCGTAGATCTCTCACATCCGATTGCTGCAATCTCCCGTGTGAGAAATTAATACCGATAGTTGTAGATAGGAAGAAACCCTAATTCATTCGGCGATTGGTCAAAAACCCTAGTTTTGCATTAAAGGCATGTCAGAGGATAAGCCTTATCCTCTCTTCCGCCCAACTATATAAGGCGGTGGTGTCATTCAAAAAAATGTAACGAAGCAGCAGTGCACAGCAGTGCAAAGAGAGGAGAAGGAGCTGAAGCGAGGAGGTGAAGCCGCAGCATTCACAGTCTCCCGTCTGAGTTGAACCTGCAACTTCACTTGCAGATGAATGTGTAAAGTCCTATTTTGCATTGTAAAACTGCATCTGCAGTCAGCTTATTTTTAGTTAATAAAATCTATTTGTGCAAGTTTGATTCTCTGCTCCGAAAGGGCATTTCACATTATTCTCCCTCCAAATTGCCCTCATGCTATTTTTATGAGCGCAAAGGCTTTGCGTAACTCCATTGTGTGTTTTAGGGTTTGACCCTGATCAAATATCATTTCACATTTAATCATTGCGCAAAGATGGTGCGCGCTTTCTTTCCTCCGCAAAGCTTCCGAATCGTATTTGTCTTTATTCAGATAAGCATTGCGCATTTTTTATCTTCTGAAAAGAATTTTTTTGTCTTTTAGTGCATTTGTTTTTTATTGGAAGATTCTTAGCACGTTTCTTTGAAACAAAATGGTACTGCGCACTTTATTTATTGCGCACCTCCTTATTGCGCAAGAGAACTTTGACCCTAGGTCAAAAGTTAATTCTCTCCTTTCATGAGCGATTGGGAGTTGCGCTCCCTTCGCAGTGCGCAAAGTGTTTGTGCTTCCCTTCCATGTGCAAATCGAGTGATTCCTCCTTGCACATAAGTCACAGTGCACAAGAGAGTTTTGTTCCCTCCACTGTGTGCAAGAGATTTATTTGTGCATCTTTCAAATTGGTATTAGAGCTAGCACCTTCCCGTGGATGATAAGAAGCAATGGCTTCTGATAGTAACCTATTGTAGTTGCAGATACCATGATTCAACGACAAAAATTACGATTATTCGGTCCTTAGGAGCTATGGGACCTGGTCCAGAATGGCTATGCAAGACCAGCAAATGCAACATTCATGAGTGCTCTCTCCCAGGCAAAGTCAAATTTGCTAAAGGAAAATTGAAATAAGGACTAGAATGCATTGTTCTACATAATGCATGTGGTTGAGGAGACAAGCTTCCCACGAATTGAAGCAGCAACCACATTGAAGGCAACTTGGGAAATCTTAGCCAGCTCCTTCCAGAGCACAAACAAGGTGAAGTTGGTGTGGTTGTAGATGTTGAGGAGGGAGTTCGAGAACTTGCAAATGAGCGAGTTAGAGTCCATGAGCGACTTCTTCACCCGAATAATGGATGTCATCAACCAGATGAGGTTGAATGGCGAGAATGTGGAGAACCAAAGAATTGTGGAGAAGATACTGAGGAGCCTACCAGCAAGGTTTGACTCAGTAGTGATCATGATTGAAGAATCGAGGGATTTGACAACCCTCTCTATAGATGAGCTCATGGGTTCTCTGCAAACACATGAGCAGAGGCTGAGTCGCTCAACTCAATCCTCATTGGAGCAAGCATTCAAGACGTAGGTCTCATTCTGAGATAGTAGCAGAGAAGAATCCCACCAAGGAGCCTCCAGTTCTCAAGGAGGAAGAGGCAGAGGTAAGCATGGAAAAGGTAACAAGCAAGGAGGAAGGTCAAACTCCAATGAAGGAGAGAATAGTTGCAACTTCCATCAAGCAGGAGGAAGAGGCAATGGCAGAAATCAGCAAGGAGGATCAAATCAGAGGTATGATAAATCGAAGATCCAATGTTATTATTGCAAGAAATTTGGTCATTATATTTTTGAGTGTAGAAAGAAGATGGCCAAGGATAACAAACAACAAGCCCACTACACAAATGAAGATGAAAATATGGAGTGTAGAGATGCTTGTGGGAATATGTTGTTGACTTGTAGTATTGAGGAGGAGAGCCAAAAGAATATCTGGTATCTCGATAGTGGGTGTAGCAACCACATGACTGGGAATAGAGAGATGTTCTCACAACTTGATGAAATAATCAAGTCTGAAGTGAATATGGGGAACAATAGCAAGGTACCTATCATGGGGAAAGGAAAAATCATTATCCGCACTAGGCAAGGTGAAAGGAAGCAGATCATCGATGTATATTATGTGCCTGGTTTGAAGCACAATTTGTTGAGCGTTGGACAACTTGTGCAGAAGGGGTACACTGTTCAATTTAAATATGGAGCATGTACCATCAGAGATAAAGAGCATGGGCAAATTGCAATAGTGTCCATGACAAAGAACAAGATGTTTCCCCTACAGATTTAGAATGAATTGCTGATGTCATTCAATGTAGTGGAGAAAGATGCTACATGGTTGTGGCATCTCAGATTCGATCACTTGAGTTTTAGTGGCCTAAACTTGCTACACAAGAAGCAGATGGTGAAGGGTTTACCCCTTATTGAGCAACCAAATCAAGTTTGTGAAGGTTGCTTAGTTGGAAAGCAACACAGGGATGCATTCCCTACAAGATAGTCTTGGAGAGCTTCACAACCATTGGAGCTGGTGCACTCAGATATTTGTGGTCCAATGCAGACCAACACATTTATCGATAACAAATACTTCCTAACTTTCATTGACGATTTCAGTCGAAGGACATGGGTATATCCCATCAAACAAAAGTTAGAGGTATTCGGAAAATTCAGGGAGTTCAAGGCTCTAGTTGAGAAATAGAGCGACTACCAAGTGAAGACTCTCAGGACAGATGGAGGAGGTGAGTATATCTCCAATGAATTCCAAAATTTTTGCAAGCAAAATGGAATTCGTAGGCAGCTCACTACCAGATACACACCACAATAGAATGGTGTTGCAGAGAGGAAGAACAAAACAATCATGGAGATGGCACGGAGCATGTTGAAGGCAAAGAATTTACCACATGAGTTCTGGGTAGAAGTTGTATGTTGTGTAGTTTATCTGCTAAATCGGTGTCCCACGAAGAGTGTGAAGGACATGATTCCTCAAGAATCTTGGAGCAATCAGAAGCCCAGTGTGGCTCATTTGAGAGTTTTTGGGTGCATAGCATATGCACATGTTCCAAATGAGAAGAGGAAGAAGCTGGATGACAAGGCAGAGAAATGCATCTTCACTGGGTATAGTGAAGAGTCGAAGGCATATAGGTTGTATAATCCTGTGACGAAGAAGTTGATTATCAGCCGAGATGTGAAGTTCCTGGAGGATGAAGCCTGGAACTAGAAATCAAAGACTGGCCAGCCAGAGCCAACAATTATCGAGTCTGAGGACTTGGAAGAAGAAAATAGAGTGCATCAACCTATAGCTTCAAGCAGCAACACTAGAGCTAGCAGCAACACTACCTCATCATCACAAATGCCTCAACTTGCAAGTAGGATCTCCAACTTGAGGACACCAGCGAAGACGAGGAGCTTGCAAGACATTTATGAGGTAACCCAAAATCAAATAGATGAAGAACATTCTGATTTTGCTTTATTTTTTGAGTGTGATCCAATTTCATTTGAAGAAGCAATTCAGAATCAGAAATGGGTGAAGGCTATGGATGAGGAAATAGAGGCCATAGAGAAGAATCAGACATGGCAGTTGATGGATCTCCCAACAGGGAAGAAGACCATTGGAGTCAAATGGGTATATAAAACAAAGTTTAATGCCCAAGGAGAAGTTGATAGACATAAGGCCAGATTGGTGGTAAAAGGCTACAAGCAGAAGTCAGGGATTGACTATCATGAGGTGTATGCACCTGTAGCGAGACTTGACACAGTCAAGATGATCCTGGCATTGGCAGCCCAAAAAGGTTGGAGTGTGTACCAGATGGATGTCAAGTTTGCCTTCCTAAACGAAGTGTTGGAAGAAGAGGTCTACATAGACCAGCCACCAGGCTATGAGTTGGAAGGACAAGAAGGTAAGGTCCTGAAGCTGAAGAAGGCCCTATATGGGTTGAAGCAAGCACCCAGGGCTTGGTACAATTGGATTGATGCCTACTTTTAGGAGAATGGGTTCATCAAATGCCCATATGAGCACACCTTGTACCTGAAGCAAAATGCATAAGGGGAGATGATAATCGTTTGCTTGTATGTAGACGATCTAATATACAAGAAATTGAAACATCTGATATTCACATATCTGGGAATTGATGGACAAACTCTAGCTAGAGCAAAGCCTCTAATTCAGGACTTCTCTTAGGATCGGTGATTGATGTCTTCTGGTGGGCACAAATAGAGCATGGAAAACCACAATTCTAAAAATAATGGGAGGACTTTTTTTTTATACAATGAATGATGCTTTGAGAAACAAGTTTTTAGAATTTAGTGAAGTTTTTGACGTTAAAATCAAAATAGACAAAATTTCACAAAGATCAAAAGGCTTTAGCTTTATTCGATATGCTGCTAAAGGGCAAAGTTTGAAATAGAACAAGCAAATCAATCATATTTGAAAAAGGAAGTGGATAGTCTGCATTCGTAGATAAGAGAGCTTGATGACTATGTTGCATTTCATCCATCTGGGATACATATTGGTACCGCGAGTGTTAATAAAAAGTTGGAGACAAATATGTTAAAGTTATGAAATTTTTTGAATTGGAGAAAAAACTTGGAAAGATTAACCGCCCACGATGTTTATCTTGGATTTTGGAACAAGTGGCATGAGTTTGAAGTGCAACATGGAAATGAAGACACGTTCAAGGAAATGCTTTGAATTAAACGTAGTATGCAAGCTAAGTTACACTCAACGTTTCACGCTTCCAAAAAAATTGATGCAAACATATGAGCGTCCGGGAATTTCAACTAGTTAACCTGCAGACATAGTGGATCTTTCTTCATTTACTGAATATGGAACTTGTCTGTCCATTGCAATAATAAGTTACTGCATTATCAATCGGTATCCTTGAGACTTCATGATCAAATACTTTACTCACGTATTGTCTTGCAGGTTGCTACATAAGTAATAGATGAATGCAGTGAAGATAAATTAAATACGAAGAATATTAAAAACTGCAAGGAGTAATTTTAAATATACAAGACCAAAATACATAAAGGCAAAGGCAATAGCAATAGCAATACATTGAAGGTATTACATTATTTGGTGCCTTTGTAAATATTTATATTAGGGTGTGTTTTTATATTTGAGACTATAGTATGTGTCAAGTGTGGGTGTGTGATGTGTCAAGCTAATAAGTGTGAGTTATAGGAATGAGGTGTCATGTTTAGAAGTAGGAGTTATGAGTAATCATGAAAGACTTTGTATTTATGAAAATATGTAAGATTTATTATATAAAAGGGAAATATGAAGAGCTGGGTCTCTTGTGGGTTTGAGGAGAGCAAAGGTCAAGAGTCATGTAATATGAAGAGTCTCATATATCTATATATTTAAGACAAAGTTATGTAATATATATCGAAGTAGCATTGCATTTATACAAGCTATAGTAGATGTATTTTCAACTAAATTTCAATGAGTTTAATATGCAATATTTGAGTGATTTATGCTCATTGAATCCTTTGATATTCTTGATATATTATTTGATCTCGATGATTAATAATTTCGTAATAATAGCGGTGATTTTCTATCATAAAGCTCCACAAAGGGAGCGTTATAGAAGGCAACAATTTTGGTGGCAACTTTCAAGTCAACAACCTTTCTTTCACTAATCTATAACTTTTAAGTGTTTTAATAGTTTGGGGATGAAATTTACAAGAGGGGTTTTAATATATTGATCAAATTTTATAATAAAATATTCTTTTGAGTTGTTTTTAAAAATAAAACATAAAAATGCCATCAAGGAGAGATAGAATCTGAGAATGGAGGATGATGAGAGGGAAGAAAGTTTTAAGAATTTACTAAAACAAGTGTCTAAAGAAGCAGTGGACTATTCAATGGATCCTCATGAGGGGTTCACCTTCTTTGATAGTGAAAGGAATTTTGGAAGACGGGAGTCACCTTTCTAAGAGTTTAGGAATGAGTTTGCGTCACTGTCAATTTCGTAGGACTTGCAGCTTTTGGATAGGAGTGGAGATTAGTATTTGACTTTTTTAGAGCAATATTGTTGGAACAAGCTATAATTCTATGAATAGTGTTGTAAGGGACATCAGAAAGATAAGGAACCCTGGTTGGCACCACACAATAAGAATTTGGAAGGATAAAAGTCAAAGGAAAATCCCTTTGAAGCACATAAAAATGTGACCAAGTGCATTCAAAGGAAGAGTAACCAAGCAAACTTAGTCCTAGGAGAAATTTTGAAAATGTTGGAATATATTACATTATTTGGTTCTTTACTAATGTACCATCATGGGTACATATTTAGATTAGGAGTTTATTTAGGACTTAAGTACTTTATTAAAGCAATGTAATAAAGGCACAAGTGTTAGAATGTGCATTGATGTAAATGTGCATGTAGTCCACATGTACATAAGTCCTTAGAATAGAATAGTGAGGTGTCATAGGAATATTGAAGGCAAAGAGTTGCATCTCATTATAAATAGGCCTTCATAGAATAGAAAATAGAGAGGATTTTGGAGTGCATAGGTTGAGTAGTAGTAGATACAATGTAGATCCATTTTGCAAATATGGAGAGGTTGTGACCTCCATTGGAGAGCATTGTATATTTTTGTGAGCTTTCTTATATGAGCATTTCTTGAGTGTTGTATCAAGTTTTCTATCATATTTTCATGCTTATTAGTTAGTCATTATCATAGTTATAACATTGCATGCTTATTTCCATACTTGTGGTTGCATTTCCTTTAAGTTTAAAGCTTCAAAAGCTAATAGTGGTATCAGAGCACTAGGTAGATCAATAGGAAATAGTGAGAGCCACAAGAGTGATTGAGAGGAGATTGTAAATCTCATTTTCAGATTTCTAAAATTTACTATTGGCTAGATTTTTTCCATAGAGTTGCAGAAAAACTTGTGAAGACTAGAACTCAGCATTGAATCCACTAGATTGGCAATCCAACTAGTGAAGATTGTTTTCTATAGATTTATAGAAATTTCTATTTCTAATATTTTTGTTGCAAAAAATTAACTCCTAGAAGTTGAGAAACTTCCTACAATAGATAGAGAAGAATTTCACCTTCGTTGCCTAAAATTCTATGTACTTTCCTCGAGCAAGGATTAGTTCTTTGTTGCAAAAAAGTAGAGATTGAATATTTGGAGGCCTAAGGAGAAAGGTCCCATTGAAATATTTATGGATTGAAGACTCCTAATTGAATATTGAGGAGAGATCTAGTGGCCAAGGAAGCCACATTGGAGATTGCAAATCTAGGAAGGAGTTCCTAGAAAGAAGACCCCATTGAAGGAAGAAGAGACTCAAGGAGAAGAGTCCTAGTGAAGATTGGAGATTGGTGATCTCCATTGAATATTGAAAACTTCACATTGAAGAAGAGGTCCATAGAAGGCCCTATTGAAGAACTTCCATAGTGGAATATTGAGGATAGAGAAGGACTAACAAAAGTCCTATTGCATATTTTAGTAGCAACAGATTTAGGAGATCCAAGGAGAAGATCTCATTGCAAAACTACCATAGTTGAAGATTGAAGAGATCAAAGAAGATCTCATTGAAGGTTTTGAGAAACTACAAGATTGAAGACCTTGGAGAGGTCTCAAGGAGAAACAAGGAGAAGGCTTGGTGAGCCTCATTGAAGGAGTTCCTAGAAGAACTCATTGGAGAAATTTACTACCAAGGAGAAGCTCCTGATAGTAAAAGAGTTGGGACAATTGTCGCCATCCGACAACAAGCCCAAAGGAGAAATATTTGGCAAGAATTTTGTCAAATTTTGAAGTAGTTTGGAGAAGATCTCAAGACATTCAGAATCTTGAGAAGAAGGCCATTAGATAGGCCAAGATTGAAGTCAGAATTCGACAAAGAATTTGACAAGAGAAAGGAGATAAGAAAAGCCACCAAATCTAAGAGATTTGGGGATTGCCATTGAAGGCTTGAAGGTCATTTCAGAGATAGAATATTTGCTGATTTCTACAACATATTATTGAAGAGTTCTTGAGGAATATCTCAGCTACGATTTGGAGGAATTTCCTACCAAATTTTTGGGATTCAAGGACAACATTTCGGAGAAGGTTTTGACTGCTTTACAATCTAAAAATTTTCAGATTTGAGGATAGAAAAAGGCAGCAATTTGGGCAGCATTGGTAGCTGCTAAAGTTTAGATTTTAGAAGTGCATCCTGAAGGAGTATTGAAGCCACCAAGTTATAGTATTGGGCAGAAAATTAGTGGAGTGTTGAAGCTGCAAAAAGGTGAGCTATAGAGCTATTTTGGATAGCCTAGAAGAGCTGCAATATCATCTACAAAAGGCAGCAATTTAGGTGACTTAAATCACCATCATCTTCATCTTCTACAAAGGTGAAAAGGTATGCAACAAAAGGTGCAAAAGGTTTATTAATTAAATTGTTATATTTTATTCCTTACTAAGTTTATTAAGCACCAGTTTCAAGGATTAAAGGTTGCATAAATAGTGTTTATTTAAGTCTTCAAGAGAGTGTAGAAGTTATTGTCTACAAGGTTCAAACCTGCACAAAAAAATAGAAGTTAGATATATTTCAAGAGAAAGAAAAATATCAACATTCTATTGACTATTCTAAGCAAGATAAGACTCTAAAATTTGCATATACTTTAGTGCAAGAAGTTATTGAAAATCTTGGATTATTGAGTGCAAAAGTAACCAAGCAAGAAAGATATTGTCAAGGATTTGAAGGTAATATCAACTTCAGATTTATCTCAGCATTTCGAGAGGAAAAGAGAGTTGATTTAAGAGCATAGGGGGGCAAACGTCTATCTCATCATACTCTACATTTGCATAGCACCTCATTAGAGCTATTCAAGGGAGCTCTAAACAACGAAGTATCTCCAAGGAAAGGGAGATAGTATTAGTAGCATTAACCTACATCAATCACCTAAGCATTAACAAACATTGGTCTCAAGCAAAGGATAACAAGAAAGGGTGAAGAAATAGGTATTACTACAGCAAGGATGCCAAGGTTGAATACATATAGCATCATAGTAGCCTTTGGAGAAGGTAAACAAAGGTCCATATGATAGTTGTTGGTGAAGACATCACAATCTAAACTCAACTACAAGTGGTGAAAGAAACGTAGGGTTTGTTCTACGTAAAAGAAGCATTGATAGTAGCATCATCACTAGTGAGAGTGAGCATTCTTCTTACCCAAGTAACTTGCACCAAGGTAAGTATAATATTTAGTTAAGATATACAATGAGGAAACCATTGTAGTTGGCAAAAGCAAACTCAGGGAGTTGCACCAACTTGACAAGGAGAAGATACATCAAAGTGATAGTGCACATCCTTCAAAGTTTGACTCAAATTCAAGGAGTTACCCATCACTGAAGCCATCATGTACACCTATTTGGAATTCTTGTAGAAGCATTGGAAGATAACCATCTCTTCTAGAGAAGCATTGAGGGAATAAACATCATTTCCCCTCAAGTGAAGCATTGGAGAATATTGATTGTTGAAGCATTGGATTAGCATCATAGTCTATAGAGAATGAGCATTAAGAGAGCAAGGAGAAAGTATTCGTATAGCCCAAGGGAGTTAGGGCAAAGTAGTGAAGATATTGCACCACGTGGAAGATGACATCTCATGCACACCGTGGATAGTCACCACTACATCGAAGGTAGCTCAAGCATGCAGTGTTAGAAGCATATCTACATAGGCATCATTATTATAATGCCCTTGTAAGAAGCGTTAGGTCAGAGGTATTGAAGGCAATAAATAACCATTCAGTGCCACTTGTTATTCGATGTTGGGAAGGTGCAATATAAGCGGTTCAAAGGAGTTAGGCAAACCAAGTGCCACTTGGCACAATATTTCCTACACCATGCTCTAACCCTATAGAGAGCACACTTCAAAAGGAAGCATCGAAGCAATGCTCAGGAGGACATCAACTCAAAGATAATTCAAAGCAAAACTAAGGTAGCATTAAAGTGTTTAGTGCACATGAGGTTTGAGGATTGACAAAGCCATCTAATTCACCTGTTGAAGAGGAAAAGCATAGGCAAAAATAGTGACATTGAAGGGCAAGCTAGCTAGTAGATTTGAATATCACAACTCAACACTAAAGATGTTAAAGAGGAGTATGTACATCGATTGAAGAAGAGAACGAAGAGCAGTGAAGTGAACATTGGTAAAGGCATGCAATTCGATGATAGAGAACGAAAGGAAAATCTACATAGCATCTCAAAGTTGACAAGGAGTCAACTGTTATCAATTTGCAGAGTTTGAGTTGATCATAGACAACTTTCAAGATTGAGCTCAGTATTGGAAAGGTAAGAGTTATATTAAAAGGTTTATTAAAGTTGAAATTAGCTAAACCTTATAATCTAGAGAAATTGAATGGTAGGAGTAATAAGGTGTTAAATCTCTAGAAAAGCATTTTGATTACCTTGAGAAGGAAGTAGAAAATAGAAGCATTAAAATATTTATTATTATTGCTTCCAATATTTGCAAACCTTAATTCAAGGAGTTATAAGGATAGTAGAATGTAATTTGCAAATATATAATCTTTCTAAAACTTCTAACTTGGGAGACACAAGGAATCCTACATCAAACTAATATCATAGAAGTGCAGAATTTTATCATAGCATTGATTCATAGTTGAAGATTATTGCTTACATTAATACTAGTTGGAAAAGTGAACTTACTAGTCTCATACTTAAGGAAAAGAGACATAAACAATCCAACTAAAGACATTGAAATTTTACTCTCTGAAATTGCATTTATAAGCTTTCTACAAGAAGATCTAAATAGTTGATTGCAAGTGATAGAAGTTAAACATTATTTTTCCTATCAATTACTAGGGAGCCATAAGGAATTCAACTCAAATCTAGAAAGCTAAGCATATTAACAAGATTCATTATTCACTCAAAGTAGTTGCAAATTAAAGAAGCACCTTTAATCATCTTAATAGGGATATATAAGGAAGACTACTACAAAGGTTCTATCAAATACATTCTCAAGATTGACTCTACAAATTGAAATATATTAATTAGTCATATTATAGAACACTAGGGAGTCAATAGGTTGGCAACTTCCAAGGTTATAAATCTGAATATTGTTAGCTTTTGATAATGTGAGCTATGGGAGAATGCAATCACATGATGCAAAATATATAAAAATGTAAGATGTTGAAATATGCTATTAATGGAAAGTAATGAAAATGATACAATGTAGTATGGAGGAAATGAAAACTCTAGAATTGATGCTAAAGAACTACATTGTACTCCCTCACCAATCTATATGGTGATCTACCTAGTATACCTACTACTACCTACAGTGATATATAATCACTCACTATGAGGCCCTTTATATAGAAAGATGGATTGCTTGGCCAACACTCTACCTAGTTGTACAAGGGGACACCTTGCACATTTACAACTTGCACATAAACACTTGTGCATTTATTATATTACTTGAAGTAACTAGCTAACTACCCCTAAAGTAATCTACTACTCTAGTTATGTACCAAGGGTGGTACATTTACATGACCCAAATGATGTAATATACTCTAACACCCCCTTGTATTACATTATTTGGGTATTGAAGACTTTAGTCTTCAATATGGATCTTCTTCTCTTGAATAGTCAAAATTGTATTCTTCTTCTCTATTTACAAGAATCTGTCCAAGTAAGTAGTTTGTATCTTCACACAAGACCGAGAATGCTTTGGCTGAAGACTCCTCCAATGCTTGAGTCTGAGTATGTCTATCTGGTTCTGTCTTTGTGGTTTCTTCTCTGTTCATGTCTTCTTTGCTATGTTCTCTCTTAGTGTGCCTTTTCTTCCTCTTCCTCCTTCTCTTGCGATTTTGTATTGACACTTGTGGAATTTCTATTTCATGACGAGTTAGTCTATCATCACAGTAATATTGATTTGTATTGCTAGTTTGTTTCATGTGTTGGGCAAGTACAAAAACAATTAATGATAGGTAAATCATCAAACATTCCTATGATGTAAAAATGACCAATTTTTGTGAATTCCACCATGTTGTGAAGAGAACTTCATGAAGATATCCAATTAATGCTGCAAAGCTGCCCTCTTTTGCCTCCTTAAGGAATAATGAGAATCTCTCTTTATCGCTAGTAGATAGATACTCATATCCTTCAAGAGTATCTATTAGGTTTTGAGAGTAGAATTCTATTTCATGGAATAGTTCTTCATTATTAAAAGCATTTCTTAGTATTTCATCCATGTTTGATTGATCTAGAGATTTGAGAATATTTTGAGTAGTCTACCTTATAACTCCCTAGTTTAAGATATGTGAGCCAATTTGATAAACCTTTATAGAGCTTTAGGTTTTGTAGAATTCCTTATATCTCCCTAGTTAAGAGATGTGAACTAATTTGATAAAACCTCTCTTAGATTTAGGTTTTGTAGGCTTCCTTATATCTCCCTAATAATTAGAATATGCTTAGTTCACCTTCTAAGTTGATTTTGTAATGTTTTGAGAATAATCAACCTTTTAATTTTGCCTTATCTTTCCCAATGAAGTATGCTTTAATGGTTGGATTTATTTTTGTCTCCTTAGAATGAGTATGAGATAATTTTTACCAATTAATTCCAACTCTATATGTAGGCAATTGATTTGCTTCTCTTTCCAATAGATTAATTTTCTAAATTCCAATTATATGTATATAGTTTGAAGTAGTATACCTTATATCTCCCTACTTTTTGGAATATTAGAAAATAATGGTATTTGCAATTTAATAATGATTTAATCAAGGTTGACAACCTTATATCTCCTACTTGATTATTGCAAATATTATATTATGTGTATGCACCTCAATAATTAATTTTTTGAAATATAAACTTGCTTTATTATCTACTAATGCTTGGTTGATTTGTATTATCCAATGCAATAGTAAACCTTATAAAAATCACCTTATAGCTCCTTTTAGATTTTAATAAAAGCAAGTAAATAACCTTATTGGTGCATGATATACCTTAGTATAGGCTTCCTTCAATGTACCTTTTGTAGCATTGTATTCGTTGTCCAATGCTCCTTGAATGGACATTGTTATTGCTTGATGTCATTGAGCATTTAATGCTCCTTCATTAATGGATGCTTTATCTGAATCTTCCACCTCCTTGTGTGGAATTTTGACCTTGTTGGGTGTCTAATTCTGGTGTTGAATATTCGTGTCTTGAATGCACTCTTACACAATGCTTGCTATGAACGTGCTTCCACACCTTACAGACTTGATTGTGTGCCTTGAAATCTGCTATTGTTCTCTAGGAATAGGTGCTATTAAATAGTGAAGATGCCTTCCTCATTATGACAAGTGGTGCTTGGGAGTTACACCAAAGGTGAGCATTGAGATATGAGCTCTTTTAACGCTCATTTTCCTGTGCAATGATGGTTGGGCATTCGTAACCTCCCAATGATGGCTAAGCTTAAGTAACCTCCCAGTTTGTAACCAAAGATGCCTTTCTTAAATGTTCTTCTTTGAACGTACGTTGAGCAATATGAGGGCACCAAGAAGGAATATGCCAAGTGGTGCTTAGGGTTTTTGCATGTAAACCTTCTCCAATGTATTATTTCTTACCTCTTCTTTTGCCAACCAATGCTTTTGATATCTTGTCTCCAACGCCTTCTTCCAAGCCAATGTATTTCCTATATAGGTGGCTCCAGCTAAGATGATGAGCAATGCTATGATGGAGGTTCTATTGCACTCCAATGGTGGCTTCGACTAGGATGATGAGCAATACTTCGATGGAGGTTTTGAGACACTCCAATGGTGGCTTTGAGCACTCCTTTTGGATGAACGTCTATCTCTTGGGTATTGCTCCCTTTGTTTATCCTTATGCTTTAATCTTCTCCTACTTTCAAGCTATTGTTTTTCTTCCTTTGTAGATGATAGCTCCTTCCTTGTGCTATGCTATGTATGCTTGTAGGTTGCTCATTGTGACTGTCCAAAACCATGGGTGATGTGAGCTTCTTGAAGGCTCTTTTGACCTTGCTTGGATAGTGCTCCTCTATGACCGCTTATGAGATGATCCTTGCTTGTGAAGGATGTGTCTTTATGACACTTAGACTCTATCCTTTTTTCTACGTAGGATAGGATATTATGGTGCAAAATAATGTAAATATGCTTATAATAGAATACCTTGCTTTTGCACCTTCTTTTGCAAGCTTCTCCTGTTGGTTTTGATGGCGGCTTTTCTATACTAATCCTTGTAGGCAAGGGCTGATTTGATGTTGTCTTCTTTGCTAGACAACTCTCTCCTTTGCTTGGTTAATTTGGTAATGAATCCAAGCTAATAATCACGTAGATAGTATACTTTTGAAAGAGTAATTTCTGCACTAATATTTTACCTATAAAGAACTCTTAGTGCACCTCGAATATGAGACTCACCAAGTCTCAATTTGTAGCTTCTATCACTGATTTAATGGCTGCCTTCTTCTTCTCCACTCCTTGGAGGAATTTTGATCTGCTTGGTGGCTTCTATAGGCCACAATATCTTGTAGGTATTGAGTTTTGAATAGTGTCTTTAGACACTTTGATTATTTGCAGATTTTTGTGCCTTTGATCTTAACAATCAATACACAAAATAACCCTTTGAGAGTAACTAGTTTAATGAACAACTAGTATAGTGCAATGAACCAATAATATTTCCAACTTAATGCACTTTAATAATCTCACCTTATTGCTCCTATTAATAAGCTCTCAAAGTAGTTTCAAATGCACTAATGATCACTACAAATTTCTTAATGTAGTCCTCTTCTCAATAATTAGATAATAGGAAGAATGTATCTAACTCCTATTAATGTGTAAGTAATGAAACTTAACATAAACTATCTTCTACACTTTCTTTGAGGACTTAAAATGCAACCTTCTATTTTGCAACTTCTAAATTCTAATAAGGTGCTTAATGAAGTTAAGTAGTAATCTGAATTAAGTGTTCAAGTAATGAACCTTTTGCACCTAAGTTGCTTACCTTTGATGATGAATATCTTGATGAGTTGATTCACCAAATTTCTTGTTTGGAATGGTGGTTGCTTGTAGCTGTGAATGCTTCTAGTCTGCTACTCTAAAATTGTAGTAGATGATTTCAACTTCTCCTTTAGGATCTAGCCTAGAACTCTGAAGTTTTGTAGCTAGTAATGCTATCTTGATTGCTACCCTTTAGCAGTCAATCTATTCACTAAAATGTGCCTTCTTAGCTATGAAGGACAATCTCCAAATCTTCTTGGATTTGGTAGGTTTCTTCTATCTAAGTTCTGACTTCAAATAGGGCTTTCTTCTCAAGAATCTAAAAATCTTGAGGTCTTCATGAATCTTCTCTCTAAAGTTTGACAAATTGTTTGCCAAATCTTTCTCCTTTGGGCTTGTTTTCGAATGGCGATAATTGTCCCAATTCTTTCACTATATTTTGTAGTGAATTTCTCCAATGAGTTCTCCTAGAAACTTCTTTGATGGCTTCTCCAATTTTTGCAATGAGGCTCTCCAAGCCTTCTCCTTGAGACCTCTCCAAGGTCTTTAGTCTTGCAACTTCTCTGGTCTTCTTGATGAGACCTTTCCTTCAACCTTCAACTATGGAAGTGTTGGCAATGAGATCTTCTTCATGGATATCTAGAACAGGACTTTTGATAGTCCTTCTCTATCTCTTCCAGGGATGGAAGTTCTTCAATGAGACCTTTGATGGGTCTCTTCAACTTCTTCTAGAGGAAGTCTTCAATCAATAAAGGAGATCACCAATCTCCTATCTCTCATGGACTCTTCTCTAGAGTCTTCTTTTGGTTCAATGACTCTTCTCTAGAGTCTTCTTCTGGCTCAAGAACTCTTCTCTAGAGTCTTATTTAGGTTCAAGGCTTCTATGGCCTTTTCTTCTAGATCAAGGCTTCTATGGCCTTTTCTTCTGGATCAAGGCTTCTGTGGCCTTTTATTTTGGATCAATACTTTTGTGGCCTTTTCTATTAAAATGTGTAGGTCTACAACAGGGCTTCCCTCATTTCTTGAATTTTCCTACAACAAACTATTAGTATGATGATTCTAAATCTTGTCAATGATGAATCTTCACTAGTTGATTTGTCAATCTAGTGGAATGAATATTGAGTCCTAGTCTTCACGAGTTTTCTATAACTCTATGGAAAGACTCTAGCCAAATGCAATCTCAAAAATTCTGGAACTAAGATTTGCTTCTCTCCTCTTAATCTCTCTTGTGGCTCTCCCTAATCCTATCTGACCTACCATGGCTCTGATACCACTGTTAGCTTTTGATAATGTGAGCTATGGGAGAATGCAATCACAGGATGCAAAATATGCAAAAATGTAAGATGCTGAAATATGCTATTAATGGAAAGTGACGAAAATGATACAATGTAGTATGGAGGAAATGAACACTCCAGAACTGATGCTAAAGAACTACATTGTACTCCCTCACCAATCTATATGGTGATCTACCCAGTATACCTACTACTACCTACAATGATATATAATCACTCACTATGAGGCCCTTTATATAGAAATATGGATTGCTTGGCCAACACTCTACCTAGTTGTACAAGGGGACACCTTACACATTTACAACTTGCACATAGACACTTGTGCATTTATTATATTACTTGAAGTAACTAGCTAACTACCCCCTAAAGTAATCTACTACTCTAGTTATGTACCAAGGGTGGTACATTTACATGATCCAAATGATGTAATATACTCTAACAAATATTATTTAGAGACAAACGAGATATTAATTAAAGTTTGATTATATTGATAAAATAAATACCCAGGTTTTGTAGGTGAGTTGGAGAGGAGAGGGCATTCCTCCAAGGGAGGTCCCAGGTTCAAATCTTCATCCTACCAAAAAGTTGAATTGGGTACCCAAAATCCAATTGATAAAGTTGTTGCGGGTAGGGCCGAGTGTGACTCCTGGGTGACTTTGACGATGTAGAACCCCCTGGTTGTGGTCTCTCAGACCAAGGCAGCCCTGAAAGGGGTTTTTTGCTTAAAAATAAAAGAAACACTACAATTTTAAAAATATGGATATATTGAAAAAAGGGATATTTCATCACAATACTCACTACAAAAGGACTCAAGATCAGAATCCATCCAATATAACATATCAAAAATGCAAAATCACTTCAAACCAAAATAATTTCACAAGTCAAAATGAAAAGAATATTTGGTATATTGATTTTGGTGCAAGTCATCATATGACAGGAAACTTACAATGGTTTGATTGCCTTGAAGTCACTAACAATTACAAATTGAAAATTGTAGATGGAAAATTCTATCATATACATGGATATGGATGTGTAACTCCTAGTAAATAATTTCTAATTTTTTGCTACATAATGTAATGTATGTTCCTAGATTATCTACTAATATTATTTCAGTAGCAAAGCTAATAAAGAGCAAAAGGATAATTGATTTTAAATACACAAATAGAATCAATGGGTGTCTCATCATGAATCAATATGAGATAGAAGTCGTTGGATCAATCCACAGAAATATATATCCACTAGATACAAATAGAACCTCACAAGAAGTTGTATTCCAAAATAATGCTAATATTTTTTCTAAAAATTAGATTGCAGAAAACGAAGATCCAACATATCGTAAAGATAGACAAAGAACTAGAAGGTTCAAAATTAGGAGGATAAGAGATCAAAAAAACTACACATTACTTGTCCATCTAAAAACTAAATAAGAAGAAGAAAGACCTAATCAAGATAAATAATATCTGAAAGATGAATATCTATATTGTAGACTAAATTCTTCAAACACCAAATAATGTAATACAAGGGGGTGTTGGAATATATTATATTATTTTGTTCTTTACTAATGTACCATCATGGGTACATATTTAGATTAGGGATTTATTTAGGACTTAAGTACTTTCTAAAACAATTTAATAAAGGCACAAGTGTTATAATGTGCATTGATGTAAATGTGCATATACTCCATATGTACATTAGTCCTTAGAATATAATAGTGAGGTGTCATAGGAATATTGAAGGCAAAGAGTTACATCTCATTATAAATAGGCCTTCATAGAATAGAAAAGAGAGAGGATTTTGGAGTGCATAGGTTGAGTAGTAGTAGATACAATGTAGATCCATTTTATAAATATGGAGAGAGTGTGACCTCTATTGGAGAGCATTATACATTTTTGTGAGCTTTCTTATATGATATTTTCTTGATTTTTGTATCAATTTTTCTATAATATTTAATGCTTATTAGTTAGCCATTATCATAGTTATAACATTGCATGCTTATTTGAAGAACACAAGCTTATACTGAGAGGGGGGTGAATAGTATAAGGCCGCTTTTTCCTTTTTCCTTCAAATCAACTTTTAATCCAATATTATGCAGTGTATAGAAAGCAGTATCAATGGCAGTAATTAAAGCAATGCACAAAATACCATTCACAAAAGAGACAGCAATTTACGTGGTTCACCCAAAGCGGGCTACTCCACGGATAAAACTTTTCTCTAAAAGTTATATCACAGTTCTTTGGGAAACCTTCCCAATTACAAAGTTTATGAGCCTCTGCTCAAAGGAGATACCTTCCCCTAACTCTGCTCTAGCTGGTGATCCTCTAGAAGACCTCTGCCTCTTCTGCCCTTAGCAAGTGGAACTCTATCCACAGAAGACACCTATCTTCCCTGCTCTGGCTGGAGACCTCTATCCTCACTCTATCACCTCAAAGATGGTCCTCAAATTTGCACCAAAACACAGTCCTTCGGTCTGGCACAAATGTCCTCTTCCTCTTTCTCTGGTCTGCACCAAACACAGTCCTTCGGTCTGGCACAAGTCTGTCCTCTTCCTCTTTCTTTTTTGTTACAGCCGCACTTGGTCAAAACCAACTTTTGCACTGGTCGTGCAAACACAACAGCACTTGATCAAATATCAACTTATGCACCTCTGCACAAACACAGTAGCACAATCTTCACACACTCTACTTCTTGACGATCGAATTTCTCCCTAGTACTCTATCTACAAATATCACACTTCGAACGCACACTTCGATCGATTCGACTCGACTCGCTCTCTTGCACATAGCAGAATTTACTTGCGCAAATTCGACACACACATTCGATTCATACAATCTCGAAATAGCCCTCCTTTTATAGACTAAATTTCATGATCAAAACTCTCAAACTTAGTCGGTTGCAAAACCCTATGCTGCGTCGGCCCAGATTTAACTTTGTCGGCTCAAAGTTAACTCTGTCCTTCAACCGCCTCTGGAACTCACCTGTAGCTTTTGCCATGAAACTACAACATGTCACGATATCGCGACATTTTTGCAGCCGTACACTTTCTTTTGGCTATTGTCGCGATATCGCGACACTTTTGCTTTTGTCTGCCTTGACAACGTCCTTGTCGTAAAATCGTGACACTTCTAACTTTTGCTGATGTCATCTTCACTCCTGTCGTGAAATCGTGACACTTTAGTCTTCATGGCCTTCTTCTCCGCTTTTGTTGTGAAATCGTGACACTCCTACCTTTTGCTGATGTCATCTTCACTTCTGTCATGAAATCGTGACCCTTCTGTCTTCATGGCCTTCTCCTAGGCTTGCACTAGCGAAAATGAAACATGTCATGAAATCATGACACTTTCGTTGCCTTGAGCTTCTCTCTGCCTTACACCCGCGAAACTAGAACATGTCATGAAATCGTGACGCTTTCGCCTTCGAGCTCTTCCTTCTTGAATTCGTCGTGAAATCGTGACGCTTCTTCTATTGAAGACTTGCTAACTGTTTCTGTCGTGAAATCGTGACACTTTCTCCAACTGAAAGCTGCCATCTCAACCTATCATGAAATCGTGACACTTTCTGCATCCGTACAACTTCTTTGTAGCCTGTCGCGAAATCATGACGCTTCTCATTTCAGACTCTTCCTTTTGTTGCATGTCATGAAATCGTGACAGTTCTCACTTTGAGCTTTTCAGCATGTCGTAAAATCATGATAGTCCTTACTTAGTATTTTGCAGCATGTCACGAAATCGTGACAGTCCTCACTTAGACTTTTGCAGCATGTCGCGAAATCATGACAGTTCTCATGTAACTTTCTCTCTCTTCGATCTTGTCATGAAATCGTGACAGTTCACACTGCGGACTCTCTTTTCTGCAATATGTCGTGAAATCGTGACACCTTTTTGTCCGTACAACTTTCCTGGCAATGTGTCGCGAAATCGTGACACTTTTCCTTCTCTGCCTTCCTGCACTTTCCGAGTCGCGAAAATGCGACATGTCGCGAAATCGTGACACTTTCCATCTTGCTCTCCTTCTCTGCCAACATGTCACAAAATCGTGACAGTTTTGCCAAAACTTTCTCTCTCCTCAAACATGTCACGAAATCGTGACAATTTTGCCAAAACTTTCTCTCTCCTCAAACATGTCGTGAAATCACGATAGTTTTTCCAGCCGCCTGCATACTTTTTCTTACTTGTCTTTTTCTTGATCTTTTGCAACTGGGCTACTCTGATCTTCTTGGAAACTCACTGTCCAAACTGAAACCTTCATCAAAACACATGCTTTGACATCAAATCAAATTGCTTCAAGAACTCTTTGACATCAATGACAACATCTACACTTAGAGCAAAGGCAATGTACCCAAGGTACCCAAAATTGCCAACAATCTCCCCCTTTGTCATTGATGGCAACCCTTAACTGAAAACATATCTCAAGAGCCAAAACTGAAACCAACTGATCCAACAACTGAGAATCTGTCTTTGAAGTTTTTGCTCCCCCTGACTTGAAGCTCTCTTCTTCACTCATATCTCCCCCTTACTCATATCTCTCCCCCTTTGTCATCAATGGCAAAGGGTCACCTTTGGGGCTCGGGACTAAGAATGAGCCTCTTAGCTTAGTCCCTCCCCCACCTCCTGATGAGGTGATTAAAATAAGGGTGGGAGTGAAACTCCCATTAGACACTCATCATCATCAGTGTCTACAATTTCCTTGTCGGGCCTTCTCTTAATTTCTTTGTCTGTATTTCTGTTCTTGTCACTGTTCTGATCCTCGGACCTGTTCATACTACTGTTCCTGTTTCTTTTATCATTTTTGTTCTTATCCATACCTTGATCCTTGGACCTGTTCATATCACTTTTCCTATTTCTGTTATCATTCCTGTTCTTATCCATGCCTTGATCCTTGGACTTGTTCATACTACTATTTCTGTTCTTGTACCTCGGAAGATCAGCTCTACACTGTCTAGCTGTGTGACCTTCATTGTTGCACTTATAACACGTAACAAAGTTATTTCTGTTCGGCATACCTCTTCTTTGAATCCGCCTGTTATGACTAACCGTGTTCCTGTGATTTGCCTTGCAAAAAATTGCCTTATGCCCGAACTGTTTACAAGAGTAGCAATACCCTTGAAATAAATTACGGCCCCTAAAACTATCATTTATCTTCCTTACTTGAGTCATGCAATGCGAAGCCATGTGGCCAAACCTGTGACACGCAAAACATCTGCCATTAAACTTTCCTGTAAATGACCTTCTCGGTCTGGTAAACTTCTTCTTCGCATTCAAAATTCTGTTTTCTATTTCTGCGCATCTATCACTCACGGACTCTTGATCTGAAGTACTTTCTACATCAGAACTTTCTTCCTTTTGTAATCTCTTGCTAGATTCCCCAACCTGTTTCTTGTGCGGCTCAACAAAATCGAGACCTGTTTTATCTGTTGGTTTTCTTTGACCTTTGATGAGAGATTTAACCCTTTTGGAGCTATCTTGAAACCTGTACAACTTATCCTTGTATTCTTTAGTTTCCACTTCCAAAGAAGCCATTTTCTGTTCTAATTCACTATACTCAAGCACCTTAGATTCTAACTCAGTCTTGAGTTCTTGTGTCTTAGCCATAGAGATTTCAAGGTTCTCTATAAGTTCATCTCTCTCCATACAGACATTCATCTAATTTATCCTTGAGTCTAGCATTCTTCTTTCTTTCCTTTTTCAAAACACTAAGAGCATTAGTAAGTTCACATTCAAGATCCTCTATTTGATTGCATTTTGAATTATCAAGGCCTTTTTCATATTTCTTATCACTAGAGGTGCTACCCTTTTCAAAAACCATACATGCATCTTCATTGTAGTTTTCTGAAGCATCCTCATACATACTAGCAACCAAATCATTATTTTTGCAATTATCCTCAAGGTGCCCAAAATTTCCACATCTAAAACATTTCATGACAATGAATTTATGTTTCGGTTCTTCCTCCTTTTCTGAAATGAACAGCATCTCATTTTCATTATCACTAGAAGAGCTTTCACTATCATTGCTAGAACACTTACTTGCTTTGTCTAGGTAGAAGCTCTTCTTGTGTTTGTGAGAATGCCTCTTTTCGTGATTGTTGTACTCATATTTGCTCTTCCTGTGATGCTTGTGCTTTTTAGAATCCTTGCTCTTAGAATCCTGTATATCTTCATCACTTTCATTCTTTGAAATAGTACAGTCAGTAGCATAATGACCAAACTTCCCACAGTTGAAACATCTTATGTTTTTCATGCTCTTGTGCTTTCTGGAAAACTTGCCTTTCTTGCTGTAATATGCCTCTTCATCACTAGAGGACTCATCACTTTCTTGAATCTGTTTGCTCTTTGATTTCTTGGTAGCTTTGAAGGTTGCCTCTTTCTTGACATCAACTTTCACTTGAGTTCTCAGCTCAAATGCTTGCAAGTATACTATGGAGCTCATCCTTTTTCAATTTATCTAGATCTTTAGCTTCCTCAATGGCAGAAAAATTTTCACTAAATCTATTAGGAAGAGATCTTAAAATCTTATCACACACATCATTTTCAGCAAGTTCAAGACCTAAGTCTTTCATGGAGTTAACAATATCATCCATACGAAGCATGTAGTCACTGATATTTTCATCATAATTCATTTTGAGTTGTTCAAACATACCTTTAAAGTGTCTCAATTTGGCCTTTCGGACATTTGCATCACCTGTATGAACCACTTGCAGCTGTTTCCACATTTCACTAGCTGTCTTGCAGTGAATCACCTTGGTAAGATCTGCTTTCTGTAAGCCTTTCAGAATTGCATTCATAGCTTTTGAATTGTTGTGATGTAGGAGCCTATCTTCTTTAGTGTATGGACCATTTACAGGGATAGTGTACCCATCTTCAATTACTTCCCATACCTCATTACCAAGTGCCATTAGATAAACCTTCATTCTAGCACTCCACAGACCAAAATATGATCCATCAAGGATAGGTGTTGCATTGCCACTTGAATAATCCATTGTGTTCTTAATCAGTTCTTCCTTCAAGCTGCTAAACCTTTCGAAGGAACCGGCTCTGATACCAATTGAAGAACACAAGCTTATACTGAGAGGGGGGGTGAACAGTATAAGGCCGCTTTTTACTTTTTCCTTCAAATCAACTTTTAATCCAATATTATGCAGTGTACAGAAAGCAGTATCAATGGCAGTAATTAAAGCAATGCACAAAATACCATTCACAAAAGAGACACAACAATTTACGTGGTTCACCCAAAGCGGGCTACTCCACGGATAAAACTTTTCTCTAAAAGTTATATCACAGTTCTTTGGGAAACCTTCCCAATTACAAAGTTTATGAGCCTCTGCTCAAAGGAGATACCTTCCCCTAACTCTGCTCTAGTTGGTGATCCTCTAGAAGACCTCTACCTCTTCTGCCCTTAGCAAGTGGAACTCTATCCATAGAAGACACCTGTCTTCCCTACTCTGGCTGGAGACCTCTGTCCTCACTCTATCACCTCAAAGCTGGTCCTCAAATTTGCACCAAAACATAGTCCTTCGATCTGGCACAAATGTCCTCTTCCTCTTTCTTTGGTCTGCACCAAACACAGTCCTTCGGTCTGGCACAAGTCTGTCCTCTTCCTCTTTCTTTTCTGTTACAGCCGCACTTGGTCAAAACCAACTTTTGCACTGGTCGTGCAAACATAGCAGCACTCGATCAAATATCAACTTATGCACCTCTACGCAAACACAGTAGCACAATCTTCGCACACTCTGCTTCTCGACGATCGAATTTCTCCCCAGTACTCTATCTGCGAATATCGCACTTCGAATGCACACTCGATCGATTCGACTCGACTCGCTCTCTTGCACATAGCAGAATTTACTTGCACAAATTTGACACACACATTCGATGCATACAATCTTGAAACAGCCCTCCTTTTATAGCATAAATTCATGATCAAAACTCTCAAACTTAGTCGACTGCAAAACCCTACGCTGCGTCGGCCCAGATTTAACTTTGTCGGCTCAAAGTTAACTCTATCCTTCAACCGCCTCTGGAACTCACCTGTAGCTTCTGTGAAACTACATGTCGCGATATCATGACATTTTTGCAGCCATACACTTTCGTTTGGCTATTGTCGTGATATCGCGACACTTTTGCTTTTGTCTGCCTTGACAACGTCCTTGTCACGAAATCATGACACTTCTAACTTTTGTTGATGTCATCTTCACTCTTGTCGTGAAATCGTGACACTTTAGTCTTCATGGCCTTCTTCTCAGCTTTTGTCATGAAATCGTGACACTCCTACCTTTTTCTGATGTCATCTTCACTTCTATCACGAAATCGTGACCCTTCTGACTTCATGCCTTCTCCTACTTCTACGATGCATCGAATCTCCACTTGTTTCTTGCCTTCTTCTCTTAAAGGAACATGTCAATGAAATCGTGACGCTTTCACCTTCGAGCTCTTCCTTCTTGAATTCATCATGAAATCGTGACGCTTCTTCTGTTGAAGACTTGCTAACTGTTTCTGTCATGAAATCGTGACACTTTCTCCAACTAAATGCTACCATCTCAACCTGTCATGAAATCATGACACTTTTTGCATCCGTACTTCTTTGTAGCCTATCGTGAAATCGCGATGCTTCTCATTTCAGACTCTTCCCTTTTGCTGCATGTCATGAAATCATGACAGTTCTCACTTTGAGCTTTTCAGCATGTCACGAAATCACGACAGTCCTTACTTAGTCTTTTGCAGCATGTCACAAAATCGTGACAGTCCTCACTTAGACTTTTGCAGCATGTCATGAAATCGTGACATTTTTCATGTAACTTTCTCTCTCTTCTAACTTGTCGCGAAATCATGACAGTTCACACTGCGGACTCTCTTTTCTGCAATATGTCACGAAATCGTGACACCTTTTTATCCGTACAACTTTCCTGGCAATGTGTCATGAAATCGTGACACTTTTCCTTCTCTGCCTTCCTACACTTTTCGAGTCACGAAAATGCGACATGTCGCAAAATCGTGACACTTTCCATCTTGCTCTCCTTCTCTGCCAACATGTCACGAAATCGTGACAGTTTTGCTAGCACTTTCTCTCTCCTCAAACATGTCACGAAATCACGACAGTTTTGCTAGCACTTTCTCTCTCCTCAAACATGTCGCGAAATCGTGATAGTTTTTCCAGCTAGCTGCATACTTTTTCTTACTTGTCTTTTTCTTGATCTTTTGCAACTAGGCTACTCTGATCTTCTTGGAAACTCACTGTTCAAACTGAAACCTTCATCAAAACACATGCTTTGACAACAAATCAAATTGCTTCAAGAACTCTTTGACATCAATGACAACATCTACACTTAGAGCAAAGGCAATGTACCCAGGGTACCTAAAATTGCCAACATTATTTCCATACTTGTGTTTGCATTTCCTTTAAGTTTAAAGCTTCAAAAGCTAACAGGAAATGGGGAAAGTTATAAAATTCTTAGATAAAATGCTTATTGGGAGATTCTATGGGCATGACATTTCTAGAAAATCCTTTGCAAATTGAATGGCCAAGGAATGAATTAAAGTCCTATGGTATGTGCCTAGTTTCCTATTGCTAGTAAGAGGGTGGTTGTGATTTTAGTTTAGGACTAATAAATATGTGGAGAATATTTGGTTAAATAAATGGTCTTAGGGGTCAACTTTGATAATCCTCAAATTATGGGACCCTTTTTTTGACCCTAAGACCAATCATACACCTGTTCACCTTATATGGGTAAAGCTACCAGGTTTGTCATTGGAGTTTTGGTCTACATATGTTTTTTAATCCATAGGAAACTGCATTGGTTATTTCTTGGATGTGGATAAGAGATATCAGTCCTCATGCATGAGAATAGTGGTCATGATAATTGATGTGGATTGGTTGGGAAAATTATGTTGAAGAAAGGTACAAAGTTTGGACTACATGGAGTGTGTAGTGAATTGAACAACAATTTCATTCAATGGTGCGGAATGTATTTACAAGTGATGGCTCAGATTAGCCAGTAACAGATGAAGCTAAAAACAATGAACACAATATTCTATCCCAAGAATAAATTTCCTAATCTTAGCCTATGCTAAATTATTACAAACAACATGTTGGATTTTGTAAGACCGACTTGATGTGCACTAATAAAAATCAAATAAATGAAATAACAATAGCCTATAGTCTAATAGAGTGTCTTTTAGGTGTGCACTTTTTCATAACTATGGGAATATTTTGAGGGATTGTTCTCTTAATTTTCAAGGAAGGTTTGGTAGCGTAAGGTAGAGAGAGGGGTCTTTAAGGGTGAGAATGAAATGCAAAATTCCCTTCTAACACATTACTCATTGACTAGATATAAAATTGAATTTGTGCATAAGGATCACAAGTTGGAGAAATTGGGGGAAGTAACAAGAGATGCAAATAAGGTGGAGATAAAACTTATTATGCCATATCAAGTGATGGATTTAAAATTGTCTCGGTTTGAAACAAAGCTAGGAATATTGGAGTGAAATTTGGATGTCATGCTCTTGGACCCAAATACAATCTTAACAAGTGAAACTATTTTCAAATCCCATTTCTAATTTGGGATCACAAGTAATTATTCTTTGAATCTATCAATTGACCACTGGCCACACTTATTAGTATATAAAACTAGATCTCCCCTAGAAGGAGGAAAGGGTGGAGTTGAGGTGCAAGGTGGACCCTAAAATTCGTCTTCATTAGTGGTGATGGATCTAGACCTTGGTTTAGACTTAATTTTATCATTATTGCTCCATACGTAAACCACTTTGAGTTTTCTTCCCCGCTTCATTTTACTTGTGGTCAGGAAGGTTTTGTGTCCTCAAAAACCCATAAGTACCCCCTATAGTTCCTAAAAGGAAGAACAGGACTAAGGGGACAAGGAGTTGGACAAATCCTCAATTTAGATGTGAGGGTAGGGAGTCTGTTTTATGGGAGGGGTAAAAGATCTCTTCTTTTATTGGCTAAGAATAAAGCCCTCCCTGAAGTTCAACAAGGCAATAAATTTACTTTAAAGGTGATCCTTAGAGCAAGGAAGATCCCAGACATAGTTAACCAATGAAAGGTCTTTCCTTTAATATCCATGGGATGGGTTGCTTGGAAAAAAATGATGCTCTGGGTAGGCTGGTAAAAATTCAAAATTCATAGATCTTGCTAATTCAAAAAATAAAAGGGTTAGCTTAGAATATCTTAGTAAATTTCTTAAAGAATGAGATTTTTTGGCCCTTGTTGTTATAAGGGCTTTGGGAGGAGTGGTCACACGATAGAAGGCTAATCAATTTATACTAACCAACTTTGCAATATTGAAATCAGGAGGAGGAACAATATTCTTTTTAGTATAGCTTGGGAAAATTCTAATAATGGTGAACATGTATGGTCCCTATAAAGATAGCAAGTAGCATTGGGATAAGCTAATGGATCAGAAGTTCCTAGAAGTTGATAATTTAAATTTAGGAGGTGATTTAAACTTAACTCTTTCTAGGAGTGAAGTGTGGGGTGTTGCTGCTAGAATTTATCCACTGGCTTATTACTTCATCCAATAGTTTGAAGTTAAGGAGTTGATAGACCTGACACCTATAAAGTTGGTTCCATATTAGAGAAACATGAGGATGGGAGTTAATAGAATTTCCAAGAGGCTGGTTAGATTATTAGTTGTTGACAGTTTGAAAAATGGAAACTATATACTGAAGTCATGGGTTGAGACTTGAGAAAACTTTGATCACTCTCCCATCATGCTTCTTATAGACAAAGAGGAGAAAAATCATCTTGTCCTTTTAAGCTCAATTTTGAGTGTTTGAAAGAGGACAACTTTGTAACTCTTTTCAAATAAGAATGGGTGAATTTGATCCCAATCTGATAAAATCTAGTAGTATTCAATTTGTAGCAAATCAAAAAAGAATTAAGGTAGCAGTGGTTTAGTGGGCCTATAAAAAGAAACTGATGGATGAGAAAAACCTAAGGGAAATTGAGAAGGATCTTGTAGCTTATCTAGCATATGTCTTTGCAAAATATTTTGATGAGGAATTAAGGCTTAAGTATAAATGTTTAGTACAAGAGAAAAGAATATTATTGGAAGAGAGAGAAGCATGGTGGAGGCTCAACAATAAAGTTATTTGGATTACAAATGGGGATGAGAATACTAAATTTTTCCATAGCTTTGTAAATCATAGAAAACAAAAAAATACAATTTGAGAGTTACAAGGTCATGATGGAAGTAAAGTCTCCTCCTTTAAAGGAATAACAATCATGGATGTAAGGCATTTTGGACAACTATACAAGGATCTTAGTCAGGTCAATATAACTGAAATAGTCAAAATAGCTTCTCTCCTTCCCATATTTGCAGATGAAAATCCAATGGTGAGTTGGTACAAGTTGCCTCAAAGGAGCTTAAAGTTGTTTTAACCTCCTTCCAAAAAGATAAGAGTCCAAATCCTGATGGTTAGACTATGGAATTCTTCCTTGGGCTCTATGACCTTTTGGAGTCTAACTTGCTCAAGGTTGTGGATGAGTCTAGGAATTCAAGAAGGGTAAATGCATTCTTCAACTCTATATTCATTTATCTAATTCTAAAAAAGGAAAATCCTTGTTCATTTGATGATTTTAGACCCATATCTTTGTGTACTGTGTACAAAGTCATAGCAAAATTAATTGCATCAAGAATTTAAAAAAATTCTGCTTCAATTTCTATTAAGCAGTTTGGGTTCCTATATTGTAAATAGATTCATGAGGTAATTGGTGTTTCTCAAGAAAGTATTCATTCCATCAAATCAAAGGAAATATCAGTATTGGTGATGAAGTTGAATCTCTCCAAGGCATTTGACAGAGAATATTGATTACCTTATTTAACTTCATGGAGGGCTTTATTCTTAGCCAGTGAAAGAAGAGATCTATTTTCCCTTACACCAGAGAGACTCCTTACCCCCACTTCTCAACTAAGGTCTTCTCCAACTCCTTCCCTCAATTATATTCTTCCTTTCAAGGATCGTAGGGGGTAATTATGGGTTTAAAAGTGGTTTACCTCTGGAGAAATATTGATAATATTGAGTCTAAATTAAGGTCTAGATCCACTGCCACCAAGGAAGAAGAATTTGAGGGTTCGCCTTGTACCTCAACTCCACCTTTAACCCCTTCTAAGGGAGACTTAGTTTTATATATTGATAATTTTATCCATTGGTTAGTTGATAGACTCAAAGGAGAATTACATGTGATCCCAAATGAGAAATGATATTTGGTAATAGTTTTACTTAGTAAGCTTGTATCTGGATCCAGGAGCATGACATCTAGCTTTCGCTCCAAGATTCCTAGCCTTGTTGCAAACTAAGATGGTTTTGAATCCATCACTATATTTGGCACAAAAAGTTTCACCTTTATCTTCTCTGCATCTCCTATTCTTTCCCTGATTTCTCCATATTATATTTCTTATGCATTGATTTTATTTTATATACAGGTTGTGATTCATGCACTAGAAGGGAATTTTGCATCTCATTCTTGCCCTTAAAGACCCCTTCCTCTACCTTACGATGCTAAACCTTCCTAAAAAATAACAAATAAGTCCCTCACAATATGCCCATAGTTATGACAACATGCACACCTAAAAGGTACTCCAATGTAGTCCAAAGTTTGAACATGCATTCCTTTGTTATACTTCAATACAATTTTCCCCACTAATCCACATCAACAAGTATCCTGGCCATTATTCTCATGCATGAGGATTGATACATCTCATCCACCTCTAATAAAAACCAATGCAATTGCCTATGGATTGGAAAACATCTCTAGACCACAATTCTAGTGGTAAAATTGGTAACTTTACCCATACATGGTGAGCAGGTATACGATTTGTCCTAGGGTCAAAACAAGGGTCACACAATTTAAATATTAACAAATTTTACTCCCAAAACCATTTCATCAACAAAATCTTCTCCATGTCTTCCTTAGTCCTAAACTAAAATGACAACCACCCTCTTACCAACAACAAGAAACTAGGCACATACCATAGGACTTGCATCCATTCCCTAGCCATCTAGTCTACCAAGGATTTTCTAAAAATATCACGCCCATAGAATCTCCCAATAAGTGTTTTCCCCAAGAGTTTGATAACTTTCTCCATTTTCACATCTTCTCCTAGGACTAAGTTTGCTCAGTTACTCTTCCTTCAAATGCACCTAGTGGTCTTTTTGTATGCTTCCAAGAGATTATTATTTGAGTTTTCTCCTTCTAAATTCTTCTTTTGTGGCACCAACTAGGGTTCCTTACCTTTTTTCCATCCCTCACAACATTATTCAAATAATTGTGGCCTGTTTTGACAATCTTTCTCTAAAAAAGTTGAATCCCAATTTCCACTCTTGTCCAAAAGTTGCAAGTCCTGCAAAATTAACAATAGTTCAAACCCAATTCTAAACTCTTTGAAAGGTGACTCCCCTCTTCTAGACTTTCTTCCACTACCAAAGGAGACCCCTCACGAGAATCCTGTTAAACCTTATTACATTATTTAGAATTATGTAATCATTTGATATTATTGGGAGATAAATTAATATTTCTCCCATATGAGAAATTTAAAGAGTTACATCTCTTGTGAGATTGTGAGGAGATGAAGAGACAGTTGAAGGTAAAATTCCAAGAGCTGCAAAAAAAAAGAAGAGTCTCCCGAATGTGAAAAAAATCCATGATATATTTATAGATACAAAGTGCTAGTAAAGCGTGATGGAGAAATATAATATTATGTTGATGAAATGATAATATTATTGTGAAATTGTGTATTATATTTGCATAATTCTATGATTAAAGTTTTTTATTGTTACCTCTCAATCCCATCATGTGGTATTAGAGCCACCATGGGAGAGTCTATGAGGTTTGATAAAAGGGACAATTGTCACCATCTAATGACATGCCCTTTCATTTGCTTGATAAGGGTAAGTTTTGATTATTGTGTGAGTTTCAACATCTAATAGAAGAAGAAAACGTTTAGTGGCTAGTGATGCTTCTGGAGAAGATATATTGTAGTAATGGGTTGTATAAATATTGAACTCCTCTATATAAGTGCTCCTTTCTCCATTAATATGCATTATTCTTTATTTTAGTGTCTTTTTTTATCAATACTTCTTATACACATCCACCATGGGGGTTGAACCTGGGTCTCATCACCGATAATGCAAGTGGTGTCCTTGTCGGTAGACCACATGCACGCGGATATATATTAGTGTCTTTAAATCCTTGTATTACAAATATTACAAACCTTTGTGCATATTTTAAAAGTGTCCATATTTTTCTTATTGGTTGTGTGCTATTTTAATTCTCTCTCATTATTCAATTATCTTAGTGTGTGCCTAGAATATATTTTTGTATCTGATACATTTTGCATTCAAAACAATTCCCTGGAATGCCCGAGTTATTTCGTATCTTAAGTCACTCCACATTGAAGAACGTATGAATCATTCCACATTGGAATATTTCCCTATTTCTTAAATTCGCGTCTGAAGTGTTTAAATATATTGTTCTTCCATGCACAAGAGTGATAATAATAAGTGAACAAAGTTATTCTAGTAAAGCAAAAATGTTTTAGCAAAATTTGTTCCAAAGGAGCTTTCAAAGAAGAGTTCCAAGAGAAGCCCACATTTTGGAGAAGAAAATGCAATAGGTATTTTTCATTCTATTGAAGAAAATGAGAAATTGTCATACGTCTTCTAAAGACGTTTCAACAAAGTAAAAGTTGATAGAATCTCATGAAATGTGGAGTTGCAACATGGCCAAAGAGTGCAAAATGGATGTTACCAGAATCGAATTTTATAAACATTTTCGACGACCCGAAGAATAATATTGAATACCTCATAGAAGTTGCACAAATGGACCTATTTGTAGATTTTTTAAGGGAAAAACAAAAAAATGCCTCAATTGGTAGAATCCTAAAACATTCAAAGCATATAGCACAAACTTATAAAATCATGCAGTGAGTGGTGGGAATTTTTAAATAGTCTGTTCAAAGATAGAAGGACATTGGTGGTGCTACATTCAAATAAAAATCAAAAGGTACCTTTAACCTCAATACTTCCCCTTTTTATATTACAATTTGCAAAGCTTTAGATTTGGTCTTTGAAAGAAGGTTTAAAATTTTGAAGGAAAACATCATAGATTCAATTCTCTTTGGGTATAATGGAGGAGAAAGAAATATTTTTATCTTCCAAAGTCTTATTTTTATAGTTAATTTTTTAAAAGGGGAAGATAAAGAAAAGAATTTTATTAACTATAGAAATTAGAAGATTTTTGGAATAAACATTTTGGAAGATAAAAGGGGTATGAATGCATTGTGAGTATTTTAAAACAATCATGGAATAAATAGTGGGAAATTTATTAAAAAGGAAAAGTTTGAAGTTTATTATTAAAAATGAAAAATAAATAAATAATTGAAGTGTATTTTAGGAGATATAAGGTGAATAAGGGCATTTTTTTAAGAAGGCATTTTTTGAAGAGAAAATGGACATCAAAATTTGTGCTTTTTTGTATTTTTTGCAATGATTGATGCCTTAATTTTTAATTTGTGCATCAAAAAAATATCTTGTAAACATAAAAATCAAAATCCAAAGGCTACAAAGAGAAGTGTTCACATCACTAAGACAACATGGAAAAAGCAAAGAGAAAGCAAACAAATAAGCAAGGTGATATTCAAAAGTGTGCCTTACTAGAAGATAGTACAGGTGGAGAAAAGCAAGCATAAATTCAAAAGTATGGGCCATCAAAAATAAGTGGAGAGAAACAAGTTAGAGATCTCTATTTTCAAAATGAAAATGAAGAATCATTAGGACTAAGATCCTATTTACATTCCATTATCAAAAATGCTCAAAAGTATGTATCAATGGAATTAATAAGATACAAAGGATTTTCAAAGAAGCTGGAGATGGAGACTTCTCAACACTTAAGGGCTACTTAAGTATTACTCTTAAAAAAGCTAATGATTGCTCTGAAAAATTTTTTACATTACCTATTGATGTGGGGAAGATAATATACATAGCATTACTCACCCTTAATGTCCTTAAGATGAAGTACAAAAGGTAAGAGGAAATAGTTGAAAGGTTGAAGGAGAAGCCCATGATGAAAAATGTGTTGTGACACAAATGATCTTCTTTAGAGGATAGATGTCAATTGTGATACATGTGATTTGAGGTCCACGATGGTAGATAGTTGTTGTGATACTTGTGATTTGAAGCCTATAGTGGCTAATGTGAGTTGTGATACAAGAGATCTTGTCCAAAGGGGAGATAAAGCTTGTGACACCAATGATTTGAAGATTGTTCAAGAAAATAAAGGTGATGCAAAAGTTGTTTATAGTGGTATGATAAATGTCATATCATCATATTGGATTATGATGGTGATTGTGACAAAGATAGTGATAGTTCAAAATATATTGAGCATTTGAATACCATTGGTGAAATGACAAAAATTAGAGTTGAGATGAAAAAAGTTCAATGTTTGAATGATGGTGGAAGAGTTTAGAGTAATAATGCAAATACTTGGTTTCGTGGCAAAGACCATAGTGGAAATAGAAAAAATGGGGTTTAAACATCAAGTCTTGTGATAAGGGCCATAATGATGGTAATGGAAGAATTTTGAAATTTTGAAAGGCATACAAAAGGTTTTGGTTCAAAATTGTTGAGAAAAATAGGATCTGCTGATACAGGATTGGGAAAATATGAGCAAGGTGTGAAAGAGACCATAATACCAAAAGTAAGGCCAAAGAATGAAGGCCTTGGATATACATGACAATCATATTGTGAAACCAAATTTGTGAAAAATGAATCCTCTACAAAAGAATAAAACAAAAATACAAGTCAAAAAGGAAGTAGTGCCACAAAACTTGTGACAAGTGGCAAAAATACAAAATGTGTGATAAAAGAAATCATTGAAGGTAATAAAGTTCCTAATAATAGTTGTAACCATTATAGTAGATATGGACATGTGACATAAAAGTGTCAAGACCTCTATTTTTGTGAAGTTTGTAGAGGAAATAATCATTTCTAAAAAGAATTATCAATATAAGGAGAGAAAAATAACAAAATGTAATTGAGCTATGGATGGATATGTGTGAATGGGCTAAGATAAAGGAAAAGTGGTGTGGTTTCCATAGGAGGATACCAAGTGTGATGAAACATCAAATTTTGTTTAATATAAATATGTGTTGGGAAACTCAAGATAAATGATCTCAATATCAGAAGATTATGATCTTAGCACAACTTGAAATATGACCTACAGTGACAAAGACCTATAGAAGAATGCTTATATAGATATTTTAAGGATATGTTGTAGTGATTTCCCAAATATGATAACCAAATGACTATCCCAATTGTAACCCAAAGATATTGATGGTCGAATGGTGACCTAGAGAGGCGACTAAGAGGTAATGATGACCCAAAGGCAACCTTGAGGTATTGGTGACCCTGAGGCAAAGACCTAAAGATATTGATCCAGAGGTAGAACCAAACAATTTATAGAGGTAGACCTCGTGGACCTTAGCCTGAGCAAGAGCCAAAGAATAGTTCTAGTGTACCACTCCTAAATGCATTAGGGGGTAATGATATTTTTACCAAATAATGTAATATGGGGGGTGTTAGACCTTATTATGTTATTTGGAATTATGTAATCATTTGATACTATTTAGAGATAAATTAATATATCTTCCATATGAGAAATTTGAAGAGTTACATCTCTCATGAGATTGTGAGGAGATGAAGAGACAGTTGAAGGTGAAATGCTAAGAGCTGCAAAAACAATGAAGAGTCTCTAAATGTGAAGAGACTCCGTGATATATTTATCCATACAAAGTGTTGGCGGATTATGATGGAGAAAAATACAATATTGTGTTAATAAAATGATAAGATTATTGAGAAATATTGTTTGTGTATTATCTTTTCATAATTTTGTGATTAAATTTTTGTATTGTCACCTCTCAATATCATCATATCTATCAAATAGTCCATCGCTTCTTCTTCAGACCCTTGTTCCCATAAGACCTTAAACCTCTCTTCCCTCTCATCCTCCAGTCTTAAGTTCCATTTGTCCTTGAAGGTGTTTTTCCTTTTTATTTTTTAAAACAACTTAAAAGAAAATTTTATTTCTTAACTTCAATCAATCCATTAAAACCCCTCTTGTAATATTCACCCTTTAAACATTAAAACCCTTAAAAATTAAAGATTACAAAAAATAAAGGTCATTGACCTAAAACCTGCCACCAAAATTGTTCTCTTGTAGCGTCACCATTGTAGATCTTTGGAACCACATATATGTCTTGAAATCCTACAAAATATCCCTCGCCATTTGTTGGAAATGGTCAATCCATTGTCTCAATAAATGAGCTAGCAAATCTAAACTTACCACCAAAAAATAACCCTAGGCTACTCCAAAATTATCGCCTCTTGTAGCGCCTCCACTATGGAGCTCTTGAACCATAGATATGTCTTGAAATCCTGCATAATCTCCCTCGCCAACTATTTTAAATGGTCAATCCACTATCTCAATAGATGATTTGGCAAATTTAAAACCTGCCTCCAAAAAATAACCCTAGGCTTGCCAAAACTGTCACCCCACTATGGAGCTTTAGAACCACATATATGTTTTGAAAGCGTACGTAATCTCCCTCACAAGTTGCTCTAGACCTAAAACCGACCACCAAAATTATCTCCTACGACACTGCCATAGTGGAGCTCTAAAATCACAAATATATCTTGAAATCCTACATAATCTCCCTCACCGGTTGTTGGAAATGGTCAATCCATTATCTCAATAGATGAGTCGATAAATCTAAAGCCTTCCACCAAAAAATAATCCCTAGCTACTCCAAAATTGTTGCCTCCTGTAACACATCCATTGTGGAGCTCTGAAACCACATATATGTCTTGAAACCCTTCGCAATATCCTTCACCAGCTACTAAAACTATGGGCTACTCCAAAATTGTCACCTCCTACAATGCCTCCACTATGGAGTTCTAGAACCACCTATTATTCCTCCATCTACTACATCTTTATCAATAGCATAATACAAATATATTTCATTTCTAATATGAATTCTTTCTTTTCTATATACATGTATGTGAATTATTTCTTTCTTTTGTGAGTTCCTTTCTAAGTCAAATCATAAAACTTTATTTTATGTGTGTATAATTGGTTATATAGGTTTGAAATGAGTTAACCCATAATACATCATGAATACAAACCATAATAGTATAGTTTTACAACAAAAAAGCCACCTTATTGCTAAGGTGTTTATATATTAAAATAGGTTATGTTATCACAAGTCTCCTTATCATAGGAACATCCATTATAATGGATTTTGGACTCAAATTGTGTTCATATGATTACATATTATTTATTATTGCACCATAATGCCTTAGACTAAAACTTTCTTTTATTAACATTATATTTTTAAAACATTCTTAAAAAATACTAAATACTATTGAATTTTTTAGTTCATGGATACTTGTGAAATTTAATTACTTAAATGTCCTTTTTTAGATGTTTCATGTTATATTAAATAGCAAATTTCTTGACTTTAAAGGAGACCCAAGTTTGAATCTTGTCAAACAATATATGCATAATAGCCAAGTTATAATATCACTATATGGTCATGACGTAATATAGATGGAGTTCATTTCAATCCCATATAACCAATTTTTTTAACTTCTTGTTATGCTCTACCAAAAAACATAATGTTAGTCTTCTGATCAGTTTTAGGCAAGTGACTAGAAACACAAAAATTTATATCCAAGGTATTATGAAGCTAAAGTTTCAAACCCTTGCACAAACCTTAACATTATATCCAAGGTATTGTGAAAAAATTCTAAATAATATGCAATCATGTAAATGTACCTTGATTTTAAAGCCCTAGACAATTCCATAATGATAAACCATAACAAATAGTTTATTGTAATTCTTGCAAATATAATTCGTTCAAATTTTAAAATACCACTTTAATGTGAACAAAATACAATACAATTAGATATCTACTTAAAAATTATCAAACTAGATGGAGGACGTATCTGAGATTGAACAAAAAACCCTAGATGAGAATGTTGCCCCAAGAGGGCCCAATGAGGACCCCTCGAAATCCCCTTTCAGATGAACAGATTTCGTTTGCAAATTTATTGAAGAAGAAACCTTAAACAAAGACTGAACAAGCACACAAAACAACATTGAAAATGCTCTTTGTGACTACTAGAAAAATATCAATGAGCAAGGAGGCACCTCAAAGAGTAAATGGATGTTTGCCACAGTCTGAATCAAGACCAAAGATTGTCATTGAGCAGAGTATAACAGAAGAAACAGTCCTATATAGAGCCAATCATGACCTGTTATGCAAATTCATGGGTATTCGTTCTATCTTGAACTTCTTGCATTCATGTGTTTGGCAAAACTATGAGCCTCTTGGTGAGTATTCATTATGGTTTATTAGTAATGGATATTTTATTGTTAGTTTTTCCTCTCTGGTCAATAGAAATAAGGCATTCAAATCAAAAAATAGGAACCATGGTCCAATATGATTATTTGTCCAGCCCTAAAGAGTGGGATTTGATCCTTGAATTGAACTCGTTGTTGTCCCAATTTGGATCCGATTATATGCACTTACAATAGAATTTTGGAGTGAGCAGGTGTTGAAAACCATAGGTAACTTCCTTGGAAGGTATTTGGGTGTCTCTAGAGACACAATGGAAGGAAACACAATTGTCTATGCTAGATTATGTGTTGAAATGGATCTCAGTTAGCCTCTTCTCGCAAAGGTGGAACTCGAAATTGCAGGACTATGTCGGATTCAACAACTGGATTAGAAGGCGTTACCCTTAAAGTGTAGAGTTTACCACAAATATGGGTATTTGGTCTTAGTCTTGCCCAAACACTATGATCACATAAATGGAGGCCCCTATGGAAACATTAGATCCTCCCAAGGAGAGTAAATCTACAGTCATTAAAGGAGCATCCAACACTTCTTAGGGAGGAGAAGCAAAGGGAGATGGTTTTGAATAGTCCAAAAGGAGGCAGAAGAAAAAAAATGGCAAGAAGCAAATCCAGTCCAAGCCCTCAAATAGATATGAAATCTTCAAAACATTGGTGGACTAGGAAGAACAACTTATGGAAGGAGTGGATGGGAATAACATAAACAGTAACACTCAAGTCTAGGTCCTTCCTTCAACTCCTATCCTAGAGCACATAATAGAGTGCAATAATTTACCACAACCAAATATAGAAAGGGCATTGATAGTGCATAACCAGGAGCAATCAATAGTAAATGATGTCATCATGGACGTGGTAGAAGAGAACAAAGAGAAGTCAACTCTAGGGATTAGCCAGGTGGAGAATAGATCAAGGAATAACAATGCTTAAGGAGTGGGTATAAAATCAAACAAGTAATTGATAGCATCCCAAAGAGACAAAGTGGTTACTAAGGAATTGGTGACGACAATAGACTTTTTTTTTTTGCAGGACAATAGACTCTTATTGGTCTCAAGGTAACCAATGATTATACAATCATGGAATATTAGGGGTTTAAACAGGAGAACCCATCAATCTATTTCACGAAGTAAAACAAATTTGTTGCTTATCTAGGAGACCAAAATATCATTGAATCTCATGTTCAAAATAGTAAATAGACTTTGGAGGGGTATTGGTCATACGGAAATGGTTTCCCAAGGGGCCTTGGGGATAGTTATATTTTGGAACTATCTTGAATGGATGATAATAGAGCATATAGTTTGGAGGGGTGTCCTCACATCCCATCTTAGGCACAATGTGACAGCTAAGCAGGTTTTAATCATAAATTTCTATGGGGTTAAAAACCTAGATGGACAGATTCGTCAATGGAGATTTGCTAGACTAGATTGTTGCTAGGGATTTTAATGCTAAACTATCATCTAGAGATCAAGAAGGAATAACTTTGATTTTAGACTCAAGGGATCAGCTCATGATTGCCAAGTCAATGCATTACACTTGGTGGATATTAAATGCCCTGGAACCAACTATACTTGGACTAACAAGAGGGAGCCACATAGCAGGAAGATGAAGTTAGATCAATTTTTTGTTTTTGAGGAGGTATTTGTAAAACGGATTCCAAAATTTAATATTTTGGAGGGTTCGGTCTACGGATCACTTTCCTATTTTGTTGGAGGGGGGATTAGGATCGGGCAACATCGAAAATTGTTCAAATTTGAAAACTTTTTGTTACAAAAGGAGGAGCTTCATAAGAAAATACTGCAATGGTGGGAAGAGGGATGCCCAGAATATGGGACAACAATGTTTAGATTCTATAAGCAGCTTCACTATGTTAAGAATTAGTTGAAATGGTGGAGGCGATCTAACAAGTCAAACTTCTAGACTCAAAGAGCTCCATTAGTGGCCAAATAGGATGAGATGCAAAAACTCTTCAAGGAGGGGTCAATTAAGGAGCAAATCAAAGAAGACGATGATGAGTTATGTAAAGCGGTAGAGGGCATTGACAACCAACAAGAGATCTATTGAAATTGGAGAGCAAAAACTACTTGGTTACTAGAAGAGGACATAAACAATAAAATTTTCCATTGGGCCACTTGTGCTAGGAGACAAATGAACAAGATTGAAGCTCTTCAAGATGAGAACGGGTTGTCCTTTGATACGATCTCCAAAATGCATTCCCATTCAATGGATTATTTTGCTAAATATTTAAGGTTTGGTGCAAGATGAAGAGGTTCAAATAGAAGTTTTTGCTACCATGCCCTCTATCATCTTTGACGAACAAAACCAAGCCTTGCTTAAACCCATTGATAGAGAGGAGTTAAAGGAGGTAGTCTTTGGAACAAGAAAGGGAAAAACGCCAAGTCTAGATGGTTCCCTAGTCAAGTTTTTTCAAACCTTCTCGGATAGCTTGGAGGAGGATGTAATGGTTGTGATAGAGAAGTCCAAGGGCAAAAAAAAGAATGCTTAAAGCATTAAGTCAGACACACATTGCCTTAACTGTGAAAGGCGACGAGGGGTGCATATTTTAGATTATAGACCTATCGCTTTATGCAATATCATATACAAAATAATCACGAAGATAATGGTTGAGTGGCTTAAACATCTAGATAGCATCATCTCCTTGAAACGGAGGGGTTTTGTAGAGGGTAGGTATATCTTGGATGGTGTGATTCTAGCTCAGGCAATTCACTCAATGCAAAAATCTTGTAATAGAGGAATGTTCATAAAATTGGATATGTCAAAGTCTTATGATAGGATGGAGTGGAGCTTGTTGTCAAGGATGATGGCACCCTTCGGCTTCTCTCAAGATGTTAGGTACCTAAGATAGGTACTTAATAATTTAATATTGTATTGTATAATGGTATGAGTCATAAATTAATTATTAAGGAAGGTCGCATGTCAAAATAGAAATAGGTATGATATAGAATCATATATGTAACCATTCGAGAATATTGTCATATGTAACCACAAGGAATATTGTCATATGATTATGCACTTTGTAACTCATGGAAGGTGAACTACCACATGGGTGATCTTGTAACTCATGGAAGGTGAACCATCACACTCTTGTATAAAGAGAGATATACCCCATTGTAGAAGGTATCTATGATGTATTCTTGGAGAAGTCTTGGCTTGTGGAGCTAGAGATCTTGTGGAGTGGCTTCCTTCCCAAAGGAGCATTGTATGGTGTTGCCCTACCTCAAGGGTATATCAATCTCTATTTTATTGAGCAATTTATTGTGCAATTAATTTATTTGTGGATGCATCCTGAATATCTATGCAAATTGTTGAATGATTTATTGAATGAGAAGAGAGGTTCACAACCCACGTGTTGTAGGTGACTTAGAGACGGTAGGGCAAATCCTCCAAGGGAGGTCCCTGGTTCGAATCTCCACCCTCCTAAACGCACATCGAGTAACCAAAATCCAATTAACAATGTTGGTGCGGTTAGGGCTAGGCACGATTCCCGAGTGATTTTAACAGTGTAGAACCCCCTGATCGTGGTTTCTCAGACCAAGGCGGCCCCGCAAGGGGTTTTTTGCTAAATTAAAAAAAGAAGAGGTTCACAACACAAGATTGGATAAAGTGGGTCATGACCTACATCTCTACTTTGACATACTCATTGTTAATCAATGGTCTTCCCTCACAATCTTTTGGAGACACTAGAGTCCTTCGTCAAGGAGATCCTTGTTCCCCTTATCTTTTTCTCATATTGGTTGACACTAGAGCCCTACCTCCTCAATATTTATACCTCGTCTTTAGCAGCCATGCCACTTTTCCTTGGATAGTGTAGTGTGTGCATGCATTAATAATCTCACATTGATTTGGTTGTGGGACTTAGTGGTTTATAAGCCCCACCACTTACCAAACTCTTTGCCAATAAGGTAGCACACTCAGAGGTGCAAGCCTTCGGCCTCTCTTACGTGAGATTGTTCATCCCTATTAACTTCAAGTTGCAACACATATGTGGGGGTTAGTTGACCCTCTTGCTTTCTAATCAGTTCATTGTGATGCTCTTCTTCTTATACAATTTTTTTGCAATGGCATAGAACTTCATTTCACTTTAGTACTTGTTCTCCTTAGTATAGTGTGTGCATACAATTCCACGTTAATCCAACTATGAGACTTGAGTGGTTTATGAGCCCCACCACTTACCAAACTCTTTGCCAATAGTATAGCAAGCTTAGAGGTGCAAACTCTCCTCACTCCTATTAAATTGAGTCACAATACGTTTGTGGGGCAAGTTGGCAAACTCTTTGCCAATGGGGTAGCAGCCTTAGAGGTACAAGCCCTCAAACCCGCTTATGTAGGATATTAACATCTTAGAGGTGCAATCACAATGCTGCTTATGTGAGATTCCTAACCTTTATTAACATCTTAGAGGTGCAAACTCAATTGTGCTTATGTAAGATTCCTTGCCCCTATTAGCATCTTAGAGGTGCAAGCCCTCAATCCCACTTATGTGGGGTTCCTGACCCCTATTAACATATGGTACATTCTTATGATGAAATTTCATTTCATATGGTACATTCTTATGATGAAGTTTCATTTCACTTTAACACATGTCATGTGCATGGAAGTGGGCCCATTTCACCGCTACAAACATTATTAAAATCCTAAACTATTTTTTATCTTGAAAGTATTTGCTTATGTATACCACGTAGATACAGACTTTCTAAGTAATATGAGAAATTTAGACAATTTGCACGACCTAAATTATTATGCATAATTTCTTAGGAAACCAAAAAAAAATGTCTAAAATAGTCCCACCAACTTAAACACTCAATAGAAAGCAATATTATTTGATATTATATCCAACAATGATGCCTTCTTATCCAACTTCGTTATAAGCACAACATCAAAACAAATAATTTTACCAATTGGCTGTTTCATCTTTCAATATAATAAATGCTTTAATTTTAAAAAATAAATCATGTTTTACTTCTAAATTTATAATAAGCCAATTTAACCCTTGAGTCTTTTTTATTACAATCAATTTTGCTTTTATAATAATTTCTGATTTCATTTTCTCTAGAAACATTTTTTAGGTGTCCACTTTATTTTGAGTGTTTACTTCAAATCTTCTGATTGTAAAATGACTACTTTTTTCAATTAATTTTGTAACTAAACTTACCATAATCATTGACAAGTTTTAAATATTAATAATAATAAGATAACAACACTTCTAATACTTTTTCTTTTAACAATCTCCTGCTCTTGTGAGGAGTAGGGCTGCTCCCTAATATCTTAGGGTAATTCGCAGATGTTAATGTTGTTAAATTAAAAAAATAAAATAAAAAACAATAGAATATGTAAAAATTTACTTATTGTGTCTTGATTTATATATAAACAATTTTAAAAACCTTATAATAGGTTAAAAATGCCTAAAAATATAATAATAAATAATATCATATATATTTAAATCCTATAACCTTTTTCTTTAGAGTTATGGTAAAATCATCTTCACCATCTGTTACATTAACTGCAGAAATGAAACAACTAGAAAAATGTCCTTGCCAACTTTCCCAAACTTTTATAAACTTTTTACCTTGAAATTTTTCATGTTCTTTTAAATTGTGTGTGGCTATGCAAGGAAGCATGGTTTCTGTTCATATTTGGCATAACTTCTGACACTGCAAAATGAATTTCATCCCATCGTAAATACACGTCAATTATATTAAAAAATAATACCTCCTACTAGGTGGTTGTTGAATGCATTAAGAATACGAAATACACAATTTTTTTTAAATAGGAAGTGTCTATTAGCATAAGTAATTATACTATAATTATAATTGGTATCCTTTTTTAAACAGTCAATACATTTGGAACAAGCAGCTCATAGGGCTTCTTAAGCTGACAAAATGTGATTGCACTGGTGGCATCATAATCAATTCCCATAAACCATCCATTTTACAGAAAAGAGCTTTCTGTTCCCTTGACCAACAGGAAATTGGGCTTGAATTGTCATTTTCTTCAAATTTCAGTTACCCAAACGCATATTGGTTTGGATCAAAAAATACAAACATGTAGTCAGCTGTCCTTATACTGTACTAATTAAATCAATACTAAGAAGGGCCCGTTAGTCTTCTAATAGAAAGAAAATGTTAAGAATGGTTACGTATGATTGGTATTTTACAATCACCTAAGGTGCAACTAAGTAGAAGAAAGTAATTGTGAAGTACAATCTGGTGAATACAGGAAACCAATCTGCCACATAGAAAGTTGTCCCTGAAGATGTCAATAAGAAAAAAAGTTTCCATGGTAAAATTACATGTCTGTCGGCACCACAAGTCAAAATAATCTTGCAATGAATTTCTGCAATTTCACCAAGGCCTGTCCAAACGTGCACCACGAAGTCGTCTTGCAAGATGCATGTCTCTGGGCACTGAAATAGCAGCAACATGAATCCCAGGAGGTTGGCATAGTGTTTCACAAAATGGTATCTAGATGTCTACAAATATCTTTCTTGAACATGCAAGCAAAAACACCATAATATTTCGAGAATGTCCACTTTACAGGACAAAAAGTAGGCTAAGGATAAATGCTATTCAAACCAATGGCATCAGACTCTATATTCCCACTTATACACAACTAAAAAATCCATTAGCATCACACTAATTTATGAATATAAAAAGTGGCACAAAGCAAATGCTGTTCTTTTTTCTTTTTCCTGCCTTATGACACTATCAGTAGACTCTAGATTCTCTCATCAAAATGAGAGACTTAATTGAAAAGACTTTCTTAAATCAAACAACCAACCGTACAGATAGAAAATAACAATAACTTGTGCTCAGTGAATGTAGAAGTGACAAAAACTGAAGGCTGTAGCAAATCTAAATAGGCAAAATTCTTATAGAATAGTCTCCCAATTGTAGCTGTTACCAGAAAGATTCGTAGGCATTTTAATTCAACAATAGTTCAACCTGAAGGCACTAACAGTGTCTAATGAGCCAAATTCTAAAAGAAATGGTTTACAACCTATATGTTCCTTTTGCATCTAGCTAATTCCTACAAAATCCATACACTTGGTTTATCAACTAATGCAATGAAGAAAAAATACTTGAAGGATTTACTTAAATGCTAAGAGACAATAAAGTTGAATTATATGGATGAAGACTGACGTGTTTGATTATTGAGCATGTCTATCTGAAGGGTGAAAAACAGCATCTTAATCAACTAGATTGAAGAAAGTTCCAAATTTTGGATTTGATAATAGAGGATATTGTCAAACTTACTTATTGTAACACGCTTGGCATGAATTGCACACAAGTTTGTGTCCTCGAACAAATGGACAATATAGTCCTCTGCTGCCTACAATAATAAAATAAACAGTTAAGAAATGCTGAAGCTGATTTGATTATCAGCAAATATCATTTCAAATAATAACAAATACAGATGTCAGAAGAACTTTGGAGCGTTATAACCAAAACGACCGCATGGCAAATGAACACTCTGTTGAAGGAACAATAATGTAGCTTTGAAATAAGCAATGACCTTTTACGTAGATTCCCTAATGTCAGGATATGATGTTCACCAATCTAACCTAATATCATAACATAATCACATCATGTTGGATCAGTAGAATTTTTACCAGTATAAAGTTAAGATTCTCAGATTTTATATGTTTCAAGTAAGGAGGGAAAACATTCCGAACATAGAAAACTCCCAAAAAACTGAAATGTGGGGATCTTGAGAATGTCAACGCATTCTATGCAAGTACCAACATCATATATCACATGTTTAGTTCTCATAGTTAAAACTAATCGAGTTTCAGTCTATGCTACAAAAAACAGTCAACAAGCATGACAAAATCTTGTAGAAAATTTGGGGCATTAGTTGCAATCCACATTTTCTATTTACAAGTGCCATCCATTGGTTCATTGGAATATGACTTCTTTGCAAAAGAATGAAGAGTGTAACGAAAGGAAGCAGGTTCAACACTATTCCATCAAAACATCATCCCATGGATAAGGCTTGTACACATGGTATGTTGGAAAAAGAAGGCAATAGAATCATACTAAGAACTGTTTTCAAAGCATGCAGAGAGATCCATGAGGATCTAAAGCATGTACCATGTATCTTCAACACTTCAGGTTTAAGAGGACAAAAAGGTAAATGTCCTCTACTATCAATAAAATGCGGGGGATGCCCCATGGACATAAACCCCAGTCAAGACCATCTAGAGGATACCAATCTATACCTTAAACTGAAGGACGAGATAAATTGAAAAATAATAATATAATTAAAATTATCAAATGGCATGAGCTTAACTGGTTACATTCCCAAACTTTCTTGGAGGAGACCCAGGTTCAAATCTTGCCAAGCTGTTATAAATTATAATACCACTACAATTTATAATGGTATAACCTATAATACCACTATAATTTATAATACCACTATGTGGTCATGATGTAATACAGGTGGCGCCCATTTCAATCATATATAACCTAATTAAAAAAATAAATAAAGATAAAAATAAAATTGAAACCATTATGACAAGAGATTTTAAAAAAGGAAGGCTTCACCAAGAAATATAAAACAATTTGCCAATTTAGGAGGCCAAATGAAACTCTAAACTATCCATCCATGCTTAAATTCATCATGGTCATTAGATAATTCTATATTTTAATAACTTAACATTCAACAAAGTTAAAATGAAGAATTTCAATCTTGATCATTGTTTCAACAAGATGAGAAAATTGTCTTTATCTTGGGTTATATGGACAATTGCATGTTGTGTAGTGATTGTGCAAGCTATTAAAATACTGGTTTATTTTGTTACAAATCAATGACTTATTACAAGTTAAAAAACATTTTGTCAAAATACAATGTCATTATTTTATGTATGTTGAGTTTGGCATCCCCTCTATATTTTTTGTATTAATTTGGGGGTCACTTTAGCTCCTACACACAATAAGTGTAACAGTGTTTATGGTGGCACTACATAAGCTATGCCAATTGGATTGAGCAACAAAAATCCCAAACAGACTTCAAGCAGGTTGCTTTTAGTAGAACTGTGTTAAGCCTTGTTGTTGTGCTAAAAGAAATATAGGCAGTGATCCCAAGTGCATAATCAGTTTACCAGTAATATGTGAATGAAAAGTTGTTGAGATAACAAGCATTCATTGCCCTAAGTGTTTTCTAAAAGGTATAACAAATCTAGAATCTTTAACACAGACAATGGTTGCCAGAAGTTGATCATGCATCCATATACATGCAACAAAGAGTTTGGAATTAACATGACATGAGATGGAATTTTAATGGCATAAGGATTGCCATCTTCAAGAAGTGAACAACCACAAAAAAGGACAATCAAAATTGTGTTTTTAGTACGAATACCTGAAAATAATCTATAAAAATTGGCTCTCTCGGCCATTTTGGAATAGGCAAAGAATTGTTATAATTTACCTGGTTCATATTAGGCAGCTTGGAAAAGGCACATGCCAATTAGACATGGATGTATGAGACACAACCTTGACTTAAATATTTGGTAAGTACAAATGCATAATTAAAAGAATCTTGTGGATGCCCAATGTCCTATATGTTGAAGCATTCTAGTCAAATTAATTTTTGGTGTTGCTTACTTTAAGAAACACCGATGTCCATTCTGGTACAAGATAACAATCTGAGGATAATGTTTTATGACTGGTCCGTCAGCATACAGTGTCAAGTGTGGATGTGCCTTGTAAAATTATGACCAAGTTGATGTTTCTTAACAAGATATATTCAAAATGGTTAATATTGTAGTTGCTCTCAGACAATTGAGGCAATCTACAACTAAATTGTCATTGCCCGATGTATGCTTCATTTGGTGGAACTTGATGAGAATTTTATGATATATTTTCAAGGTTCCACGAGCCTGTGGGATGGGTGAACGGGTTTCGGGGGACGGCAGGCCGATTTTAGGGGACGGCTCGAGGACAGCTAGGGGGGACGACTGGTATAATAGTATAAAAATTGAAATTTTTTAGAAATTTAGAATAATCTACACATTCAGAATTCTACACCCAACAAAAATGATATTTCATATTAGTAATAAATTATGTAAGTGCAGCCATTCATATGCATATTAGTTACTAACACATAAGTGCAGCCATAATTGAGTCATTTTCATATTCATATTAGTTACTAATTGCAGCCATATAATTGTTTCAAGTTCAACAACTATAACTTGAAGGTTCAGCCAAGGATATCAAGTGCAAACAATGTTCAAACAATGTTCAAACAGTCATCATTTTTTCAGCCACCAATGTTCAAACAAAGACTGTCATTTTTTTTAATTTTCAGTCACTAACTGTTCAAATATGACAGCAATCAGAAATCTGAAATACTCATAGTATCAATGCTTATTTACAACAAAAAGACTCAAAATAGTATACAATGTACATCATAAAACTAAATTAGTAAATACTAAAATAGTAAAAATAGGAATGAGACTGTATGGAACTCCTATGGAACTTCTGTTGGGCTATCACTATCAAAATCTGTATCACTATTTGATGAGCTGCCCTCATCATCTAAGTGAAGATCCTCCAATGAAACTCCAACCAACCCCTCATGACTCTCATCCTCATCAATTTGTCATGCATCCTCTGGATCAACATCCCATCGTGTAGTTGGAGATTGCTTGTACTCCGGCTTAACTCTCTCACGAAGATGAAGAGAGCTATGCACTGCAACTAGCTTCTCCGCTCTGCGAGAGGTAAGCCTATTCCTCCTCACATTGTGGATAAAGTTGTATGTAGACCAATTCCTCTCAGCAGCAGAGGAACTAGCAACCTATGAACGAACCCTAATTGCAAAATGTTTCAAGTTAGGTGTGTTGTCCCCATATAGCTGCCACCATTCAATGGGATTTCTTTGGGCAATGGTAGCCCTATCCTCCCTACACTCTGGGTGGCCGAAGTGAGGGCCCTCGAGATTAGCAAATTTGAGCCACTCATCTCTAAGAGTTGAGCCCTCCTCCCTCGCATATATCTTTCTAAGGGCATCCAAAAACCCTTCTCTCACCTCTGGATCCTCATGGGGAGGCACTCTCCCAAGCCTAGGCTCATACCACTTCGGGTTTACTGCATATGCTGCCATATGAAGGGGGGTGTTCATCCTATTCCACCTCCTCTGTATAATAGGCCTGATGTAGGCCTCATAGAATAATAGGGATGGATCTCTAGTAGAAATGACTTTTTTAATCTCCCCCGGCATGCTGTCAAAAGTCTCATAGATTTATCCTAGACTAGGAGCATTTGTGTCAGCATATCTGATGACAGCAACAATTGGGGCAACAAAAGACACAATATACCTACAAGAAATCAAAAACAAAATTTAGAAACTTAGACTATATGTCACATTGTCATATGAGCAATCCAATTTGAAACAAAAAATGAAAATTGAAAAATCATAAATGACTTTTTGGTTTCTTACTTGGCTTGAGTCCAACTATCATCCAATGTTTTGTCTCTAATTTTTTTCCCTTCCTCTGTCCTTGATTCCGGCCACCTCTTCCACTCCGTGCATACTACCATGGATTGTAGAGCATATTGCACCTCAATCATCCTCTCCAATAAAATGAAGTAGGTGGCGTATCTAGTCTCCTGGTTTGATGAACTCCTTCTTTGAGAAGGACCGAAAGAGGGCTAACAAAGTGTGATGGTTGCAAATGAACATTTGCATATCTCTGGCTTGTGCAACCATAGCCTTCACCCAATCTATCCTCCCAATGTCCTTCAATGCATTGTTCAATGCATGAACACAACACGGGGTCCAAAAAATATGTTTATATTCTTGTTCTATCATTTTCCCTACACGCTGGCAAACAAGGGCTGCATCTGTAACTACCTGTAGTGTACAACAAAAATGGTCTCATTTAACAACCATTTAGAATCTAGATTTATAATTTTAAAATTTAAAGATTTTGATTTTCATAAGAAAATCTGAAAACAATAAAAATAAAAGTTAAAAGCAAAACGAAAATTGTCGAATTGATTACCTGTACAACAATGGAGGCTCCAACCTCCTCAATAGCCTCCTTCAACTGAAGGAACTGGAACTCAGCATCTTTTTTTCCCCGTGCAATCAATGGCTTTAAGAAAATAGGGACCTGCTTTACATGTGACAATGATATTGATGAGTGGACGTTGACGAATGTCAGTCCACCCATCCATGATGATAGAACATCCATGAGTCAACCATGTGTTCCTCATCTGCGCCATAACCACACTGCATTTGGAATAGTGTTTGTCTAAAAGAGAGGTACGCAACCTAGTTTCTCCAGGCGGTAGATATGAAGTCCCTGCCTTGGCTATTTGTCTTACTGCGTCCTTGAAATAGGGGAGCGTGCAATATGGAAAGGCAGCCCATGTGCAAAAAATAATTTTGCTATAACATCATCTGCTTCTTCTCTTCCTTGCACATTAAACATCTCATTTATGGTTCCCTTTTTCTTTGAGGGCAGCGGTGGCATACTAGATGTTTGGGTTGATTCTTGTGGCTGTTCTGAGGAGGCCCCAATGTCCTCTCTAAACGATTGGCCAGCTGTAGGTGAAGACAAGCCACAATTTTTAAATCTAGACTCTTGCACAATCTTATGGACTTCATTAACTTGTGCCCGGGTCATTTTTTGGCAAGCCCTAACCCCTATTCCTGCCTTATCCATGATATGAGACTCATCCCTAGTATAGCTGCCCTTAAATGTAGTCTTGCAAAAATTACACAGCCATGTTCTTGAGCCCCCAGAATTTTTTTTTCTTTGGTCACAGTTAGTTACAAATTGAAGCAGAGGTTTTTTGATATTAAATGGACCCTTGGCATATTCTTTTAATAACAAAGATGGGCATTCAAAACTGGGTTGAGAAGCATTGCTATCCCTTTGGAAGTTTGGGGTTGGATGGTAGAGGATAGTGAAAAAGAGTGCCATTGAAGAGTGGAGAGTGTTTGCGTTAAAGGAGAAGACTGAGTTGGAGGACTATATGTGCCTGCATTGAGATCCATGGATGAAAGTGGTGAAGATTACCTGAGGTTGAATGCTGTGAAGGAGACAAGTTTTTGGAGGTGGAATTGTTTGAAATTGAAATTTGAGGAGAATTATATACTATTGCATAACAGAGGCATTGATATGTTGAGCCAAAAGATTGAAGTGCCCGAGCCAAAAAGACTGCGTCGAGAAGAACAAAGAAGCGCTTGTGTTGAGGAAGATTGAAGCCCCCTAGTTGGAAGGGCTACGTCGAGAAGAACAAGAGTGTTTGTGTTGAAAGAATACCCGAGTCAAAGACTGCTTGAGTCAGAGAGTGGGAAGCGCATTTGAGCTGGAAAGGAAGAAGAAGTAACACCAGGTGCATCAGTGCCTACGAAGGAGGATAGTTTGGATACGTTAGAAGATATGTTTGAGTTAAAATGAAACATTGCCCAAACAAATTGCCATGTGTGCCCAAAAACATTAAAGGTGAGCGCTAAAGGTTTAAACTAATCCTTAGTCACAACTATTTTTGGATTGAATGGATATTTACGGGCATGCTTAATTGATTGACTTTATTAAGTTTGGGAGTTATAAATTTTTGAATGTAATTTTGTTTTATGAATGTAATAGAGAAGTATTTTTTTGTGTGCAATATTATGATCCTGGAGAAATTTACCTATGAGATAATTAGGGATATTTTCTAACAGATATTACATTAGAAGCATACAATCATCATACATTTAAATAGCCTTGATGCAACGGGTTCAAACACAAATGCAAGTTCCCTTGACATGTCTTGAAGCAATAATCATAATATGCAATTGCCATGCATTGAAGCAATACTCATAAGGTACAAATGTCCTTATTGAAGACACTTGAAAGGGGATGGATCTTGGTTCTTTTTTGCCTACTTAGTGTTAGTTGTATTCTTCCATGGAATGTAGAAGTGAAGAATCAAGAAAACCTCCTCTTGAATCCTTTAGTGGTGTGATTTTGGGCATGTCTAGGTGGATTTGTTTTAGTAGCTGGTCCTCTTTTATTATTATTATTATTATTATTATTATTATTTTTAAATGATTTTTTTTTTCTTTAGAGATATATTCATTGGGGTGGATTTCAAAGCTTAAATACTTTGACATGCTTTTTTTTGAGACATATGGCTCTTGGTTAAGGTTCAATGTAATTAGATTCCTAACATTTGGGAACTAGGAATAGATTACAAATTAATCACATATGCAAAACGTTCCTTTTTGTTAATTTGATTAGCCTTAAGAATTGAAAAGAAGATTTTGAGTGAGATCCTTACTTGAATAACATTGGTTTTATTCTTGAAGCTAACAACCCTTCGAGGTTCCTATTTGTATCTAATTCTCTTTACTTACCATTGAGCCATGAAAGGTGTTCTTTTTAAAGGAAAGCGTTTTGGAGAATTTGTAGAGTTGGTGCATAGCCAAAGAATGACTTCACACTCTTTTTGCTATTTGAGAGCTTTTCGTTATAAATGGGAAATTATGTTTAGAATCAATAGCTTGATTGTGAGAGGTTTTCCATTAAGTGATGTTGGCAATTTTGGAGCATTGAGTTTGTACAAGCCTTTTTGTGGTGAGCTTCACGTGGTGAAGCATTATGACATTAGTACATCAAGTGGTAGCAATTGAATAAAAAACAAGGTCAAATTGTGCAAGATTATAGGAATAATATCTCCATATTATATGTGAAATTGGCAATGTGAGACAAGGAACATAACAAATCCATGGACGTACAGAAGTGGAGCCACGCTTAATATACAAATAGCGTTAAAATTTGTCATCATTAACATTGTAGATGTATGTAAAAATATTGCCAATGTAGAGAAGTTTTGCATCAAAGCTTGTTCTAAAGATTATCGTGCTATATCTAACTTTGAGAAGCAACCTTTGTCTAGTTCCCATTGCTCACCAAATCAACCATCTAAATTGTCATCTTAGAAGCGTCAACATTGATAAGATGTCACAAGGAAATCTAGACAATTATTTTTTGTGATTTTCACAAGTCTTTTAGATACTCTAATGATGAATGTGTTGCACTTGGAACTCTTTGATAATAGGTGCATCCTCAAAATGCATAAAAGGGGGTAAAGTCATGCTCACAAAAAGACTTGAAAATCCTACAACCCTTACTACATAAATAGAGTCTTCAACTATATATCCCACAAAACAAAACAAATGCTATTTTCTTTTAAATAAGTGCATCATATAATACTTCATAAAACATAAAAAAGTACATCAATTGTGCAATACGATTACATGGAAAATTATTCTTATATAAGCAAAGGAGGAAATTTTTTTCCTATATTGTCTCTAAAAAGATTTGGGTGCTATTATCATATCAACTATAGCACATCATTTTTCCCTTTGGGAACTATTCCTATTGAGTCTCTAGTAAGTTTCAAGTAGTGTCACAAGTTCATCAACCATTTTCATAGATTGTTTTGATGATATGGCCATGGAGTTGGTAAATGTCCATGTTAGTAGCATGAATTTCATCCATTGAGCAACTGCAAAAAGACATGATGACACACTCTAGGATAAGTGCGTCAATCTTTAAGTCACCTGTTGGAGTACCTCTCCATTTTCAAGTAAAAATATCCATGTACTTGGTTCCAAGTTGACCACATTTTAATGGTTCATTCCATCTTAGTTCTATGATTTTATTTTAGATAGTGGCGACATGCGGTATTGGATATGTTGTATAATGCAGAAGGGCCATATCTTGACCCAACACATCACCATGTAGCAGTCCTATTGTTCCTACACTGATGAAGAAACATGGGGACTTTGCAATTGAAAGGAAGTTAGACTAATGTGGAACAACTTCCTACTTAATATTTAGAGGAAAGTAGTGCAAAAACAGGCCTAGACTTTTAATTCAAAAATCAAAATCACATAAATATCACACAGGAAGCAACATATACCCTAGGAAACCCTTTTGGGAAAAACCCAACAATCAAGGAGCACTCAAAAATTGTATTATTCAGTAATCAACAATCTGCTTCTTACAATACAATTCCCACACAAGTATCCACTTCTTTAGTCCTATTTATCAACAAAGCTGGAAAAAGACCTGCAATAACACAGCTGGAAATAGACCTGCAATGCACAGTGCTAGAAATAGACCTACATTCGTGCAGTGCACAATCCTGGAAATAGGCCTGCAGGAGTGCACCTGTCTTGCAGTGTAGAGTGCTGGAAATAGACTTGGAGTCCTGCAGTGCAGAGTGCTGGAAATAGAGCCGCAGTCCTGCAGTGCATAGTGTTGGAAATAGACTTGCAGTGTTGCAATGCACAATGCTGGAAATAGGCCTGCAGTATTGCAGCTGTCCTGCAGTGCAGAGTGCTGGAAATAGACCTGCAGTCCTGCAGTGCAGAGTGCTAGAAATAGACCTGCAGTCCTGCAGTGCACAGTGCTGGAAATAGACCTGCAGTCCTGCAGTGCACAGTGCTGGAAATAGACCTGCAGTCCCACAGCTGTCCTGCAGTAAAACCATGGTCTAGTTCACCAGTTTTTCTTCCTTATATATACTCTTAACATAAGACATGAGACAGTTAATGTTGAAAGGTGTATGACACCTATTCCCAACATTCTCCCACTTGTCATATACCTTACAAGAGCAAAAGAGAAACACCAACAAAAGAGTAAACTAATTGGTAAGGGTAGAAATGCCCATTCCCTTGCAGCACCATCTAAACTTCTCAGTGCTCACAGGCTTTGTCAGAGCATCTGCAACATTTACCAAAGTATCCACCTTCTCAAGCATAACCTTCCTATCCTCCATCATGTCACGAACAAAATGTTACTACACATCAATGTGGTTTGTCCGCGCATGAAATGTAGGGTTCTTTGCCATTTGACTGTCACAATTAATTTTTATTGCTCCTTGATTTAGCCCAACATTCGAGCACAATTTTTGAAGCCAGATTGCCTCCTTATTGGCATGAGTAGCTACAAATTGCCTTGCTTGCTCATCCAACTAATTGCACCACCAAACAGGCTAAACACATAGCCATTGGTTGACCTCTTGTTGTCAACATCTCCTACCCAATCTGAGTCCACAAATCCTTGTATGTCTAGCTGCTTGTGAAATTTCTTGGTTGTCAAGGATCCCTAATAACAAATAGAGTAATCAAAAGTACCTTGAAGATATCTGAAAACCCTCTTCACTGCTGCCCAGTGATCCTTTCTAGGATTTGCCATAAACCGGCTCAAGACTCCCACTGCTTGGGCAATGTTCGGTCTGGTGCAGACCATAGCATACATGAGGCTCCCAACCACACTAGCATAGGGCACATGACTCATGTCCTCCATTTCTCCAGGTGTAGAAGGACACTGCTCAACAGAAATTTTTGTTCCCACAGAAATAGGGACACTAACTGGTTTGCAATTCTTCATGTTAAAACGTTGCAAGATAGAGTCAACATACTTTCTTTGACTTAACCAAAGTTTTTTGTTGGCTCTATCTCTTCTAATTTCCATCCCTAGGATAAACTTAGTAGCTCCTAAATCCTTCATTTCAAACTGTAGTGAAAGCTGAGATTTCAAGACCTTAATGATATCCTTATTGTTACCAATTAGCAGCATGTCATCCACATACAAAATGATAACAATAAAATGACCACCCTCCTGCTTATAATAAACACAGTGATCTGATTTGGATCTAACAAATCCCAACCTCAAAACATAAGAACAAATTTCTTATACCACATTCTAGGAGACTATTTAAGACCATAAAGAGATTTCTTTAACTTGCAAACTAAAATTTCCTTGCCCTTTTCCACATAGTGTTCCGGTTGTTTCATGTAGATCTCTTCCTCCAAGTCTCCATGCAAGAAAGTTGTCTTTACATCCATTTGCTCAACCCCAAGATTAAATGCAACAACAACAGATAAAAGGAATCTAATGGATGTAAGCTTTGCAACTAGAGAAAAATCTCACCAAAATCTATTCCCCCCACTTGGGAATAACCCTTAGCAACCAGCCTTGCTTTATACTTATCTACCTTGCCCTCAAAACTGAACCTATTTGCAGCCAACAAGTTTCCTTCCCTTAGGCAATTGAACTAGGTCCCATGGCCTATCTCTTTAGAGATGCCATCTCCTCATCCATGGCCATCTTCCAAGACTCATTGTCATTCATCTCCATTGCCTCCTTCATAGTTCTAGGCTCATCAATGTTAGTAGATAAAGCAAAAATACAATGGACCTATTTGGGCTATACCTATTTGGTTGCTTTCTTGGTCATGTGGACCTCCTAACCCAATGGGGTTGAGGTTGAGGCTCTTGATCCTCATCGGACTCGTCATGACTATCCGAAAGATACTCCTTATTAGGCCCATCATGAGCATCATCATCATCATGGACACCATCATCTTGTTTTTGGTTCAAATTGCACAACTTGTTTTGATGTTTTACTTTGCTGCTCTTCCTTTGAAGAATCCTTGATCTCCCTAAAGATCACATCTTGGCTCCAAACAACCTTCTTTGTGACTAGGTTCCAAAGCTTGTATCCTTTTATCCCATTGTTGTAGCCAATGAGGATACATTTCTTCGCTTTGTAATCAAGTTTCGATCTCTTTACCTTAGGCACATGCACATATGCCTCGCAACCAAACACTCTAAGGTGTCTCAATGAGGGCTTTTTGCCTGTCCAAACCCCTATAGGGGTTTCATCAACAAGAGCTGATGTAGGAGACTTGTTAATCAAGTAACATGTTGTACTAACTGCTTCAGCCCAAAACTTCTATTCTAGACTAGCACTGCTTAGCATACTCCTAGCCCTCTCCATCAGTGTCTTGTTCATCCTTTCGACAACTCCATTTTGTTGAGGTGTATAAGGAGTTGTCTTACATTGCTTAATTCCATGCTCCTTGCAAAAACTATCAAATTCTTTGCTACAAAACTCTCCTCCATTGTCTATTCTAAGAGACTTAATATTTCTTCCTGTTTGGTTTTGAACAAGAGCTTTGAACTCTTTAAAATTAGCAAACACTTAAGATTTTCTTCTTAGAAATTAAATTCATATCATCCGTGAATGATCACCAATGAAAGATACATAATACAATGATTTAGATAATGAATGTACATCAATTGGACCAGATACATCACTATGCACTAAATCAAGTAAACCCATGCATCTAGGAGAGCTCAAGTGGAATTTAACTAACTTCTGTTTTACATTTAAGACAATATTCACAAAACTCGAAATCAAAGGAAACATCATTTATCCCCTCAACAAGGTTTTTACTCACCAAGGGTTTACGACCTTTGTCACCAATGTGACCAAGCCTATAATGCTAGAACATAGTGTTATCCGTTGGTAAGCTGCTATTTGGAACTGATGTACTGTTGCATGCAATTGTCTTAGCATCAAGACAAAACAATGTCACATCATGTATTCCTTTATCAAGTACTATTGATTCGCAAACCATAGTGACTCCTCCTTTGTTAAAAATCACTTGCACACCCAAGTCATTCAGGCTACTCATAAAAATGAGGTTTTGTGCCAAACCAGGAATATGCAAGACATTTATCAAGGTCTTGGTCATGCCATTTGAGAGTTGTAAAGAAACTCTCCCTCTACCAGCAACCTTAAGGGATGAGTTGTCCCCCAAGTACACACTCCCATTGTCACCGTCCTGGTACTCCGTGAAGTAGTCTCGATGTGGAGTCATATGGTATAATACTCCTGAATCAATCACACAAACACCATCTCTAATGTGAGTGGAAAAGGCGGCCAAAAATGCATCTCTTGCATCTTCTTGAGAAGATTTAGAATTGGAATCCTCATCGGATTCATGCTTGTTCTTATGCTTCTCCTTGCAATCTTTCTTCACATGCCCCTTCTTCCCACAATTACAACATTTGATCTTTGTTATAGTGGGAGTCTTGGATCTTCCCTTGGACTTGGACTGGCCAACTATCTTCTCCAATTTTTCTTCCTTCTATATACTCTTAACATAAGACATGGGACCATAGTTGAGAAAATCGGAATTGGCATTTTTAAAAATCGGCAAAAATCGGGGAAAAATGGGCAAAGAATCAACAAAAAAAACCCGAAGAAAACGAACATTTTCATTGAAAAAGTTTTTTTCATGCAATATTACAATGAATTAACATTATGCAAATCAAATATTGCAATAAAAGCAGTAATTCATATCAAGACATCATACAAGGCTCAAGCTTTAAGTACACATGAAAGTGATAGAACACATCTTGTATTGCTTATAATATGAAAAGGTACAAAGTTACAAGTAATAAGGAAAAAAAGGTTTCATTTTTTATATGCCTACACATGGAAACAAGTAACAACAAAGTTACAATCACTTGGAAAAAAGGAAAAAAAACCTAAACCCTAAACCAAAAGGCTAGGGTTTAGGGTTTTAAATTGAAACATTGACAACTGAAAAATGGGCTTGCATACATAGTTATTGTTAGGAGGTGAAGTCAATATCCAGATCTCCAATGTTCTTCAATAGAGAGGTGCATGGTGGTGCAGCTTATAGTGATCTTTCCCCACCATCCGTACAACCGTACTGGGGAGAGGAAACGTTTCCTCTCCCTAGCTGGGAGAGGAAACGTACGGACAGTTTTCGAACAGTTTTTTGTATTTTCTATAAAAGGGGAATGACCCCTTGCATGTAAAAGTTAGTGAATGTAAAAAATTTGCCGAGATCAATAAAATAACGAAGCTGCCATTGCCTCGTGGTTTTACCTGCCTGGTTTCCACGTAAAATTTTGTGTTACTGTTTTTCTGTGTTATTGTTTTGCTTGCTTGTAATATTTGTTTTCTAACAGTTATCAGGCAACAATATTTACTTAAAAAGAGGAGGGAAAAAAAAACCCAAAACCCTAAACTAGGGTTTCAGATTTAGGGTTTAAACTTTAAACTTTGAAGTTCAAACATTAACAGCTGAAAAATGGGCTTGCATTAAAAAACCCTAAATTGGCCACAACCTATAAAAAAAAATTGCAGATTTTTTGAAAAAATTGGCACATCGCCGATACTTTGCCGATTGCATCGCTGTGGCAAAAAATTGGGAGTCCGACAATTTTTTGCCGATTTTCACTACTATGCATGGGACAATTAATGCTGAAAAGTGTATGCTACCTATTCCCAACAACAACTACTGCATCTTAAATAAGACCTTAATCATCTTTGTCCCTTTAAATCATTACAAGAATTATCTTAGTTGGGTTATCATCATGTACTCTTTGAGCTGCTAAACACTGGAATTTGACCTTGAAGTTCAATGGACTTTTAGAATTGATTGGTAATGCCCTTTGACTTCATTAATACCCTAACTACATTCATGTGCATGAGGAATGACATACTTATCCCTTTGTACATCATTTTGTTGTTGTCTTCATCATCTTGATTCTTGTCTATAATAAGAAATGGAGAAAGCATCAAGTGTTTTGGAATTTGTGCCGGCATAACCTTTGCACCATTTTGGATAAAGTACTCAGTTTCCATGAAGAAACTTTGCTACCTTGGTTACATAATGGATGAATTTTGTCTTCCCTGTGTTGGTGCTGAGAAGTAATAGATTTTTTAGAATTGGTTTATCCCTTGATTCCTTGTTGAACATAATATGTTCTTTGGTCTGTCTAGTTTCTAGCATCCGTTGATTTCTTTCATGCTGCTTGGTCTCTTCATCTTGTCCTGTATGGTAGTGCCAAGGCTACATTCACATGGGTCAGACCATAATAGAAAGCCTTTGATGAGTTAATGTGAAATCTTTATTTTTTATGCTACAACTTGCGTTGCCTAAATTGCAACAGACAATTAAAACAAGTGCCTTTATTTAGATAGTTGGACAATTTTGTCTTGAAATGGGCAACCTTTTGCCTATTAGCACTATTTAACTTATGATTTGAAGCGTGTGACTGTTCAAGTCCATGCACCGATGAGAACACTACACCATAGATAAGGAGATGATAAGCCACTGGGATCAGACCTTTGTTGTCTATATTTTTTTGTGGCAAGATTTAAAAATTGTGCAAGCTCAAGTGAATGACCTTTTTGAAGTTGTTTTGACACACACTTAAATTGTCGGTCTGGACATGCAGGTTTGTGAGATGTCGCTGCAATTTGTACTGATACTTCCTACCCAACAAATGATCCACATTTGTTTCAGGAAAGTAAATAACACATAATGCAGAAAGGAAATCTAATCTAATTATGCAATTCTACATGAAAGCCTAAATTTAATCTAACTACGATGTGAGGATATTCATTGGCCTTTGCCCTCATTTTTTAAATATCACTCAAAACAATGGTGCAAAGAATTAGGTTGAAGTAGCTATTAATTACTCAACTAGATAAGCAATGATCAAGATTGTTTGTAATTCCTATTGACAATTAAGCTACAGGTCAGATATCGATTGAGTTTGCAAGCCAATGTGCATACTCCATACACACAACTGTTGGTTCACATTGTCTGCATTAGTAATGTTGCACAACACTCTGCAGGTGGCAATGCGTATGGCTTACTCTGCTGGCAGTCTGCACATGCTGTAGGCTAATCCATGTCTACAATTTGCCCCATGGCATGACCTCTGCAAATGAACAATCACAAATGGGGATAATAGGATTGCACATGAAGGTGGAATAACTTGGAGGAGTCCATAGAAAGAAACAAAACAAGACAATGAAATATGTTGCCATGATCTAGTCCAACATAATCTTAGAACTATGTCTCAACTGATTATTTGGATGCACGCTCATCAAGAATATGAATATGAATATGAATATGACAGGAAAGGAAACATCTACAAGAATAGAATTTAGGTCTATTATTCAATAATGTTTACGAGTTGGCTGCCAAAATAGGGATGGGCATTTGGAAAATATACAGTGTTCCACGGGGACGTGTCCCCCCCCCTGGGGGACGCATCCCCCCGTTCCCCCCATTCCCCAACACGGGGGGACGGCAAGGGGGACGTTTCCCCCCGTCCCCTTTTTGGGGGACAGCTAGGAAACATCCCCGGGACGGCTAAGGCCTATGGCCTCCCGTCCCCGGGACATCCTTGGGGACGGCTGGGCCCCATGGGGGACGCTCGGGCCGGAGACTTAAAATGGTCCCACCCCTACCTTTTCTTTTTTTTATTTCCCCTTTGGGGGAGGACACCGGCCGTGAGGGACGGTTTTGCCCCATGGGGGACGCTCGGACGCCCAACCCTAAACCTAGGGACGGTCTAAGCGTCCCCCATGGGGCCCAACCGTCCCCCACGGCTGGGTGTCCTCCCCCAAAGGGGAAATACAAAAAAAAAAAAAAAGTAGGGGTGGGACCCATTTTAAGTCTCTTGTCTACAATTTGCCCCATGGCATGACCTCTGCAAATGAACAATCACAAATGGGGATAATAGGATTGCACATGAAGGTGGAATAACTTGGAGGAGTCCATAGAAAGAAACAAAACAAGACAATGAAATATGTTGCCATGATCTAGTCCAACATAATCTTAGAACTATGTCTCAACTGATTATTTGGATGCACGCTCATCAAGAATATGAATATGAATATGACAGGAAAGGAAACATCTACAAGAATAGAATTTAGGTCTATTATTCAATAATGTTTACGAGTTGGCTGCCAAAATAGGGATGGGCATTTGGAAAATATACAGTGTTCCACGGGGACGTGTCCCCCCCCCTGGGGGACGCATCCCCCCGTTCCCCCCATTCCCCAACACGGGGGGACGGCAAGGGGGACGTTTCCCCCGTCCCCCTTTTTGGGGGACAGCTGGGAAACATCCCCGGGACGGCTAAGGCCTATGGCCTCCCGTCTCTGGGACATCCTTGGGGACGGCTGGGCCCCATGGGGGACGCTCGGGCCGGAGACTTAAAATGGTCCCACCCCTACCTTTTCTTTTTTTTATTTCCCCTTTGGGGAGGACACCCGGCCGTGAGGGACGGTTGGGCCCCATGGGGGACGCTCGGACGCCCAACCCTAAACCTAGGGACGGTCTAAGCGTCCCCCATGGGGCCCAACCGTCCCCCACGGCTGGGTGTCCTCCCCCAAAGGGGAAATACAAAAAAAAAAAAAAAGTAGGGGTGGGACCCATTTTAAGTCTCTTGTCTACAATTTGCCCCATGGCATGACCTCTGCAAATGAACAATCACAAATGGGGATAATAGGATTGCACATGAAGGTGGAATAACTTGGAGGAGTCCATAGAAAGAAACAAAACAAGACAATGAAATATGTTGCCATGATCTAGTCCAACATAATCTTAGAACTATGTCTCAACTGATTATTTGGATGCACGCTCATCAAGAATATGAATATGAATATGAATATGATAGGAAAGGAAACATCTACAAGAATATAATTTAGGTCTATTATTCAATAATGTTTACGAGTTGGCTGCCAAAATAGGGATGGGCATTTGGAAAATATACAGTGTTCCACGGGGACGTGTCCCCCCCCCGGGGGACGCATCCCCCCGTTCCCCCCATTCCCCAACACGGGGGGACGGCAAGGGGGACGTTTCCCCCCGTCCCCCTTTTGGGGGGACGGCTAAGGCCTATGGCCTCCCGTCCCGGGACATCCTTGGGGACAGCTGGGCCCCATGGGGGACGCTCGGGCCGGAGACTTAAAATGGTCCCACCCCTACCTTTTCTTTTTTTTATTTCCCCTTTGGGGGAGGACACCCAGCCGTGAGGGACGGTTGGGCCCCATGGGGGACGCTCGGACGCCCAACCCTAAACCTAGGGACGGTCTAAGCGTCCCCCATGGGGCCCAACCGTCCCCCACGGCTGGGCGTCCTCCCCAAAGGGGAAATACAAAAAAAAAAAAAAGTAGGGGTGGGACCCATTTTAAGTCTCACCCCCCCCCCAACCCTAAACCTAAAAGAAAATTATATAAAGTGAAAACAAAAACTTTTCAAGTTACTCATACTTACTCATCTTTCAAGTGAAGAAGAAAAAGAGAGCAAAAGGAGGCAACAACAGTAGGCAGCAAGGGCAGCAGCAAGCAACAACAACAACAAGCAACATCAAAAGGATGCAGTAATAGCAGAAAACAAGGGCAGAGATAGCAACAACACTAGCAGCCAACAACAACAGAAATAACAACAGCACTAGCAGGCAGCAACAACACTAGGTTTTCAAATTTTTTTTACCTCTTCCAAGTTGTTTTAAAATTTTATATTTTAATTTCAACATAAAACATGGCCAGCAGTGTATCAGGTTCATTTGAGGTTAATTTGAAGGAGGGAAATCAAAATGAAAGTCAAAATTTAAACATGAATGCTGTTGTTGTTAGGGATTCATTCAAACGTCTCTTCTCCAACAATATTCAGCAACTTGTTCTCCACATTCACCAACTCGTCCAACAACTCTTTCACGTTCCAATATTCATAGTCCACTCTTCCAGCAACTCTTTCATGTTCCAATCTTCTTCTTATCACCAATTCTCTTCTTGCAATCTCCTTCCAATAATATCTAATTCTCTGCTTCCAATCTCTTCAACAAACCTTCCTCAAATCTCTCCTCCAATAGCTCCTTCTCAACTCTTCGCTCTCTCTCTCAAGATGGCACTTGAACCAAGGTGGCTCTGATACCACTATTGGCAAATATGTCTGATTATCTCATAGGTAAATTTCTCCAGGATCAAATAATCACACACAATAATGCTCACAATATTGCACACACAAAAATACTTCTCTATTACATTCATTAAACGGAATTACATTCAAATGATTACATAGCATGGAGCTTTGTCTCCAATATATATCTTTACAAATGACTCTTCAATACTCTTAACTATTGCTCTCCTCAAACTCATGGGAGATGCAACCTTTCACATGCCTCACATTATGACAAAGTTTTTCATGATTACATAACCTCCTACTTCACATCTTGACACATCTCATATGACTCTTCACTTCCACACTTGACACCTAATACTTATGACTCTTCACTTGCACACTTACAACTCACACTTGCACACCTCACACTTGACACCTTTCATACTTAATTACATAACACATAACACTCTTTACAACTTGACACATACTTTAGACACACTTTTTAATCTAATATTTACAATAGTACTCCATGGTACTTCCTGATACTTCAATATATCAAATAATGTAATATCTTCAACAATATCCTCACAACTGCACCTCTCTCTCTCTCATATAGATATATTATAGACACAGAAAATTATACGTAATTTATACAAAATAATTTTACTTTTTAAAATTAGTTGCTATATGAGCATTCATTTCAAAGATAATATGTCATTAAATATTTAATGCATGTTCAACAAATTCTCTGCAAGTTTTTATGAGCCCTTTAACTCCACCACTAAATGAGTACTTAGCTAATATACACATTTATCAACATGCCCAGAAATGCAAATGTGAATCAAGTCTTGGTAGATAATGGTACTTCATAGCTTTAATCCTAGCCTTTGCATATAAATATTGATAAATTTGTTTCTCAAGTTGCTATGAAATAAGTACCTATAACAATCCACGTATGAAAATAGATCTTATTTTCAGGCTGTAAAATTACCTCTTGCAAAGCTACTAAAGCTTCAGCAGTCCATCGGTTCACTATTAGAGAATGATGTGCAGTCAACTCCCTCACCTATATCAGTCAACAACATAATGAAAAACCTTTTAATGAACAAATATAATTCAGAATAATCTCAATTGTATGTAGTAGTTGAACATTGTAATAGTTGATATGAAATTTTAAAATCAATAGAATTAAAAATGACAAAACTAGAGAACAGAAGAATCAATAGAAAAGATGCAATAAGAAGCAATAGTTATTATTAACAATAATGGCATGCTATAAATCACTAGAGTACCTAAAACGACCATCACCACTATTAAGAAATATTGTTGCAGTAATGAACCAAGAAACAATTGATTGTACATTCATAATCATGAATAAGTCCAAAAACGAATCCAAGGAGACAAACAACACTTAAAAATTAATTACTCCTGCATCATCCTTCAAGGCAGAGGCTTTATGAGAGAAATTTCTTAATAATAATTGACCCTTCGTGAAAGTAGCAGCCTCCCACATTACAACTACCCACCCACAAAAAAAATTGAAAAAAAAAAAGGAAAAAGATTTTAAACTCCCCCCATAAGACAAAGAAGATGTTTGGCATTTGCAGACCACGCCAGAGGGCATTTCGAATCTAGGGCATGGAAGTGGGTAAGCACATTCACAGTGCTGATAGAGATCCTTTAAAGGACAAGTACAATTATCTATTAGTTTTGTTTATTCTAATTTCTGAGTCCTACTGAATCTGAGAAAATTATGAATTGGCAATATTTCAAGTTGGCACCTAATTCATCATCAGGTTTTGAGTAATAGTCAAAACGAAACCCAAGAACAGGTTTAGCTTCTATTGAGAATATTATGAGCAGAAGGTTCCCCATAACATCCACAACTTTGATCATCATAAACCAATTATACAACACCACTGACTTCAGATGTTAAATAGTTGGCAAATATATAGCTCTCTTCCATGTTTTTCCATTTCCCTAACACAGACCATGCAAAAAACAAGAATATATTGTTATTTCTACAATGTTTGAAAAAGACATGTCCCAATGTCTTGGAAGGATTGATCCTCAATTTTCCAAAAGCTTTAGTATCACAATGTGTATCCTCCCTATGGAGTGCCAGTCTACTTTTTTTTGGGTCCAACTACATATGAGAAATTTGTGAAAAGTAAATGGTTTAAATAAAGATCTGATGCATCTTCAAGGCTTGAGTGTAGGAACGTAAGTGACAATAAATATTAATAATAATACTTGAAGAAAATGAAAGCATAATTTGGCTTCTTATTGAGAATATTGTGAGCAAAGGATTTTCCATAATACCTCAGTCTTTAATGGTCATGAACTGGTTTTACAAGTAAAACCCACAACTTCAAGTATTAAATAGTTGGCCTGCGATATATCAAAATATATATATTCATTCCTTTAGTTGTTTCACGTCCTCAATATAGGTTGTGTGATACCTTGGCAAAAATGGGAATTATATTGTTGCCTCTGCATCTTTTGAGAAAAGTGAGGTCAACCATCTTTTTTACAATTTCCAAAAAATCAGTATCATGAAGTGCATCCTCCCTATAGAATATGTCAACTTACAATCACATGTACAGTTTAATAATTATTATTATTTATGTTTTGGTTGGTCCACTCACATATGTGAAAACAATGAAACTAACTGAAACATCACTGCAGAAACCTCTAGATAAATGTCAAGAGTGGATCCAAATGATCTGCTGATCTTTATCTATATATGGATATTAGATCTTTGAATGTCAAGAAGCAAGCTGAGCTAAATTTAGCTGAAAAACCTGAACCTATGGGACCTCAAAAAGAACCAGTCTGCAAATGAAGAGGTAAAGTATTTGCTTAAGATATTTCACAAAAGTTTATTTAATCAGGCCAATTGCATTTTCAAATGATTTAATATCTATAGATGGAATTCATTTAGTAGTTGACACAAAACTCTCAAGTTTGAGTCAATATTTGATCCCATTTCTAGATATTAGCGCAAGCCATAATAGATGAACAATTTAAACTTCTTATCGACTTACTTGAATATGGTCCTTCAAATATAAGAAATAATAAAGACAAAACCCTTCACATTCATTTTAAGGAGGAACAAGAGAATACCTTGACCTTTACTTTATTCTCAAACAATGGTAAGACTTTCTTCAATAGAGATTGAGGTAAATAGGATTCTAAGTAAGGTTATCCTATTCTCTATAGCGAAAATCGGCAAAAAATCGCGATTCCCCGAAGATCCGATCAAAATCGCATCGAAATCGGCAGTTTTGAAAAAATCGGCGATTTTTTGAAAAAATCGGCAAAAAATCGGAATCGCGATTTTTTTGAAAAATCGCGATTTTTTGGCGAAAAAATCGCCCGCAGCCGCATGCGTAGAGGAAACGGGATAAAAGGTGTTTTTTTTTTTTTGCTCATTTTCTTCCTCCAAGCTTGAGAGAAAGGTCTGCCTACCTCCTACCACACTAAGGAAAACCCTAAAACGCATCAAATATCCGGATTTTTCGAAGTTTGAAGGAATCTGGTAGTCACCAACAACCACCAACAGCGGATTGTTTTGAAGTTTGAAGGATCCCGGCAGCTACCAACAACCACCGAAAGGATTCATTTGAGGTAAGCAAACTGATTTTAGGGTTTAGTTTTTTTTTTAATTAGGGTTTAGTTGAAAGTTTGAAACAACTTAACAAGTATGCCAGGGTTTAGTAACTTAGTTTTTTTTTTTAACTAGGGTTTAGTTGAAAGTGAAACAAGTATGGGTTTAGTTTTTTTTTTAACTAGGGTTTAGTTGAAAGTTGAAACAACTAACAAGTATGCCAGTTCAAACTAGGGTTTAGTTTTTTTTTTTAATTAGGGTTTAGTTGAAACAAATATGTCAGTTCAAACTAGGGTTTAGTTTTTTTTTTAAACTAGGGTTTAGTTGAAACAAGTATGCTAGGTTTATTTTTTAAGTAATTCTAGGGTTTAGTTTTTTATTTATTTAACTAGGGTTTAGTTGAAACTTGAAACAAGTATGCTAGTTCAAACTTCAAACTAGGGTTTAGTTTTTTTTTTAATTAATTGTTTGTTTGGTATTTGTTGTCTAAAATTTGTATGCAAGTGCATGTTTTCAACTGCCAACGTTTACAGTTTCAAACTAGGGTTTAGGGTTTAGTTTTTTTTTTTTTTTTTTATTTGTTTGATATTTGTTGTCTAAAATCTGTATGCAAGTGCATGTTTTCAACTGCCAACGTTTACAATTTCAAACTAGGGTTTAGGGTTTAGTTTTTTTTTTTTTTAAGTAATTCTATCTAAATGTTTGTTGTTATTTGTTATTATGTGCAGCCACAAGAAAATGTCAGGGTCCGGGAAAAAGGATAAAAAAGATATAGCATGGAAGTATGGAGAAGAACAAGAAGAAAAAGGAAAATTATTTTGCAAATTTTGTAAAACTGTTATACCTGGAGGAATATACCGCTTCAAATTTCATTTGGCAAGGAAACCGGGTGAGAATGTTAGAGTCTGCCCAAGTGTGCCAATTGATGTTGAGAGAGAATGCATGGCAATTGTCACTTCAAAAGCAGAAAAAAAGAGATAAAGAAAAGAACATTTGAAGCCATTTCAACCCCCCCTCTTCTCATCCTCATACAACAACTAGTGGGACCAACCCCTTTGGCTTTAGGGGATTTCAGCATGAAGGTTTGAGTCCATCAACTGCACAAACACCGGCACCGACAAGGAGTGGGATGGATGAGTCCAATTTTGGGGCAGGGACACAAGCCACACTTGATGGTATGGCCTCGTGGAACCAGGACAAGCATAGGGCAGCCAGGAAGGCCATTGGTAATTTTTGGTATTTTTTTGACCTTCCCTTCAATGCGGCAAGGTCTCCATACTGGCGAGGCATGGTGGATGCCATCGCAGCTTGCGGCACAGGATTTAGGCCGCCAACTTATGATGACATTAGGGGCCCTCTCCTTCAAGAATGCACGCTTGACATTAAGGTTATTCTTGAGGAGCAGCGCAAGGTGTGGAGCACTAACGGTTGCACTATCATGTCTGATGGGTGGACCGATGGCAGGGGAAGAACATTAATTAATTTTTTGGTTTCTTCGGCAGGAGGAGTGGTATTCCTCAAGTCAGTGGATGCATCGGCGCAAGTTAAGAGTGCCGAAATGCTCGCAGGGTTGTTGGGGGAAGTTGTGATCGAGGTTGGGGTGGAGAATGTTGTCCAAGTCATCACGGACAACGCAGCAGCATATGTAGCAGCTGGCAAGCTGTTGGAGGAGAGATTTCCCACCATTTTTTGGTCCCCATGTGCAGCCCATTGTCTTGATTTGCTCCTTGAAGACATTGGGAAATTACCTTGGGTGTCCGAGGTTGTACAAAAGTCTAGGGCAATTACAAGATTTATCTACAACCATTCTTGGGTCCTCAACCTCATGAGGCAATTTACCGGTGGGAGAGAGATAGTGCGGCCTGGAGTTACACGCTTTGCAACAAACTTCGTGACATTGCAAAGCATGTATAATGCAAGAGGGTCCCTCAAGCAAATGTTTGTGAGCGAGGAGTGGAATTCTGAGCAAGCTGCTAGATACCGATTCTCCAATGAGGGGGACAAGGTATATGAATATGTGTTTGAGGAGCCCTTTTGGCAAACCATGAATGAGGCCATCAAGGTACAAGATTAAGTTTTTAATATATTTTAATTATATTTTTTTTAATTTAAATTTTAAAATATTTTCTTTTTGCAAATCTTGTATTTTTAAATATTTTTATAAATTTTATTTAAATAATTTTTTCTTTTTCTCAAGTGACAGAGCCTTTGGTGAAGGTTCTTCGTCTTGTTGATGGAGATGAATCACCAATGGCCTATATATATGAGGCTATGGATAGGGCAAAAGAGGCAATTGCCTCATTTTATAGACATGTCCATTCCAAATATGGTCCCATTTGGGATATTATTGATAGGCGATGGACATCTAAGCTCCATAGCCCTCTTCATGCAACGGGGTACTACCTCAACCCCAAAATTTTTTACTCCAGCACGTTCCATGCTGATTATGAGGTGATGGCGGGCCTTCGATTATGTGTTGACCGCATGTACCCTGATGAAGAAATAAGTGCTAAGATACAAGTTGAGATGCATTCTTATAAGAAATGTGAGGGCATCCTTTTCCCATCGCCAATGTGCATTCGGTCAAGGTCAACTATGAGGCCAGGTAACCCTCACTGAATTACTGTTTATTTTGTCAGATGTCTTTTGAATTTGTTTTAAAAAATAATCTCAATTTAGGATTTTACATGTGAATTATTAAGTTTCCTTCTTCTTGGTTGTTTCCAGATTTATGGTGGGAGGACTTTGGTGCATATACGCCTCATCTACAGCGCTTCGCCATTAGAGTTTTGTCTCAACCATGTAGCGCTTCAGGTTGTGAGCGCAATTGGAGTATGTTTGAGCACATACACTCCAAGAAGCGCAATAGGCTTACACAAGAAAAATTGAATGATCTTGTGTTTGTTCACTACAACCTTCGCCTCCACCACAGGAAAATTACAGGAACAAGTACCGAGGCCTTTGACCTAGACGAGATTGATCCATCTAATGATTGGATCACACAGGAGGAGGAGCAACAACGAGATGTTCTCTTCAACATGGATGAAATTGAAAACTTAGAAAACCTAGCAGAGGAGATGGCAACAAAGGCACAAGAAGATGCACAAGCCTCACAACCAAGGCACCAAAGTCAAAGAGAGACTAGAGCTTATAGTAGGGCAAAGGGAAAAGGGATTCAAAGACATTGATTGACAGTTGACTCATGACACATTTTGACATTTTGTAATTTGTAATTTTGTACTGTTATAAACTTATATATTATAACTTATAAGTATTAAGCAATACAAGATGTGTTTTGTCTCTTTCGTGTGTAGTAGTTTAAAACTTTAATACTTTGGCTTTAAACTTGTAGCACTTGCCATTTTCATGTCTAGTTTGAGCTTGTATCACTTATAGTATTAATATTTGATTTGCATAGTGTTAATTCATTGTGATATGCATGAAAAAAAAAAAATTCAAAAAAAAATTGCCTTTTCTTCGGTTTTTTTTGCCGATTTTTTCCCGATTCCCGATTCGATCCGATTTTTTCCCTAGCCGATTCCGATCCGATTCCGATTTTCTCAACTATGATGTAGCCAAACACATTTCCTACTTCTCAAAATTAAGCACAATTCAACTTCCTATTTCTTCATTTCTTTCATGTTTCATTTTCAAAGAAAGCTACCAAACGAGAAAAGAGGTTATACTTTAAAGTAACTCCTTTTCTTGAAATATGTAATCTTTCACTTATTACACCATGGTCAATGTCATATAGTGTATTATATTATATAAGCCTACGGGCCAATGTGGCACCTTATAAGGCGATCCATGTTATATTGTATTAATCAATAATATGTCAGTTCGACATTTATTGAGATTTGTGCATTGTATTAAAAGGAGTATCTGTACTCCAACCCCAACCATCCATTGTAGCGGTTGGAGATCCTTTTTGTTGTTAATGAAGAAGATAAATGGTATCTAAGAACACCTTCTCCATGTTTCATGTTTTTATATTTTGTTCCTTTTATCTGGTAAATTTAGGTAATGTGTTGATTCCAAGATGGAGTACGCGACTTGTAGTTGGAGTCTATGTGATGTATCCAAGTGAGATATTCTTAAGTGAGATTTAAAATCTCCACTTTAATATTGAATACCTAGTTCTCAATCCTGCCACTAATATTTGATCTTGTTTGCAGCAACGAATCTAGAGATTTTTTTCAGCAAAGGGTGGTTGTGACATTTGTTTTATCAGGGCATATGTATTTATAGGATTTTTTTCCAAAACCCTAGGCTATATCATCCATTAATAATGGGTCCATGTCCCAAAGTAAGCAGCAACAAGCCAGGACAATCTTTGCTCGGATTATTTGTTTTCATCATTTATTTGATCCTTTTCATTTAAGGTTGCCAAGGTAGTCCTATTTTTTAAAGGACCGCTTACAATGTTAAATTTTTATAGAGAACCTCAATGCATTGACAGGTTTTTGGGCAACCTTTTGGAACCACAATTTGTCACTCTTAAGTCTGGACTACAAGGAGACAAAGAAAGGATCATACATTTTGTCTCCACAGAATTTTAGTTAAAGGGAGGACAGTTTAACTACTAAAATCCAATAAACAGTATTTAAAGCAAGGACAGTTTAACTATTAAAATCCAATAAACAGTATTTTTGCATCAATCATAAATTTCCATTTAAGAAGGAGCCTGTTTTTAAATTCAATGCAGAAAATTGTGTGGGCTCCCAATGAAGCATTTCTCTCTATTCCTCCATTTTGGGCTTCAACCAACATGCACAAAGAGGTAAGGGTACTTTTCCAATTTGAAACTTTCAAAATTTGAAATTTGGGGTGAAGTTTTCCTACCCTTTGGCATCCCCTCTTGTTTGGTGTGAAGAAGTCACACATAGCATGTGTGCCCCTTGGGGTGCCATTTGAAGGCTCTTTGAACAAGGGACCACTTCTTAACGAAGCTCCTTCAGCCCCCTTCTCTATAGCATATAGTGGCACCCTAGCTAGTGTGTTAGAGCCAAAGCACCCAGACCCAAGGGTTTGCAGGTTCCAAACCCTACCCCCTGGGCTCAATCAACATGCCACAAGCATGTTGTGCATGTCCCAATGCATCCTCGTGGTTTGTCTCATTCCACTTGATATACTTGATATGTGTCCCAAAATGGTTGACATGTCATTGGCAACCAACATGGCACACTTGGGAGGCAAAAACACAAGCATCTTTTTTCTATGTAAAGAGGATAATTTGCCCAATCCAAACCAGCCAAGTGTTCTTGTCCAATTCGATAGGACATGTTCTAATCCAACCAATTAGCATACGCCATGTGGCTAAATTCAATTGTTGATGGAAACCCTAAGGTTTGGATATTTAATTTTATATTTGGAGGCTAATTATAGGGCAAAACTTCCAAAGATACAACTATGTTATATGGAAGTGTTTTGACCATCTTTTTTCAGATTGCACGGTTTTCTAGGCTCTATATAGTAGCAATCTTTATTTCTAGTTATTCTACTAGATAGGCGGCAGAACTATAGCATTGAGTCTACACAGATGGTTAGCTTACTAGAAAGTACAGGTTTATGGAGTGCCCTTGAAGGAGGTGTGGGAGTGAATCTTGATGAGAAAATCCTACTAGCTAAGAAAGAGGAAGCACAAGGTCTATTTTTTGTTATTTAAGCTAAATCTACTTTTCCACATTAAAGATGAAATGAATCACACTTTTATGGTCAAAGTTGAAGAATCTTTTTAAAAAAATGAACACTATGGAAATCAACCATTTGGATATGAAGCTTGCTCCTATTAAGTTGGGAGATTTTGCTATATTTCTAGGTTCAAGGCTACGAGCACAGAATTCGGATGCATAGATAAATATTTCTAATTGTTCCAGGTTGTTCTGGCCAACCTTTCTTCCTAATACAAGATGCTCTGCCTTATGTCATGTTGTCCTTTTATTTATAATGATATACTCCTCTAACCCTTGATGACCTTTTAACATTCGTGGTGTATTTTCAGTTTGCTCTTAGAAGTTGTGGTGATATTCCTACTAAAAGGGATCATGCAAAAGCTATTCCCAAATCTAATGAAGTGAAGACAGAAAATCCCAAGAGTGAAGAGTCTCAATCCCCCATGTGCATATTATAATAAATATGGTCACCATTCCAAGAAATGCCTTACTAGACTCCTAAAGATTCAGGCAGAATTTAGGAAGGCAGGTTTGGGTGATAATCTTCTTGACATGTCTCATGACATTGAGGGCACCCATCTAATATGGCACATGTTGTCATGCACTCAGCTTATTAGTCATTCTCTTCATCCCAAAAATGGATTGTAAATTCCATAATGGATTGCCATCTTCTCTCTAATATAACCACCTGCATGGCAATGAGAGTTGTCATTGGAGATGATTCTGCCTTGTAGGTTCTAAGGTGTGGTGACATCACTATTAGTGCCACCAAATTTGGAGAGGTCTTACATGTTCCATGAGATGGGCCCAATCTCCTCTCTATATATCGCATCACTCACACAAATAAGGTGGACTTTAATCGTATCAATGGGCTTTGAAGGACATGGATGATGATTTTAAGACCATTGCTTCAAGGTATTGTTATGGAAATGATCATATATATAAACTCGGTTTTGCTTTGTCTTTTTCAAACTGGAAGGATTTTGTTGCCAGGGTGGCTAAGGTCAATACAACAAGTGAACTTTGGCATTTACATTTGGAGTATAATAAGTTTGGATCCTTGAGGCACATGAGTCATCTATGTATGGTTCATTGTCTTCCATTGATTGAGCCACCTTCAGGAGTTTGTGAGGGATGAGTGTTAAGATAACACCATCGAGAGCCCTTTCCAAAGGACAAAGGAACATTTGTGATCCTATGGTAGTTCAGTCTCTTGCAAGAGATCGTTACTTTCTCAAACTTATTAATAATTTCACCACGGTGTTATGTGTTTTCTCCAAATCCAAGGGCAAGGCCTTTGCCAAGTTAGTTTAAATCCCTAGTGGAAAATAAAAAAGAATGGAAGGTGAGGTGCTTACAGACTGATCATGGTGGAGAACTTACTAGCAATAAGTTCAAGGATTTTTTGACTTACTAGCATTTCCTAGCAGCATATTGTTCAATATACACCCAAACAAAATGGTGGGGCTGAGAAGAAAAATAGGGCCATCATGGAGATGGTTCATTGTATGATTCACATTCGTCATGTTGATTTTAGGCTTTGGGCATAAACAGTTCACTATGCCCAAAGCCTAAAATCCTTGTTGTTAAGGGTATGATGCCTTTTGAGAGATAGACAAAAGAGAATCTTTAGGTTTCACACTTCAAAGTGTTTGAGACAATTGCTTGGGATCACGTTTCTATTGAGTTGAGAAACAAGCTTCAACCAAAGAGTCACAAATGCTTTTTTGTCAGGTACATTTGAGCACATTCACTTCAAGAAGCACAAGAGACTCAAACAACAGAAGCTGAATGACCTTGTGTTTGTTGACTACAACCTTCACCTCCACCATAAACAAATAACGGGGAGCGACTTTGAGGCAATTGATCTAGATGAGATTGATCCATTATCTAAGTGAACCACAAAGCAGGAGCAGCAACAAAAGGTGCTCCTCTTTACATGGAATGACTTCGAAAGAATATAGCAAGAGGCACATGCAAAGGCATAGGAAGATAAACAAGCACAAGAAAGGACATAAAGAGAGAGGAGCAGATCTAAAGGAAATGAGAAAACTATTGTTAGAGGCTAAATAGTGGAGTTGTTATGAACCAATTAGACAATTGTACCGTTTTCTGTATGATGATATGCATAAGACAATTACCTGCCATTAATTTTCTTTATTTGATGTGTATTTTATTGTTTTTATAGCCTAGATGATTAAATTTGAATATGTGCAATGTTAATTTATCGTAACATGGATGGAAAAACCTTCTTTTCCAGTGAAAGTTTGCAATTTTTACCCTATTTTGTCAAGTCCTAGTCGAGCTTTTATCCGACTCTAGAGACCACGTCAAAATTGGCCTTGTCAAGTCCAAGTTTCTCAAGCATGCTCTATACAATACGTTGAATGAAGACAAAGTCTTTAACTAACTGTTTTACCAAATGCACTATAACAATTTTATATTTTGGGAGTTGACTCAAGATAGATTTTGCACATCCATATGTTGCTTTAAATTTTGCTTGATTTTACAGAGAGTCTGCTATGGTCATGCAGTATAATACTTTAGAAGGATTATGCAGCATTTTGACACCAATGCACTAAAACCAAATGTAGAAACAAACAGCCAGAACAGGAGTGTTCATAACAGGAGAGTCTAATTTGTTAGAAGTGAAAACTTAAATATTCATGAATTGATATCACTTTTATGAGGAGATAGAACCAGTAAAAAAACATTAAAGTCTAAAATGGCATGCCTTGAAGTGCATTAGGAAGATATATTGCTGCAGAATATTACTCTGTACTTAACAGCAATTTAAAAACTTCTGAAACAGTGGACATGCTGCCACAACAAATGAGTTGACATACTTTAAGACACCCTCTTGCCAGTACGACATATCACCAATACACACAAGCTCTAATAGAGACACAGGAAATAAAGGTCCTCATTCAAAGAGAGGATCTTTACCAAAAAAATATATAACATGGGGCTTGACAGCTTAGAAAAATTTCACATACCAATGTCCCCTTTCAAATTTATGATATCAGATTGGCAACCATAATTTGGAACCCTTGTTACCAAAATATGGTTAGTTTCATGTCAATGACTCTTAAAACAAACTGTTTTAGTCATCATCCTCTGTGCAGGATAAAGGATGGACTGTTAAGGACATGCTGCCACAGTCAATGATCTCAGCTTAACTGGCATAATAACATGAGAGCAAAATACATCCCAATGCCGAAGGTACTTTACCAAAACGCCAAAACTGGAAGCATAGTCCATAATGCTCAGTTTTCCTAATATATTTAATTTCATTTGTACGATTCTACGTAATAAACATCTTTGGTTAACATTTTCTGGTGCAAAACGGTGGTTAGAGTGCGCTACAAATGGCCATTTTGTGCATACTGATGATAAGTGTGCCCATACAAGAAGACCGGACCAGACCTGTAGAAGGATGGTGGGAAGTTGTGCGTGTAGGGGTATGCAAAGGGTTATACAAAATTACTACTCACCCAAAAATACAAAGTACACATAATCAGCATACTGTGCAATCCAACAGAGCCAGTAACAGGAACTTCACCCTTCCAGATGTGGATCTGTACTATTCACATATCTTATATTCAAATTTGGTGATAGGTGGTGTCATGCCTCATGAAAGAGGAAAATAAAAATTAAAGCAATTTTCACCATTCCATTTTGATTTCAACAAAACACTGCTACCCACTTCTTCCTTGGACGGGGGCATTTTAAACATTTTAGCAGATGTTTCTGAAGCAGTCTCTTGTAGCAAAACGGTTGCATGGACCTAGAATTTTCAGACCCTCCGTAGTTTTCTAGAAGTTTCTACCAAAAATTATCAGTAATAATATTTTGGTGGAAAAGTATCTGAAAATCTAGACCAGCTACAAGATGCAACTTGGGTATATTTCACCCCACGGGTTTGGGGCATTCAATTGGTAGGTGGACTTTCACATCACAAACCAAGGTTTAAAGGTTTCAATCCTATGGTAAACCTTAACATTTGATCAAATAACAACAATGCAACAAGTTAAGTCTATTGACTTTCAAGGCAGAGACCAGGCTCAAAGCGCAATACAGATGAAGCCGTCTCATCGTCCACTTTCTCCCACTGCTCCTCCAACCATACTACCATCTTACTAAACCCAACTGAAATGAACTGATTTTTTTACTAACCCAAATAAGCACTTGAATTTCAAAAGTTCAAAGACCCAAAAAAATGATAACAAAAACTAAAAATTGTTAAGGAAACTTACATTTCTGGCAAACGAAAGAGATGGGATTAGCAGCTCAAAGGTCTTCTGATAACGCCTGATCTCTCGGAGGGCAACGGTTCCAGGCCTGAACCGATGGGGCTTCCTCCCCGTCCCTTCGGCCGCCTGTGCCGCTGACGCTGCCGCTGCCCTTGGTGGAGTCTCTACTCTTCCTCCTTCCCCTGCACCTCGCCTTCCCCCTGCACCACACTACCATTAATTCGCCTTGTTTTCTACTAATCCATCCTCTTTAGTCACAACCCAAGATTGAAAGAAGAGCAATAAGCCGACACCGTTATTACATATGTATGTCCAGTAGAGTACCTCCTCCACGCATAAAGAGATATCACAATATGACTGCCTCCTCCAGGCATGGGGACTGAGGGGAATACAGGACGGTCTCAACGCTGGTGAACCTTTAAAGTTAACTTTAACCGTAAAAAATTAACCAATTAATTAGAAGCAGGGATACCAACAGCACCTGTGCTCTTCCTGGGAGTTGTGTTCTTCTGCCTTGCCATTTCGCTCGGAGAGTCCAATGCTACTGCTCCTGGTGAAGAAAAATTTGAATTTCTTTCGGATATCTTTGGTTTTGGTAGCTACCGAACTAGGGAGGGGTGTAATGTAGTTCTTGGACCAATCACACAAGGCCGAGTAAGCAGAGCAACAAAGGGTTTTCCGAGGGTTGCAGTAGTAACAACGTTCAAATTTGAATACTCAGCTCCAGGTGACTGGCCCTGCCAGTCAGTCATAGGACGGTGCTACCAGCGAGGCAGGTCTTCCACGATTGTTGGAGGGCTGAACACATTCAAGATTTTAGGCTTCTTCCAACTCCTCTTGCATAACTCGAGGAAGAGCGAGTATAAAGTTGGAATCGTGAGATGTGAGGTTGTTGTATAAGGTGTTTTAATAATAAAAATTAATTATATATTAAATAAATAATATTTTTATAATAATTGATTTATTATTGTTTGTTATTATATGTAGTTGTTTTTGGATATGGGCTTATTATTGTTTGTCATTATATTATGTAGTTGTTTTTGGGACAGTCCGGTAATTAATAAATAGTAGGACCCCATCTTTCATCTTCAAAGTGCAAATGGTTTCTCAGACATAGTGTAATTGGTTTCATAATCCGTGTCATTGGTTTCCGAAACATAACTTCAACATGAACAGGAGATCCGGTGTTCAAATGTGTTTGTGTTACCTTTATCACACAAAAAATTTCGTGAGGAGCTTTCCTTTAGATAATGGTATACCCTTATAGTATGGCACTGTTGGTCACCTAAGAGTTACTATATGGCTTCCCTCTAGATAGTAGTATATCCGGGTTGTATTGCACTGTCGGCACCTTAAGAGCAACTATGGAGGTTCTTTCCTCTAGATAGTGGTATACCCAGATGAGACGATACTACCGGCCGTCGAAGAGCAACTTGAAGGTTTCTTTACCTGGGCATAGACTTTCATGACAAACTTAATTGGAATACATGTAGGATGAAAAGAACTCAAAGTGGTTGGAGAGCACTATATGCACTTCAAAACAGGTGTAGGAATGCCGAGTTGTGGGACCGGAAGACCACCAAGGTCTTATTTGGCCTACTTGTTACACCGGTTTTGTTGTATGGTTGCGAGGTGTGGGCTAGTGGCACAACAAATGCAAAATGGAGGCAAATAGAAAGGATTCAAAAATATCTAATCACAAACTTTCTCAAAATTAAGGCCACAACCCCTTATGAAATTATTCTAGCTAAAACTGGAATGTTCCCTTTAGAAGCAATTGCTATGACCAAGCTGTTATGTTACTTGAAAAAAATAGAAAACATGACAAATGATAAATGGCCTAGGGCAGCTAGGGACGAAGAGTTGCATAGACGAAAGAATACGTGGATGAAACAAAATCAGAAATGGATGAAACGTTGGGAAATCAACATAAATGAATGCCCAAATGTCAACAAAGACAAAAAATTATGTGAATGAAAAGTTCAGAAGTGGAATGTGGAAAAATGCAAGCAGGAAAAGACAATATTATATTGCAAATTTTAACCCAACGTATGACCACAAGGAAAAAGCGTATATAGGAGCTAAAATCAAGTGGAAGGAAAAAATACTCATTGCTCAGATAAGGACTATCTCTCATAGGCTTAGATGTGAAACAGGGAGATGGACAACGCCCAAAGAACAATGGGAAAAAATGATATGTACTCTATGCAAAGACAGGGGCAGTAGAGACAGAGGAACACTTCATCTATAAATGCCCGAGTTTTTTCAGATATCCGTGATAAATACAAAGAAACACTTAGGAACGAGTTTATGACAGATTTATTTGAAGACAGTAAAATAAAAAAAGTCGGAAAATTGCTAACACAAATCAACAGGAGAAGGAACAACCTTCTCAAAGATATTAAAGATCATATGATATGATTTGAGTAATTGTACTTCCATATTTGAGGTCCCATAGACCATATTTGGGTCTTACAGACGTAATTAAAATCTTTCATTCATTCATTTAAACAAAAGTTTGTCCCTAGGAGGATAGGCAATGGTCCACGCTTTGGCTCTTCTTTGGGAGGAATAAGGTTCAATCGTACATCGTATATGTGTGGGGGTGTGTATTAATCCCCTATTGATAAGCTTAACTCGTGGTTTTACCAAAAATCATTATTAGGATAAGAATGCTTAACCATAAACGATGGTGGTGGAGATTTCTCGCATTATCCAAATAAAAAAAAATGATCTATTATTTTATTTATATTTTTTAAATATTTTTATTTTTTTATTGAAATAATACTTCTTATACACATCCACCATGGGATTGAACCCGGGTCACATCACCGATAATGCAAATAGCATCCTTATGACGTCCTTACCCGTAAACCACACTCATAAACCACACTCATAGGGATTAGTTTTTAAATATTTTAAACAATCTACCTTTAAAAAAAAAGTTATTCTTTCTTTTTTACATCATAAATTTAAACCTACGTCACACGCTAAAAGCGTAACGGTTGTTACATTTTGAATTCTAACCCGGTCTTTTAGGTCACCCTCGCTCATTCTTTACTTTATTCCTAAAAAGGAGTACCTATTCAGAGGAGCACCTACTTGTGAAAATTTAAACCTAGGTCACCCGCTAAAAGCATGGTTAGAGACAGTGCTAACGGTCGTTTCATTTTGAATTCTAACCTGGTATTTTAGGTCACCCTCGCCCATTCTTTACTTCATTTTACACGCAAGTATGTTAGAGACAGTGCTAACGGTCGTTTCATTTTGAATTCTAACCTGGTATTTTAGGTCACCCTCGCCCATTCTTTACTTCATTTTACACGCAAGTATATTCGCCTAAAAAGGAACGGCTTTAAAATTACTAAGAAACGACAATGAAGAGGACAAATTTAAGTGAATTTAAAATAAAAGTAAATATAAGGTAGTGTGTGAGAAGTTTAGAAGAGTGTTTTAAGAGATCTATTATCAAAGTTAATATTAAAAAATTAGTTTGATTTAAGTTTATTGAGTGTGCGTTATTTTGATGACGGCGGTACCAACTCCGAGTCATCAAGGGTCTCCCTCACTTCGAGTCGTGTTTATCAAGGCGAGATAAGGGTTATACTGGTAGCACTTTGATGTTACTATTGGAGGCAATGCGACTTGATCTTTGACCAGTTGTTCAAAAAGGAAAGGTAGTTGTCAATTCTTCTATGTATATAAAAAAAAAAAAATTATACCAACCCCAAGCCACCAAGGATCTCCTCACTCTGTGTCATGTTTACCGAGGCAAGATAAGGGTTATAGTGGTGACCTAAGTTTATTGAGTGTGCGTTATTTTGATGACGATGGTACCAACCCCAAGCCACCAAGGGTCTCCCTCACTCCGGATCGTGTTTACTAAGGCGAGATAAGGGTTATAGTGGTAGCACCATGATTTGATGCTACTATTGGAGGCAATGTGACTTGACCTTTGACCAGTTGTTCAAAAAGGAAAGGTAGTTGTCGATTCTTCTATGTATATAAAAAAAAAAAAATTGATACCAATCCCAAGCCACCAAGGATCTCCTTCACTCCGCGTCATGTTTATCGTGGCGAGATAAGGGTTATAGTGGTAGCACCATAATTTGATGCTACAATTAGAAGCAATGTGACTTGACCTTGTGACTAGTTGTTCGAAAAGGAAAGATAGTTGTCGATTCGTCTATGTATAAAAAAATAAAAAAATTAGTACCTTGAGGGTTAGTGGATTGGTCAGACATTTACTCACAAGAGATTTAGGTTCAAATTTTGGGGGCATGCCTATTTGCAAAGGTAGTAGTCTACTTCAAATCCTTTAAGTGTGTGTCAAACCAATGAGGACGATACAAATCCTAAACGATCGATGGTCCTCTTCACGCTGAGTTATAAAATAACGAGGTAGTATAGACTTGTTGGGAGCAACCCTTGTGGTATAGGCTTGAACCCTACACTACAGTTACTCAAATAGTGTGGATGTAATCAACTCCCTTATGTATCAAAAAAAAAATTATTAAAAGATCATTATTTTTTATTTTTTGATGAAAAAGCCATTATATTAATAAAATAATGTTTAATCATACAAAAAAGGGTGGGTGGGATTAGCACACCCCGTAAACCAATACATTAACCATTGTGGTTAAGAGTATACAAGAGTGTCATAAATAGCCCACAAACTGCCAATAACAACTGCCAAAACAATATTAAATATGCATTCGAAAAGAAAGAAGCCGAGAAATTACTGCCACCTGGAAGGGGAAGGAAGATGCACATGACTCATAATGCAGGTGCATTCCCCCAATGATCCATGAGGGTACGCAAGTACTGCAGCTCCACCTGTACTTTTTTAACCTGTACTTGAATCTGTAACCAACAATCAAAGAATATATCATATTTATCAGCAACAGAGAAGACATGTCCGACATCTTGCTGAGAAAAAATAGCTCTATTCCGGGACTTCCATAGATAAAACAAGGTACCAATTCTAAAAATATTCCAAACAACATCCAAGTTGAAGGAAAAAGTAATAGGGTCACCCAAAATAGCATGCACCCAAGTAAAATCCTCCTGCATAAAAGGTCTGAAAATTTCAAGAAGCCACTCCCAAGCTGACTGAGCCCGATCACAAGACCAAAAAACATGCAGTAAATCTTCCGCTTGTCCACAAACCGGGCAAATGAGATTATGAACACCCAGATGCTTGAGCCTACTGCCAACAGGTAACCCTTGATGTAAGAGACTCCAAGCAAAAAAACTCTGTTTAGGTTCAATATAAGTAGCCCAAGCAATCCGAAACCTCTTATTCCATTGGGAGGGAAGAGAGACTAAATTCCATCTCAGAGTGAGCTTATCAACCATTGGAACTTGTGGGGTGAGCCATTTGTAACCAAGATGAGCTTTATATTGCAAAACAGAAAGCTCCCCAGGCCAACACCAATCTGACCACCAAGGTTTTTGAAAATGCTTATGTAGTTTGCTCCAAATAGAAAACGGAATACTATCAATAACCACCTCATAAGTGTCTCTATCACCAGGATTTAAATTGTGAATTTGACGAAAACTTTCCTAGGGTATCCAACACCTGGCATGTCGGGAGAAGAAATAAAAAATGGAAGCAATACCACGCTTATAGAACCTCTGCGCTCTGACCCACTGCACCGCAGCTAAGGGAGAACCTTGCCAAGTGATAACAGGAGACCACCAAATATTCATGGAAGACAAAGAGGCACCTGCTTTGCGAAAACTCCCTTTCCAACTAAGCCAGGGTTTGAAGGCCTCCCAGGCTTTCCAAATACTCTGAATGACAAAAGAACCTTTAACTTTAATAGGGACAAGGGCAGTAAGAATGGATTGCAATCCCACCCCTTTCCAAATTTTCTTCCCCTGAAGCAAACCAGAAGAAATGCAATGCCTGACCAACACTTTCCAAGATTCATCCCCAATTAAAGATCGGGTGATCCATTTAGCACAAAGGGCAAGACCTTGTCGGTGACAATCAAACAAACCCATGCCTCCACAATCCTTGGGCAAACAACAAATTTCCCAGGCTACCCGATGAAAACCTTGCTTGACAGAGTCTTTGGCCCACAAGAAGTCTCTCATAAGCTTATCCAGCTTTTTATAACAAGATTTGGATGGAACCCAACAAGATGAATAATAGACATGGGTAGTGGCTAAAACCTTAGAACAAATCTGAAATTTTCCTGGCAGAGAAAGTTTCTTACTAGTCCAAAGAAGAAAGCTTCTTTTCCACTTTATCAATAACATACTGCCACAATTGAGCAGAGGAACCATGAAATGCAAAAGGAATTCCAAGAAATTTAAACACCTCACCTGGATGAATCCAAGTCCATTGGAATTGATGTAACCAGTGTGGCAGTTGAGATTGAGATTGCCAAAAATAGGATGTTTTTTTCCATTGTATAGAAGAACCAGAGGCTAAACAGAACACCTCTAAGCAACTAATAGCCGAGGAAAGGGATTGCTCATCTTCTTGAAGCGTTAAGAAGGAATCATCTCGCAAAATGACCATTGACCAACTGACGGTCATAATTAGGGAGAGCAATACCCTTGATTAATCCTTGATCCATCTTATGGGCCAACAAATAGCCAAAAGCCTCTGTAGCAAGAATGAAAAGAGATGGAGCAAGAGGGCACCCCTGTCTCACAGAGCGACCAAGAGAAATTGACTGAGATTGACTATTATTCAAGGTAAGAACAACTGAAGCATCTTGAAATAACATAAGAATGGTGCTCACAAATACTGGCCCAAAACCTAGAGCCTGAAGCATGGCAGTTATGAAGTACCACTCCATCTTATCATAGGCTTTCTCAAAGTCTATCTTAATGAATAAAGCATCTTGTTCAAAATTTCTTGCCCACTCCATACCTTCCCAAACAACAAGAACATTATCAAGAATGTATCTTCCCTTAACAAAGACAATTTGTTCAGGTCTGATAATCAAAGGCAGTAATAGATTTAAGCTTAAGCGCAAGGGCTTTAGCAATAATCTTGTAGCTCACATTAAGCAGGGTGATCGGCCTCCAATTGGTGATGAGCTCAGGATCTCCAGACTTAGGAATAAATTTAACATTGCCTTTGTTAATAATGGAACCCAGTGAACCACATTGCAGGGCTTCAAGATAAACTTTGTGGAGATCAAAACCAAGCATATCCCAAAATTCTTTATAGAATTCACATGGGAAGCCATCAAGCCCAGGTGCCTTATCATTGGCCATAAGTGACAAGGCAGTTTTTAGATCTTCCAGAGAAAGAGGAGTGTCACAAAATAACATTTGCTCAGGAGAAAGCTTGTTGGGGACAACAATGGTACAATCAGCAAGAGCTTGCCTTCTAGCATCATCAAGGGGTTGAGAAGCAAAAACACCTTGATAATGTGAAACAAATACTTTGACAATGTCTGAAAGATCTCATAAATCTCTGCCCATCAACTTGAATGGCTTGAAACTGAGAATGTTGAGCAGGAGGTCTGAGGCGCTGAAAAAATTCTTTGGTCACTCTGTCCCCCACTTTGAGCCAATGCATTCGAGCACGTAATTGAGCCCCCTTGGCTTCATACAAATCAACCTTTTTTAGCTCATGCCGAATGGAAGAAACTTGGGATTGAGCAACAGAGTTGAAAGGAGAGGCTTCAAGCCTGAGACAGGCTTTGGATAGCTCACTTTGCAAGGCAGACTTAGCCTGTTTTCATCATTTTGCAACTTCAACACCCAGAGTTCGCAACACCTTAGTGGTTCATTGAATGGCAACATTCCACCATTCAATCCTTCCAGAAATACCATCAGGTCTAGGAATCAAATTCCAAATGCGGCATATATGAGCTTTCATGCTAAAGCTATGCAAAAAAGAAACATTTAGGTAAAACTGTGAAGAATGCACTCTAGGTTGAAAGTTTAACATTGCCACCGAGAATAAAATAGGTGAATGATCAGACAGTGTAGTACTAGGCAAAGTCAACACATACGGTGAAGAAGGCAAAATACGGGAGAACTGAAAGTTGTCACACTCAAAAATCATGGCTCTGTCCAATCTTACCAAAACCCTAGAAGAAGCAGCCTAAAAATTGGACCAGGTGTACCAAAGAGCCTACGGGAAGTCAGAAGGCGAGAAGCAGGAATTAGGGTCATAAAGGCGAAGCTTGTTTTTCATAAAAAACCAAGCTTCTCTTTCACCTAAACACCACCGCATCGGGACATGACTGACCTTATCAGAAGATTTCTCCACCATATTAAAATCTCCACAGAGCACCCAAGTGGCAAATGGCAGATTCATGGCAAGCCATCTCCACAACTCGCATCTGTCAGAAGTGACATTTGAGGCATACACATTAACCACCCCAAGCGGTTTTCCATAGATCTCGAGCAAAATCCAGACAACTTGATTGGATGGGTCAACACCCCAAGTCACAACATTCTTCTGTAATCGAGGCCCAAGGATAGTGACGGCTCCTCCTTTTCTCGAGGAATGCTTTGTGGCAAAAGAGGTACTTCGTGGCCACAAAAAATCACATGTACACTGTAGATTGAAATCAAAAATCTTAACTTCTTGTAGACATAAAATATCGAGGCTTCCATGCATTCGAGAAACATTTGACATCTCATTTCGGACCAAATATTTTTTGACCGGGTCCGTCAGTCCTCGAACATTCCATGATAAAAAAATCATTGGGATTTGTCAAGATGCATGATCTCCATGACATCCTCTCGCATCACCCAAACCCGTAAGTGAGCCAAAATAGTTGGAGGTCGCATGGAAAGCATCACCGTTTAGTTGTCGACGTTTATCATTCCGAATAGGGCTACGAGAGCGACGGACCTTCAAGGCCCGACCCTCCTCCACTGAAGAATTATCCGGAGCCGCCACCACTGAGGCCAAAGAAGGGCCCGACCAAAGAAGTTGAGACACTGGTGGAACTGGGGTTGCATGTCAACAACCGGAGGGGCCGTATCAACAGGATTCTGAACAACTTCAGCAGAAGCTTGCATGTCTTGAGAAGGAGAAGGGGCAGGTTGTGCAGCAGAAATCGAAGCTTCTTGTTGCTTAGTACCACGAGATTTCTTGCTAGAGACAGTAGTCCATTCTTCAGTGTTTCCCCGCGAGCCATTAGCAGGAGCCGCAGGAGTGGGCGAGGGATTTGCCTTATATTTCCATTCCATCAAAGGGCACTCCCAAATTTTGTGAGCTGCAGATTGACACCGATAACATGTATTGGGTAAATTGATATAGGCAACTCTTTGCCTTATGGATTGGTCCCCGATTTTAATATCAATAAACTCCCGCAAATCCTTAGTAAGGTCAACTTTGATACAAACCCTTCTAGTGGGTCGAGCGGAGAAAAACTTTTCTGGCTCAAGGCAAACAAACTTACCTAAGGGGGCAACTAAAGTCTCAAAAAACCCCAAAGAGGAACAGGAAGACCAGGGAATTCAACCCACACCGGGACTTCCAATGCAGCTTGATCACTGACTTGGAAATTTTGAGAGTAGGGTTGCAAAATCAACAGAGAATTACGGACAGTCCATGGACCCCTAGACAGAACCTTCTGTGCTTGAGCTGGATCTGAAAAGCGAAAAAGGAAATACCCTTTTGTAAGGTTTTGTACATTCTCCACTTTGACTCCATATGGGCCCCAAACTTGCTGGACCCATGAACGAATAAGGGTATCATATGGGATACGACCCAAAAAATAACCCACCAGGGTATGACTCTCAAACCATTCACAAGCTGTATGGAATTCATGCAAAGGAATAACAACTTCAAGGACAGGGCCTTTACCTCGTGATACATTGTCATAATGAACTTGCACGGACGCTTCCCGGTACCATTGAGCTCTCCAACGGACTCGTAATAAATGGAGCCAACTGCATGAGCGGCAACCATTAAAAAGGGTGAATTAACACCGCCTCAAGGCGGTGTTAATGCAGCAGGCAGGATTTTCCCACTGAAACCCTTACGAAAAACGCACAGCCAGTCTTGCTAATTGTCAGGATTTTGCCTCTATCACTAAGATTTTGGTGGAGCGGTGACTCTCCGGTTTCTCTTGACTTATTTTTGTTATTAGTAAAAGATCATTATTTTAAAATTGATGGAATTAATATAAAATTGGAATAGTTTAATTAGTTAATTTGTAAAGAAAATATTTTGATTTTAATCTTGTTTTTTTTCACTATACTATTACTTGTTACATTTTCAATACTAGAGAGGAATTGATAACTTGTTACATTTTTCAATACTAGAGAGGAATTGGTAACTTGTTAAATTTTGCAATACTAGATAACTTGTTACATTTTCAATACTAGAGAGGAATTTGGAACTTGTTACATTTTTCAATACTAGAGAGGAATCTGTAACTTGTTATATTTTTCAATGCTTTTTTATGGGTTCGAATAAGGGATTTGAATCATGGTCTTCACACTTCCAAGAAAGCGCTTGTGACCAACAAGCCAGGCCCTTAGACCTGATTTTAATCTTGTTAAATAATATATAATAATATAATCACCGACTAAATTTAAAATATATATTTTATTAAAGAATAAATATTTAATAATTTTTTTTTGTTAGTGTGAGAAACCCGTACGACCAACGCACAGGCTGAACAGGTTCCTCCAACCATGACCCCTCCTAAATGCTTATCAATAGGGAATTTAACACACATCCACCCCCTCACACACTCGTCCACATTGCGATTTGAACCTTGGACCTCTCGAAGAAGAGCCAAAGCCCGAACTATTGCACTGTCCCCCTTGAGGACTAAATATTTAATAATATAATTACTAACCAAATCTAATATATATATATATATATATATATATATATATATATATATATATATCTTAATAATATATTTTTTTTAGTGTGAGAAACCCCTACGGTCGATGCTTAAGGCTGGGATGACCTATGACCTCTCATAAGGGGAAAGGTTGAACTTACCAATAAAGAATTTATAACACTACCACACACACATTGCAATTTGAACTTTGGGCCTCCCAAAGAAGAGCCAAAACCCTGCGGTCTAAACTTTGGACCTTTCAAATAAGAGCTAAAGCTCAAATCGTTGCATTTTTCCCCACCAAGACTTGGGATTTGGTTAGTGTGAGAAATCCCTACGACCGACGCTCAGGGCTAGGCATCCCCATCCTACCATGACCTCTCATAAGGGGGAGAGCTAAGCTTATCAATTGAAAAAATTACAACAACTGCACACACACCACGGTTGGAACTTTGGACCTCCCAAAGAAGAGCCAAAGCTCAACACTCAGGGTTGGGCATCCCATCCCACCATGACCTCTCATAAGGAGGAAATATAAGCTTATCAATAGGGAATTTAACATAACCACACACACACCGCGGTTGGAACTTTGGACCTCATGAAGAAGAGCCAAAGCTCATATTGTTGCGCTCCCCCAAGACAATATAATTGTTATAATACTATCGTATGGTTATGATGTAATACAAATGAAAGTTGTTTTAATTCTATATAATATAATTATATATAATAGATTTGGTTATGTAGAAATCAGTAACTTGTTTATTATTCAGCTCACGTATAAATAATACAGTAAGAACAATATTGCCGGAAACCAACCGGCTACAATAGCATGTTGTTATAACCATATAACAACTGCGTTAATAAGACAAATAAGGTTATAACAATGTAGTACGCTAACATCCCCCTTTATTACATTATTTGGGTAATGTAATAACTAATAGCTGTACTAGACTACTAACATCCCCTTACATTATTTTGCAATACAAAGTGAGCTGCGAAACAATTCAAATTTGACACGTCCAAGTGCCTTAGTGAAAATGTACGCAACTTGAGCATCGGTGGGAATGTCTTTGAAGCTGAATTCGGTGCTTTGGAACTTCCTCTCGAATGAAATGACATTGTGTGTCAATGTGCTTTGTTTTTTCATGATGGGTGGATTCTTGACGAGGTTCGAACACCACGATTGTCGCAAGAACAAGTGTATTGGAGATTTTGATGGATGGCCCATACTTGTCAGAATGCGACGTAACCATATCACTTCGCACACAGCTTCACGTGCGGCGCGATATTCTGCCTCTGTTGAAGAAATAGCAACCACATGTTGCTTCTTGCTGTGCCAAGAGACAGGACCGGATCCCAGATGAAAAATGTATCCAGAAGTTGACTTGCGATCATCAAATGATCCGGCATAGTCGGAGTCCGTGTATCCTTGCAAGAAGAATTTGTTGTTCCTCTTGTATTCTAGGCCATATTCTATAGTACCACGGACATAGTGAAGAACACGTTTTTCTGCTTTCCAATGAGTAGTCTTAGGCTCCTGCATGAACCTCGAAAGATAGTTTACGGCAAATACGAGATCCGGCCTAGTATTGGTCAGATATATGAGACTCCCAATCAACTGTCGATAGAGAGTGCCATCTACCTGAGGTGAGTCATCATATCGCGATAACTGAAGTCCATTCTCCATAGGAGTTGCCATTGGCTTGCAGTCAGTCATGCGATATTTATCGAGCAATGTCTTGGCATACTTTTTACGAGACACTTTGATGGTGTGCTCCTTACGGCTGAATTCCAGACCAAGACGGTAATGGAGAAGTCCGAGATCTGTCATCTCAAAAGATTTTCACAAGTTTCTTTTGATAGTAGAGATCATATCTTCTGAACTCCCTGTAATGAGTAGATCATCCACATAGAGTACAAGCAACACTATCTCGGAACCACTGTTTCTTGAAATAGAGGTTTGCATCCGACGGACATCTCTTAAATCCATGCTTGCATTAGGTGATTGTCCATTTTTATATACCAAGCTCGAGGAGCTTGTTTCGGACCATACATGTATTTGACCAATTTGCAAATTTTCTGCTGTTGGCCTTCCACTTCAAATCCTTCGGGGTGAGTCATATAGACTTCTTCTTGGAGATCACCATTAAGAAAGGCACTTTTGACATCCATCTGGTGAACTTTCCACCCATATTGTCTTGCCATAGCACACATAACCCGAATTGTGGTCATCCGAGCGGTAGGTGCAAATGTTTCTTCATAATCAATGCCTTCCTTTTGAGCATAGCCCTTTGCAACAAGTTGGGCTTCTGTGCTTGTCAATTGTTCCATCTGCCTTATACTTGACTTTGTATACCCATTTGCGGCCAATAGGTTTCTTTCCATGCGGCGGATCAACAAGCTTCCAAGTTTTATTCTTCATCGAGAGACTCATACTACGTATCCATAGCGGCCTTCCATGAGGCTCACTAAGAGCATCTTGCAGCGATGCGGGTTCAAGACTATCTATGGTAGACATGAATGCCCTGTCATCATCAATATCCATATCCTCAACTTCTCTACTTGGAGTCAGAGAAAGTTCCTCAAAAGATTGACAAAGATCATCAACCTCACCGGTTTCTCCGGCTTCTCTTTCCTTTTGAGCCATACTTTGCGTGTACGAGGTCTATCCAAATTCAAATTGGGAGGAGTGGATAAATTTGCATCTCTGATTGTATTTGTACACCATTTAGGATTCTTCTTCGGTGGTGGTGAAGAAGATGTAGAAGGACCTCCTGTCTGTGTTGACGAAGGAATCTCCTCTTCCTTAGGTTCCACAATATCCTGGTGTATTGTAGATGTGCTCTGTGATGTGAAAGCTTCATCAAAGACAACATATCTGCTGATATGAATTTTCTTGGTCAAAGGATCTATCAACCGATATCCTTTAGAGTGCTCAGAATATCCAAGAAAAATACATCTCGGTGTTTTCTCATCTAGCTTCTTCCTTTTCTCTTTCGGTATGTGCATGAAAGCTTGACACCCGAAAATACGTAGATGAGATATGGAGGGTTTTCGACCACTCCATGCTTCTGTGGAGTCATTCCTTTTAGGGCCTTTGTGGGTGCCCTATTCAAAAGATACAGCTGCGGTGGTGACGGCTTACTGCCCAATATTGTTGCCCAAGAGTTGCACCTGTGAGCATACAACGAACCATTTCCATGATAGAACGGTTCCTTCTCTCGGCAACTCCATTTCTTTGAGGAGTATAGGCGGTTGTTAGCTGTCTCTTGATCCCATGCTTATCTAGGAATGCAGAAAATTCATTAGAGGTAAACTCTCCCCCTCGATGCGAGCGGAGGGTTTTGATAGAAGCCCACGACTCCTTCTCAGCGGATTTCTTGAGCTGTTGGAAGAATGCGAAAGCTTGATTTCGGTTTGAGAAAGAAAACCCACATCTTTCGTGAGTAGTCATCTACGAATAGCTGAAAGTACCTCTTCCCTCCACAACTTGTTGGGTGTGAAAGGACCGCATAGATCGGTGTGAATTAGCTCCGAGAGGTTTTCTTGCTCTTGTAGAGCTCTTCTCAAATGGTACTCTATCTTTGCTTTCTGCCTAGCGGTCGAGCACAACTGGCAATGTGGCGAGAAGGGAAGGAAGACCCTTTACCATCTCATACTTGCTTGAGCTCAAGTAAGTAGCCGAACTAAGATGCCCATATCTCTTGTGCCATAGGGAAGTTGCCTCCTTGGTAGAGGCAGTCATGGCAACATGTGGAGTAGAGATAGCATCTAGTGCAAATAAGCCATGCTTATATGAAGGCTGTTGCAATCTGCTTACCCTTCTCGGTAATTGTACAACACTTCTTTCCATTCTCAACACGAAAGTTGACAACCATATTTATGTCCGGGATTTGTGTCATCGACAACAAATTGTTGGCCAATCCCGGAACATAGAGGACCTTGTCAATCGACACTTGCCATCGGGAAGAGTGGCTGAAGCTGTACCCTCTCCACTGAACCACTGTGGGTTTTATCATCGGCAATGGTGACGGGTTTGCCCTCTTTGGCCACAAATGATTCAAACCACGATCTGTCGCCGATCATATGTTTACTAGCTCCAGAATCGACATACCAAATAGGATCCCTACGAGTGGAATGCTGTGGTAGTCATGAGCACCTTGTGTGCCCATTCGAGAATACGAGTCGGATTCTTCAACGGCAACATTCACAGGGGTTGCTTGTTCTTATTTTGTGGTTTGTTTTGGCCTTTTTGCTTGTTCTTATGCCAACACTTTGTTGGTGTCATGGTTGTCTTTCTCACAGATCTTGCACCACCTCTTCTTCTGTTGAGGTTGCTTGCCTTTTCCTTTCGTATCCTGTTGAGAATTTCCTCCTTTCCGAAAGTTGCCTCCTTTTTGCCCATTACCTTTCTTCCTAGAACCACTGCTGTTGGTGTATAGGGCTGTATTGGAAGAATCATCCTTGTGAAGTTGGCGTGCCTCCTGTTGTTGAAGCGGATTGACCAACTCGATGTAGGTAATTTGTCGTTGGGACACCTGGATGGAGGTTATCAACATATCAAATGAAGAAGGTAAAGCTCTCATCACAAGTGAAATGAGAAGCTTTTCGTCCACAGTATCTCCTAGAGAACTCAATTTCTCTTTCAACTCAGACACTCTGCACAGAAAGAGTTCAAGCTGTTTCACCTGCCTCAAACTCGGGTTATGAAGTTGTTGTTGAAGATGAAGAATGGTGGATTCATTCTTCCCCTCATAGATGGTTCTAAGGGCATCCCATGCCTCTTTACCACTTGCTTTATCGGCTATATGAGGTTGCACTTCATACGAAACAGACAAACAAAATGAGCACCTTTGCTCTCTTGTCTTTCTTGTCAAAAGCAATCTGATCTGCTTGAAGGACACTGTGGATCCTGCTTGTTGGTGAAGGCCTTGTTGCTACTCCGGTAACAATATCCCACAAATCTTCCATTTGGAGAATAGCCTTCATCTTATGTTTCCATGGTGTATAATTTGGACCTTTCAATAAATGATGCGGATCAGTCATCAACTTTGCAACAGCGGCCATAGTGAAGGTTCCTTATATCACCAAATTGGTCCCCCTTTCTATATACCTTTTGCTAGGCCAATATACCGTACAAAATACCCGCCCTTACGTGAGGGAAACTATAGGTATTTAGAAAGATCAACAAAAATCACCCGCCCTTACGTGAGGGAGACTATAGGTGAATTTTAGAGATCATACGATACGTGGAACATAAGCGGTCCTGAAAGGGAATCGCCTTGTTGATGGCACCTACCATAGAAGATTCTTCTCATGCGTGGGGCGTAACTTCCCCTAAACACTATGAAGAATACTTCGTCGGGATTTACGCCTAAACACAAGTGCGATAAAGGGTAGTGGATGGAGTAAAAAATGCAAAAATGGCGTACTTATTCCTCCCAGACGATTTATAGAGAACAAGCTCGGACGTCGTTATAGCGGCTATATTAGGCGGCGGATACGGTAGCCAAATCACGACGGCTTTACCTGTAAGTGCTGGCCGGAGGTATCGCAAATACCGAACGGCTGCGAGTGCAAATAAATTGCACGAGATGGGTTTTATATTCCGGGGACTTAGGGAGTGTTTTGATTTTAATTTTTAATGTTATAGTGCAAAAATGAAATATGCAACATACAACAAAAAAAATGCCCACAAGAATAACCCACAAGGTGTCGGTCACAGCCGAAAATGCACCTTTTACAATGCCAAATTGCTATTTTTCATAAAAATTACTCTCAATCCCCCTTTGATTTTTTGAAAAAAATCCCCCCTTAAAAGGCTTTCTTTAACAAAGCATTTTTATAATCATTATTTATTTAAAATTAAAATAAATAATTTCAATTTATATAGTTTTAAAAACTTTAGAAAAAATAAATTAAAATTAAATTTTAATTTATAAAGTTTAAAAACTATATTAAAAAAAATTAAAATTAAAAATTTTAATTAAAAATAATAATAATTAAAAAATGACTTTGAAAAAAAAAATTATACCTTGGGGGGAGTCGGCGGGATTTGAACCCCAGAGCACGTGAGGCTCCCTGAGCCTTACCGCACGGCTCACGACCACGTGAGCCAGCGGGCTGATCCGGACGAATCAATGAAGACCTCCTTCTTCAGTTTCAGTCTGTCCGTCAGCTGCCTCTGCCACCTCCTCTGCAAGTTCCGGTATGCTGCTCCTTCCATTGCCTCTGCCTCTGTTTCCCGTCCTCCGCAGGCTTCTGTCTCCCGTTGCCTGCCTCTGTTTCCCGTCCGCGTCCCTCCCTGCGTTCCGAACAGGGGGTTTTTTTTTTTTTTTTTTTTTTAATTATTTCGAAATAAAAAAAAATTTGAAAAAATAAAAAACGCGGCCGGTGGGGGGAGGAGCGCGCGCACAGCGCGGCACGCGGGGGGGGTTTATAGCAGTGGGAGGGAGCGGCGGGAATTTTAAAATTTAAATTCCCGCCGGGGAATTTGGGGGGGCTCGGGGAACGCGACGCGCTCTTTGCGCGTCGCACGGGGGGAAGGGGGGGTCCGTCCCTCCGCTGCACAGTCGGCTGACTGTGCACGGACTGCGGTCCCTCCTCGGGCGCCGGGGAATTTAATTCCCGCCGCGTCGGCGGTCGCGACACGGGGAGGAGCGCCGGGGAATTCCCCGCGCGTCGGACTCCCTCCGACTTGGCCGCGCGACACCTCGCACCCTGCGCGAGCTCTGTCGCGTTGCGCCCTGCGCGACCGTCTCCTCGAGCGTCGCGCGACAGGCCTGCGTGCTCTGTCGTGTGGCGCGGCGGTCTGCTGTCGCTGTCGCTGCGCGAACGGGTCTGCACGGAGGGTCGACAGAAAAAAACGCGGCTGTCTTCTCCCTCCTAAAAAACGCAGTCCTCCGCACTTTCGGCTTCTCCCAGTTCCCTGCAACTTGGCTCTGATGCCATGTAGAAATCAGTAACTTGTTTATTATTCAGCTCACGTATAAATAATACAGTAAGAACAATATTGCCGGAAACCAACCGACTACAATAGCATGTTGTTATAACCATATAACAACTGCGTTAATAAGACAAATAAGGTTATAACAATGTAGTACGCTAACAGGTTAGTGTGATAAACCCTCTTATGAATGACGCTCAGGGTTGGGCATTCCCATCCCACCATGACCTCTCATAAGGGTATGAGTCGCAGTTGGAACTTTGGACCTCTTGAAGAAAAACCAAAGCCCGACACTCAAGGTTGGGCATCCCCATTGCACTATGACCTCTCATAAGGGGGATATCTAAGCTTAGTAATAGAGAATTTAACACACAACCACACACATGTCGTGGTTGGAACTTTGGACCTTCTGAAGAAGAACCAAAGATCGAATTGTTGTGTTTTCCCCTAGGACAATATAATTGTTTTTTTTTCAATTTAGTGAAAAACCCCTTACGGGGCCCCTTTGGTATGAGAAACCATGACTAGGGGATTCTACACTGTCAAAATCATCCAAAAGTCGCACCTGACCCTGACCACACCAGCATGATCAACTGGATTTTGGGCACCCGTTGTGTGTTTGGTAGGGTGGAGATTCGAACCAAGGACCTCCCTTGGAGGATTTCCTAACCCTCTCCAAATCACTTACAACACATGGGTAGACAATATAATTGTTATAATACTATCGTATGGTTATGATGTAATATAGATGAAAGTTGTTTCAATAAATAAATTCTATATAACTTATATTTTTTTTTATATATATATATATATATATATATATATATATATATATATATTATATGTAAATCTATATATCTATGTATATACATATATATATACATCTATATGTAAATCTATATATCTATGTATATATATATATGTATATACATATATATATATACATCTATATATTGTATATACATATATACATCTATATATATATAGATATGTATATACATATATATATAGATGTATATATGTATATACAATATATAGATGTATATATATATATATATACATATACATATATGTATATATACATATACATATATATACATATACATATACATATACATATACATATATATATATATACATATATGTATAGATATATACATATGTATATATATATTTATATACATATATATATATATATATATATATATACATATGTATATATATATATATATATATGTATATATATAAAGTTGCAAGCTTATTGTAGTGGTAAGGGCTTTGACTTCTCTTTGAGAGGTCCAAGGTTCAAATCCCACTTAGTATGAGGGGACCATGACCTCTTATAAAAACATGTGTAAACTCATTGAATGTAGTGGTAAGGGCTTTGACTTCTCTTTAAAAGGTCCAAGGTTCAATTTTTACTTAGTATGAGGGGACCATGACCCATCATAAAAACATGTGTAAACTCATTGAATGCAGTGGCAAGGGCTTTGGCTTCTCTTTGAGTGGTCCAAGGTTCAAACCCCACTCAGATGAGGGAATCAAAACTCCTCATAAAAAACCTGTGTAAACTTTATATATATATATATATATATATAATATTTAGTTAGTGTGAGAAACACTTATAACCTTGACACTCAAGGCTGGGCATCCTCATTCACCATGACCTCTCATAAGGGTGAGAGTTGAGCTTATCAATAGGAACCGTACACACCCATCCCTTCACACACTCGTCCATGCTATGGTTTGAACATTGGACCTCCTGAAGAAGAGCAAAGCCTGAATTGTTGCGTTGTTGTCCCACTAGGACCATATATATATATATTTTTTGATAAGTAGCGATTTATATACAAAAAGGGTTTTTTAATAGGATCCCAAAACCTTATGACAATAGGGGCATATCAACCTAGCCTTGAAACCAGAAACAACCAAAAATATTACAGACATAGACCAGAAAAGGATAGGCCCCTTGGGCTGACCAGGAAGCAGGGAACCCGGAGGAACCATTACAAAAGCAAAACCCTGCACCATGACAGGACACCGAAGTAGCGAGAAACCCAAAGCATAAGAAATGCCACTGTGCTCTATCACCCAAAATTGTGCCACTAGAACAGAAAAACCCTACATCAATTGTTGTCGGGATCCTCCCTATAAGACCCCACTCCTTGCTTGCGGTGCAACTGTTTGAATATGCGAACGATGGAGGAAGTTGCGTTTATCGCCGAGGTCATAGTGTTGATTGCCATATCTAGGAGAAGCTTGGTGGGGAGGGCCTCAAGGTCGCAGTCATTCTATGAGATGACCTGGAGAGAGACCTTCCGCTCAAGCTTCGGCTTCTTGAGATGGGCAGAGCTTCTGGAACCACCGGGACCGTTGGGGTCGTCGGTCCCGTCGGGAGTGCCTTCAGAGACTCACCGCTTTTGGGTGGGATTGCGCTTTTGGCTAGTGGGAGGGACCTTAGGGCTGCCATCCCTGTCTTTGGAATTGAGATTGTTCGAGGAGGTCGGGGATTCGGGAGGGGGGTGATTCGACGACAGTGGGGGATATCCCGGGCAGGGGGACGATTGGCAATTACATGTCAGTAAATGACAACCAGAAGCCCCTGGTGCATGGGCTTGGAGTGAGTTTTCTTGGCTTTCTCGATTGAGAGGGTGAGGGAATACATAAGGTATTTGGGGATGCAAAGCTGAGTGGCATCACGAAGATGATTCACAAAGCTCAGGTGGAAACTTCGGAGGGGTTTCTCAGGGTCATCGCAGGTAATGAATTGCATGACAGGGACGATGGCTTCGTTCTAGGGGCGGGGCAGGGCAGACCTGTAGAGGGCCGATTTATCCCACCCAAAGCTTTTTGCTCTGTCCAAGAAATGTTCGAGCTCTTCCTCCCAATTATGTTTGTCACGCCTGATGAAACGCCCCTCGGCGTCAAGGCCCGTGACTTTGCATAGAAGCTCCTTGGTGATTTTAAAATGGACTCCCTTGACCACCACCTCGTCGCTCTGCCAGCTTTCGACGAACTGCTTGGTAATCTCCTCATCAGGGCCAACAAATTTGCGGAGGAAAGGGGTGAGGCTCTTGGCGTTCATTTGGACGAGGGTAGGGTCGCTGAGGGACAGGGTGTCTGGCTCGACATAAACCGCAGCCATCGGAAGGGGATGGGGGAACAGAGGCCAGAAAGGGTTGTAGAGGTAAGGCCAGAGCCAAGGCCGCAAGCTGAGAATAAAGGAGGCGACGGGGCAGAGGGAAGGGCGGACGACAAATGAGGCAGGCGCACTCCAAGGGGGAAATAAATAGGTCGGGGTGAACAGAGGGGGAGGCAAAATGGTAGGGCACTGATGCATGCATGGGGACTCAACATTGAAAAAAGGGGTGGCACACTTGGAAGGTGGTGAGGTTGGGAAAAAATCTGAGTGGCACGGGAAAAAATAAATGAATAGCAGTGAAGGACAAGCCACTCGGGAAGTGCAGTGTGAGGTGGTAGACGGAGATGGGCCATGAGCCACCTCTCAGACTGACAAAGGGAATTCGATGCCATGCAATGATGGGGGGAAGGCCCGGATCGCTATGATGGGAGAGCAGATTAGGCACGGGGTAGTGATTGGCCAAAATGATGAGGCTGGCACGGTAGTTAAGGAGTTTGCTCAGAGTCGAGAGGGCTCCAAGGATAGGGTTGATGTGGTAGTCAAAGCAAGGTTCGGAAGGTAAATGCTTATTGGGAAAGCCCACCTTTGGAAACGTGGGGTCAGGGGAGAGCCTATTGCTCAAAGTCGACGAGGCCCATGGGAAGGGGCCACTAGGAAGCAACTTGGTGGGTGTCCGCATCTTGGCACGTGAGTTTTTCTTGGGAAGCTACAGCGACAAGATCTTCTGGGAAGTCATCTCTCCAAATCTAGAGGCCTACTGACAAGGCCGTTGAGTTGGCCATAGAATCCGCCAACTTGTTACCTTCTCTGAAAATGTGGCGGAGGGATGTTTGGGGGAGACGTTGTAGGATCTTTCTTGCTTCTTGGATGATGTTGAAGATCCTCCAAGATGGATCCCTCTGCTTAGTAATGAAATTTATGGTGTTTAGGGAGTCTCCCTCGATGATCACTTTTCTAGGATCTTCCTGGAGGATCTCCAGTCCACGCATGAGAGTCGAAGCTTCTACAAAATTGTTGGTTTGGGTGCCCAGGAACTCCGTATAAGCTAAAATCAGGTTCCCTTCATGGTCGCGGATGACCCCGCCTACTCCTGAAGGCCCAGGATTACCTTTGGAGGCCCCATCAAAATTCAGCTTGACCCACCCAGGAGGGGGAGCCGCCCATCTGAAATTGGCTCTAGGGTTGGGGAGGGGGTGGGGATCCAGGGAGTTCAAATGGATGCCCAGGGAGTCGAGGAGGGTAAGCTCACTCGCCTTTGAGGGTGGTCAGGATGGGGGGAAAAGACGGATGTTCTCGGATGCATAAGCCATGGCTTTGCTAGCCACTACTAGGGGATCCTTGGGGGGAGGAAAAAGCTCTGCTATTACGTTCCAACCAAAGCTGCCAGATCAGGTGGGGAAGGTAGAAGAACCAGAGAGAGCGGAGGATGGGGTGGGTGAAGGGATTCGACCACTGGTAGAACAGATCGGGGATGGAATTGGGTTGGACCCACTGAATGGAGAAGGAATGGAGGAGGTGGCCTAGGGCTTTAGTGGAGAAAGGACAACTAAGAAACAAGTAGTTAGTCGACTCCCAGGCTGAGCAGCAGAGGAAGCACTGGTTTGGAATTGAGAATCCCCTCTTGGCAAAATTTTCAATTGTGAGGATTCTATTTTGGATGGCCATCCACGAGAAGAAACTAATTTTGGGTATGAGTTTTTTGGCCCACACATGGTTGATAGGGAAATGGGCCTGTTGGGGATCCTCCTAGAGAGAGTAAGCAGACTTGACTGAGAAGGATCCATTGTTGGTGCCTTGCCAGACGCATCTATCCTCTGCCTCACCTGAAGGGATGACATCTGAGTTGAGGAGGGCAGAGAGGTTGGTCGCCTGAAGGGGAAACCTGACATCTTCTATGGGGCTCCATGCTGACTTTCCATGGATCCTGGCTATGAAGTTGGCCACCTTGGGTCCTTTGGAAGCATCCATCGCGGGTCTGAGCAACAAAATATCTCTATCTTCACTTAGGGACTTATCGAGGATCCACTTGTCATCCCAAAAGTTGATATTACTACCATCTTCGAGGATCCACCTGGTGCATTTTTAGATGAGGTCTTTAGTTTGGGCCAGGGATCTCCAAAAAGCTGACCCATTGTGGGGCTGATGATCACTGAGAAAAGGGTGGTGCTGAAGATATTTCCTTTTCACTATGCGAACCCACTCGGTCTGGTTGCTGGTGAAGACTTTCCATGCGTGTTTGGCCAGGAGGGCAATGTTCATTTGGGATACCCTCCTGAGGCCGATCTCGCCTTCTCCCTTGGGCAAGAAAACCAGAGGCCAGGATACCAGCGGGATCCTTTTCTTTTCTTCGCTTCCAGACCAGAGGAATCTCTTCTGGATCTACTCAATGCGGGTGCTGACAGAGGTCGGGATTTTGAAGACGAACATGAAATACACAAGAATGCTCTAAAGGCAGGCGGAAGTGAGGGTAGCTTTAGCAGCCTGGGATAGGAGGTGGCCTTTCCAAGAAGCCAATTTCTTTTGAATCCTCTCTACTAAGTTGGTCCACAAGGCCTTGGAAGGGAAACCAATGAACAAGGGGAGCCCAAGGTAGGTGGTGGGGAGGGCTTCCGAGGAACATCCGAGGATCCGGGCTATCTTGACATGCCTTGCCTGGGGAGTGTGGATGAAGTAAATTTTGCTTTTTCGAAGATTTATCTCTTGCCCAACCGCGCTCTCGTACAACTTGAGGATATGCTTGATGGTTTTGGCCTGGACCACCGAGGCAGTGGTGGCCAGGATGGTGTCATTCACGAATTGCTGGTGGGAAACCGGGGCCAGCCCTGAGGCGGGTTTGATCCCTGAGATGAGCCCGTTCCTGGTTGCGCATGCAATGGTCCTCCCTAGGGCTTCGACCAGGATGATGAACAAGATCGGGGATAAGGGGTATCCCTGTCTGAAGCCTATGGATCTAGGAAAGAAGCCTACAAGGGATCCATTGACCAAGATGGAGAACCAAGGGGACGAAACACAATGTTTGATGAGATCAACCTAGGTAGGATGGAAACCAAATTTGAGGAGGACCTCGATCAGGAAGCCCCAACTGACTCTGTCGAAAGCTTTGTTCATGTCTAGCTTGAGAAGGAATGCTGGTTTCTTGGCTAGGGATGCAGAGTGCAATGCTTCGTGGATGATGATAACCCCGTCTGTGATGACCCTCCCTTTGACAGAAATCCCTTGGCAGGAGTCTATGATTAGAGGGAGGATGTCCTTGAGTCTGGTCGTGAGGGCCTTAGTTAAAATTTTGTATAAGACATTGCAGAGGTTGATGGGGCGAAAGTCAGACAAGGACTTGGCTGCTTGGATTTTGGGGATCAAGGCTATGAAGGTGGAGTTGATGCCACGAGGAATGAAGTCTAAGGACTGGAGGTCCCTGACGGCTGCACACACTTCTTGACCCACGAGCTCCCATAAGGCCTAGAAGAAATAGGGAGGGAAGCCATCTAGGTCGGGGGCAGTATCGACCTTCATGGAGAACAGGGTTGCTTTGATTTTTGCATCCACAAGGGGGCTAATGAGCATTTCGTTGGTTTTTGGGGAGATGGAGTGAGGGATGTGTTCGAGAAGGACCTTGGCCTCTTGAGGGGAGGATTGGGATGGGGTACCTAGGAGGCCCTGGAAAAAACTTGAGGTCTCAGCTCTGATTTCATCCTCGTCCCTAGTAGAACTCCCATCACTGCGAGTGAGTTCAAAAATTTTGTTAGTGCTTCTATTTAGGAGAGTAGACACATGGAAGAATTTGGTGTTCGCATCACCGTCTTTGAGCCACAGGGATCTTGACTTCTACCTCCAGTAGGTTTCCTCCCTTGCTAGAACATTATGAAATTCGCCTAGGATTCTGCGTTCCTCCTCCCTGGATCCGGGGTCCTGAGTGCCTTCCTGAAATTTGCGTTCTAAGTTTTCCAGCTTCTCCTTCAGGAGCTTTTTATTTTCAAAGATGTTTCCGAAGATGTCCCTGTTCCAGGATTTGAGGTTGTCTTTGAGGAACCTGAGTTTCTGGTGGAGCTGCCCAGAAGAGGTCCCTCCGAAGGGTTGGGTCCACCACAGGGCCACTTGCGATCTGAAGGTGGGGTGGTGGAACCACATAGACTTGAAACAAAAGGGATGCTTGGAGGAAGTAGGTCTGCTAGCTTCAAAGAGTAGGGGGCTATGATTGAAACCAATTTTTGGGGGGGGGGTCATGGAGGGTTGCATCTGTGAACAAAGGGATGACTTCTCTAGATAGGAAGACCCTGTCCAGTTTGACCTGGATGAGATTTACCCTAACTCTTTTGTTGCTCCAAGTGAAGTTTACTGCTTTTAGGTGGACGTCCATCAACTCGTTGGAGTCGATGAAAGCCCCGAACTCTTCCATGCTCCTAGAGCACACGGAGGATCCTCCATGTTTGTCTGAGGGAAATAGGGATTGTTGAAGTCACCTGCCAGGATCCAGGGAAGGGGCCTGAACGCTTCTCGCATGAGGCTAATCTCATCCCAGAGGGAAGCCCTTTCAATCGGGTTGTTGGGGGCATAAATGTTGGAGAGGATCCAGGTCTGGCGAGAAGCCAAGCTGTGAAACATGATGTTGATGATTCTAGGAGAAGATGAAATCAACCTCCCTTCGACTGTGGCCGGGTCCCACAAGCAAAGCAGACCCCCAACTGTTCCTTGGGCCAGGGTGAAGAGGAAATTGTTGTTGCTCCAGACTGCCTTGGCTGCTTTGGGAGATGAGTTCTCATCGAGTTTGGATTCCTGGAGAATGAGGATGGACGGGTTATGCTCCTTTCGAAGGTGGGCTAGGGTGCATCTCTTGGGGGCTCCATTGAGCCCTCTCACATTCCAAGTGAGGATCTTCATTTGGCACCTTTGGGGGGTCTCTCCTTTCCCTTGATGGGAGGGAGGTTTGGATCTCTTTGGTTCTTCTTTCAAAATATTAAGGGCATCAGATAGGAGGGTCATCTGGAGTCCATTGGCAATGTCATCTTCTACCTCCTTCCTTCTCTGTTCACCTAGGGTGGGACGACCTCTCTTTCTGTCGCTTCCATAATCGGGTGTGAATATTTTGCTACGGGTCCTCTTGGGACTGAATCCTTTTTGGGCTGAGTGGGAAGGGGATGGGCTACCGTCATCATCATTCTCAGACATCTCGAACCCGACCTCGAAAGTTGCCAGAGGGGGAGAAGGGGATCAGGGAGGGGGGACATTTGGGAGCGACGGGAGAGGAAATGGGAGGATCTGGGGGGGAGGCGACGGGATGCTCCGGTTGGTCTCCCAAGCCCAGATCCGGGTCGGGGAAGCCCGTGACCAGGGAAGGGGTTGGGAACGAAACTGTGGGGGAGGCCGCTGGAGAGGCGGGGGGATTAGGGATCAAAGGCGGGATAACTGGACCAACAATCGGATGAGAAAGGTCCATAGGGAGGACCAAGATATCAAAAATCTTAGGGTTAGGGTCGGGATGGGTACATACCTGGTCATTATATGCTATCGGGAGAGGGTCGACCTTTTGTTTCCCCTTATCAGCTGAATTTGGCCTCTTTTCCTACCAAGACGGGGGCCCTGAAGATCTCTAGTTGGGGTGCCCATTTTGGGACGAGCCGTGGTTGGGGAACCTATTGCTGGAGGGAGCCTTCGGGAAGGAGTCCTCGACCACAGGATCCTCTGAACGCTTGGTGAGGGGGCACTGGTTGAGAAGATGCCCTTGCATGCGACACTGAAAGCAGAAAGCTGGCTTGTTCTCGTACTCCAGAGGTTGGTGCCATTGGTAGGATTCCGACGTCAGGGTGACTGAGGACGAAAGCTCATATTCTAGGTTTGCATTAATGCATAAGCGGGCATGGACCATTCGAGATCCCGCCTTGGTTGCAGAGTCGAAAGCCACCAACTCTCCTATGGCCCTTGCGATGATTTTTAGCACATCCTCTTGCCAGAGGTGAAATGGAAGGTCTAGGAGCCAGACCCAGATCGGGGTAAAATTTATGCTCTAGGTATTGGGGTTGAAGTCTGTTGCCCAACATCTGAGGAACAGGCTTCTACGATTGAGGAACCAGGGCCCGCCCGTAAGGATCCGACTGGTGTCATCCCGGTTGTTGAGTTTGATGAGGAAGAAACCCTTCGAGAGGGCAATGATCTCCATATTCTTGGTGGTCTTCCATTTGGAGTAAGCCCAATGATGAATGGTTTCCATGTTCGGGCATCCCCCGACGAACTTCCCGACCAGGGAGAAGGATGCCCCTGAGATGTAGGTGGAGAAGACGTCAGGAGGGATGGAAATGTTCATCCCTTTCAGGGATAAGCCCGCGCTCGAGGTTTTGGGAAGGCTCACCTCTCCTGAGGTGATATGCACATAGGAGGGTTTACTGGGGCCCCCATGGAAGGTTTTCTCGATAGACTTGTTGGGGGGTTCTTTATCTGGGTGATCTGAGTGCGCATTCCCAGTGGGCCTGCTATCCCATCCTTGGCCTTGTCTGGGCTCGGATCCCCTATAGCATGCCAGGATCTACCCTGTTGGGACCCGCTTCTACCATTGGAGATATCTGGTCCTGCTCCCACTACTAGTTTCACTCCCGCTCCTACCATCCTCGTATTTTGGACTATATATATATATGTTATAATTTTGACACAACCTTGTTTTTTTCTTAAAAAGTAAGAGGTTATTTGGGCATTATGAATTTTGAGTTATATGTGGCTTTTAATGGGCCCATTCCCACTACAATATCACACATTTGGCATTAGGTATAAATAAAATATTTGGTTAGTGTGAGAAACCCTTATAACCTCGATGTTTAGGGCTAGACATCCCCATTCACCATAACCTCTCATAAGGGTGAGAGTTGAGCTTATCAATAAGAACCAAACACAACCATACACACCCATCCCCTCACACACTCGCCCACACATCCCCATACCACCATGACCTCTCATAAGGATGAGAGTTGAGCTTATCAATAGGGACCAAATACAACCATACACACCCATCCCCTCACACACTCATCCACACTATGGTTTGAACCTTGGACCTCCTGAAGAAGAGCCAAAGCCTGAATTGTTATGTTGTCCCATTGGAACCATAAATATATATGAATGTTATAATTTTGACACAACCTTATTTTTTTCTTAAAGAGTAAGTGATACATGTTTCTTTTAATAGGTTAGTGTAAGAAACCCTTACGACTGAAAATTAAGTAATACATTTTAATTTATTATATATATATTTTGTTGTCTAAGAGGTTATTTAGGCATTATGAATTTTGAGTTATATGTGGCTTCTAATGGACCCATTCCCACTACAATATCACACATTTGGCATTAGGTCAATTACACTATATTTAATTTACCTTTTTATGAAATATATTATTTATTTCCCTTAACCTGCTATGTTTTTTAATTTTGATATCATTTTTATTAAGAGATAGAATCTCTCCTGGTTAATTATCTTTTATAATTTGAATTTTGCTCAATCAAATATCAACAATTGGATTTGTTAAATTATTTGTTATTTTGTTGGTATTTCTAATATATTCTCTCCATTAATAATTGATGGTCATAAAAATAATGTTATTGTTGATTTAATTCCCATATCCATTATTCTTGACAACATTAATAGTATTATGTGAATCCCCCTCAATTGATTTTTGTCTCCATCATTTTTCAATGACAATCTTGATCCCTATAAGAAGAACCCTACCCTTTACATACTTGTTAATTGAAGTTCCATATGAGTATGAATAGCTGAAGATAATTTTTCCTTTATTATTTTAAAAACACCACTTGCACTTGCTTTTCTTCGATTTCCTTTAAAAGCACTATCAAATTTAATCTTGATGAATGAAAATTTTGGACATTTCCATTTTACCATAAATCAATGTGGATCCTTTGTGTTCACTCTATTGTTAGAGATGATCCTTGTATGTATATTTAACTCTTATAACAAAAAAACCAACATATTATTTTTCTAAATAAGATATTCCATGATGAGCATCATGACTATAAACATTATGCAAGAGAGACAATAATATGATTCCAAAATTGTATTCGATGCTTGGCTTTGGTTATTCTTCGAGAGGTTCAAGGTTCAAACTGTGGGGTGGGTGAGTGTGTGAGGGGGTGGGTGTGTGTTCATAAAAATAAAATTGTATTCGATGCTAAGATTTCTTATTAAATTTTTTATAATTTCTTTAGAGCTATAGAGTCCAACAAATAATGGCAAGATTCAATCCTCCACAAACACAATGCTTTAGCTATGAAACAATTAATTCAAAATTTCATCAACTCTTCCAATGTTGATAGAGCTACGCAGTAAATTCTCACTTTTTAAAAAGAAAACCCAAATGGGATAAACAAATGGACAAATAAGAAAATAGATCATCTTATGTTTCTAACTCATTCTCACACAAGGCACACATAAAAGGTCAATGATAGCCTCTTGTTTATAGACTATCATATTTAAGAATTTTCTTTGGTTTTCTAACCAAAGGAATGTTGAGGCCTTAGGGAGGCTTCAAGTTACCAAAATTTCTTCCAAAGTAAGTCCTTGGGGATATGGAATTCTTATTATTTCAAAATCAATATTTTGATTGCTTCAAATCCCTATATCCCATCTTGACCAAGGTATTCACCATATTTAAATAGATTCCAAACCAACCCACCATTCCACACAAAATTAGTCTCTTAAAACATATTTTTGGAGCTCATCCACTTATTGTCTAAGGTCCTCTTTCTCAACTAGATTACTAATAGAAATCCATGATCTAGAACTATTGCTCACATAAATATAATTTTTAACCTTTGAACCTCTACAAGCCAAATAGACCCCAACCAATGGTTACCATTTTGGATTAGAAACAAGAGTATACGGCTTAATTCAAGAATCAAATAAAAAAGTTACAAAATCAACCTCATTAACTATCCAACTAATATGTTTATTGAACAATTGTAAAATCTTTGATATGAAATTCATGTTGTCAAACCCCTTGGTAGGATTTGTTTTCTTAACATATTTATTTATTTATTATAATGGTAAATACAGGGTTTTGAAAGAGCTTGTACATTTTTACAAGGCAAAATAAAGTTATTCGGGTATTATAAAAACCACTTATAAGCCACTGTAGCACCCTAAAATTGGCACGGTTAAAAACCTTAGTAAAAGATAAAAGATAAAAATTTGAATTTTAACCCCAAAACCGCTCCAAAACTGCCTGCTACCCGTTTCCTCATTTTTCGCGCCATTTTTAGGATTTGTTTTGACCGTTGGACGATATCGTCATAGATTAGACGAGATCATCCCAGATCTGACGAAATCATCATGGACAGAACGTCCAGACGATTTTGTCCCAAAACCAAATTTTCATAATTAGCTTCTGTTTCAACAGCCTCTCCAACTTGGGCAGAAGCGCGTCTACGCAGTTGGAGATTGCCCTGTTGGAGATCTCCCATATTGGGATGATCCCCAACCTCTTAAACCTCTTCCTAAGCCTATATAAACTAGGATTTTCTAGTTTACCCCCCTGACCCTACATGACCCCCTTGATTCTGATTTCCCTGAACCCCTTAGCTGACAGATTTAACTCCTTATTCCCTCGCACTACTGTCTGTGTTCTATATTTTGCATTTTCTTGCAGGAATTCTATTGTTTTGCAGTCGAAGATAGCTCGGATCGTCGCAAATGATCTCGGACGATTACGGATGATCTCGTACGATTGGAGGCGATCCTGACTGTAGTCCAGATTGGGGGCAATCCGAGTCCAGAGTTTGCATTCCCTTAGCTTCCTCTGCATTTTTTTATATTGTATTTCTGCATTGTCTTGAATTATTATGTTTTTTGCATCTTGGAGTTCACCTCATTTAGCATAATCGCATGGTAAGGTTAAAATCAATCATTAAATCTATTGCATTTCCTTATTTGTTATTGGAATCCATTATTTAGGCATGTTTGCTGTTATTTCTACCATTATCCTTTGCTTCGCACTTGCATATTTGGTATTTCGCATCTATTTCTGTGATTGCAGGTTTCTGAATTCGATGAATTCATCAGATATCAGACGATCCTGTCTGATCTCAGACGATTACGTATGAACTGAGGCGATCTGGACTGCTACAAAACTCAGAATCTTCATCAAACATCCGAAATCAGGTATGACACATTCTAATTAGCATATTCTCTGTTATTAGCACTCATTCCTATTTTTTGTATCCATTTAAATTATCATTGGTAGATAGAATAGTTTAGATTCATCTTGGCCAAACCTAGGAGTTGAATGATTGAGTATAAAAATGAACACATCAAACCCACTATCAACCTAGGCATGGAAAGCGCCACTCAAAAGTTTCCTGGTGAACCCACCATCCATCGAAAATTCACCCTTATACTCCTCCCCGAGAGGCGGGACCTTCAAAGGGCCTCTCAGTCCGAGGTATTGTCCCATCCTTCTCGCATCCCCCTTCTGGGCACGGATCCTATAGCCTGAGGGTAAGGATGCGAAAAATTTGGAGCGATACATTTTGGTGAACCCGACGTGAAAACTAAAAACCTTTTGAAAACAATTCAAAAAAAAAAAAAAAAAAAAAAAAAAACATAAATGCATTTAGAATCAAAGATTGCATGTCATATTTAGATGGTAGATTATAACAAAAGACGAGTTGTCACCATTAATGTTGAAAATCAATTAGCAGCTATAGAGATTAATTCTGTACTTAGCGTACCTCAAACAAATAGGGTTCAACCTTTGTGGGACGAACTTAATAGGAGATTGAATCTCATTTCATCTAGAGCAACCGAACTTAGGCAAATCAAGAGGTTTGTCCTAGATAGAATCTTGGATCCCGATCAAGTGACTTTGTATCATGAGCTTCAGAGAGCTTGCCATAGGTGGTTAGCAGATAAAAGAGCCCTTGTGTCTTCTGAGTTGTATACCTTTGAGGAATACCTCGATAATGCAGTTGTAGTACATAAATTTTTGTCTCGTATAGAGGATCAGGAGGTCGTTCTTACGGATAGACAAAGATGGTATAGAGTCCCCAGAGCTGTGTTATATCGAGAGTATTGCCATGAAATCTATTTTTACAAATCAGAGTCAGAAGTAGATAATATCACTATAGCACACTTTATCAAGTTCTTGAAAAACCATTTCCAATTTGAAGAGGAGCATTTTATGACTCCTGATGAACTTGATCCTATCAATGACATTCATAAACTATTTTTAGAAAACTAAGCTATTATTCTATTATTGTTATTTCTTGCATTTAGTGTGCTATTTGTTGTCTTTATAAAGCATAAAAAAATAAAAAAAAAAATCAAAACATTTTATTTTTAAGCATCATAGTAGGTATATAATTAATATATACCTCCCAAATCTATTGCAAATATATCAATATATATATTTGCTAAAATCTAAGATTTAGACATAATGACTAGACTCAGGAATGGAAAACAAATTGAGGTAGAAGAAGATTGGTTAAGGAAAATAGAGAATAACCCAGATGTCCTTCCTGAAGACCCAATTCAGGAAGAAGGAACTCTAGACCAACAAGAAGAAGATTATGTTGATGCAAATGAACAAAAGGAAAATGATAGAGAGGAAGGATCCTCATCTCCTAAAATAACTCCAGAAGGAACTGTTACTTTTGAAAACATGGAACATTTTTGGAAATTTCTCCATACTAATATTGGCACTCTTAATAGAGCAGTTCATATGGATAAAGATCAAATTAGTGACACTCAAGCAACCCTAGAAGACATATATCACACACGCACTAATCCTTTGTCCTTCATTGATCAAGAGAGTGATCAAGCTGGACCGTCCAATTTGGACATGGCTACTATAATCCAAAACACCCGACAACAACAGGTTACCCAACTACCTAGAGTGCCTGTTACTAAACCAAGGGTTATTTCGACACAAAAGAAACCTTCATTCACTGCTCTACTTCGCCAAGCTATCGACCAATATACCTCAAATCAACAAAAGCCTAAAACAAAACCAAATGTTAATTTCCAACAATCTGGGATACAACATAATGCTACCACAAATCTTCTTCATAATACTCTTCCTACCAATCATTTGCATAATAGCAACATAGCATCTAATCCTTATGTCCCACCTTCCTACGCTCACAAATCCCATGCTCATGTACCACCGAACCAATATGGTGGGCAAACTGGTAATCTGGAAGCCATGGTGAAATAGTTAACCTCCCGTATGGACCAAATAGATCCCTACCGTCCCTCGTACAATTATCGAGAGATGTGTAGTCAACCTCTAGATCCTATAGTTGTAGCACAACCATATCCTAAATGCTTTCCCATGCCTGTCCTACCTATATACAAAGGAACCGAAGATCCCATAGAGCATCTTCGTATGTTTAGGATAGCATGTCATGATATATCACATGATGACTTGTTATTACTAAAAATGTTCCCAAAAAGTTTAGGAGGGATGGCATTGGAGTGGTATTATCAATTGCCCACTCATTCTTTGAGAAATTTCGAAGAGACCGTTGAGTCTTTTGTGCACCAATTTAGTGCCTATATTGAAAGACATGTAACTATTAAAGATTTGTACAACCTAAAACAAGACAAAGATGAGTGTTTTGCTGACTTCTTAGCTCGATGGAGGCAGTTGATAGGAAAATTACACTTTGTGTTACCTTATCGAGAAATGTTGGATATTTTTATCAATAATTTACAAGAGCAACTATCCTATGAATTATCAACTGCTACCTTGACCACCTTCGATCAAGCTATAGATTTAGCCCGAAGAGTGGAAGATGCTCTCATTAGAAGAGGTCAGCTCAAAAAGAAAGATGATGAGAAAACATCCAGAAATCCATACAAAAATAAACAAGTTGTGGGTGATGGAGTCACTGATAGCAGAAACATTGCCAATGTTAATACTGCAAAAACAATAGAGAAGTTCATATTGAAACCTCCTGATAAACCACCTCAAGAATTTACTAGGTTAAATCAACCTTTATCAACCATTCTCCCGCAATTACTAGCACGAGGATTGATCCAATTACCGACTATCCGGGAACCTGATCCAACCATACCCGGATACAAAGCTGATTTACATTGTGATTTCCATAGAGGACCTGGACATGCTACCAACTCTTGTAAATGATTAAAACATAAAATACAAGATTTAATTGATAACAATGAGATGGAGGTACAAGCCTTTCAACCTAAACAAAATCCTACTAGTAATGTTCAAAAGAACACCCTTCAAAGTCGAGAATCAGAATGCCAATCAATCATTGGACATATTTCAACATCCTTTACCAAAACATGGCAAAGAGGTGGCTAATCAAATTGAACATCATAATGTTCCCCCTCCTACCCGATATGTAGGAGCCATTAGTGGGCATTTACCTATTCACGATCTAGAAATATTTGACACAACTTTATCCATGGTTACGTCCAGACCCCTATATAATACTCAAACACCTGATCTTAGTGATGTAGAATCTGATACTGAAAGTGAAATAGACATCACCTCAAATCAATCGAATAGTTCTGAAAATGAATCAGATCCTATTCAACCTATCACAGATTCTATGGTTCCGAAAGAACCATTTCCTAGAAGAGTTACTACTCGACCCTCTTCTCATCAGTTCCTTTCTAATGAACAAGCCATAAATGCTAGACCGAGACCAATTCATCATCCTCAAAATAATATTGTAGGTACCATCGGAGTCGTTACCAGACAACAGGCTCAAAATTCTCAACAGGATCAAACTCAGAATGATGGATCAGCTCCATTTATTTTGAAAAATCCCAATAAATGGAATCATATGTCTAATGTTCAACCTAAGCCTCCGTATAATATTAATGAACAATTATCCAATACTACAGCTAGAATTTCCCTTTTGGACCTTTTAAGATCTTCTCCTACCCATAGGGATGAATTAATGCTCACATTAAGCCAAATGATGGTACCACAAAATATTCAGCCTGAAGCCATGACCAATACTATCATCACTCGAGAAGTCGATTGTATTGACTTTCGAGATAGAGATATACCACAACATAGTTTACATAAGGATAACCCTTTATATATTACTGCCCTAATTGGGGACGTAGCCGTTAAACGCGTCTTGATTGATAATGGTTCATCTTTAAACATATGCACTTTTGACTTCTACCAAATATTTGGCTTTAGGAGTGACGAAATGAAAAGAACGGATATGATCATAAAAGCCTTCAATGACGAGACACAAGAAACGTGTGGAGTCATTACTATACCCTTGCAAGTTGGTCCTAGAACCCTAGATATGACCGTGTTTATTGTACATTGCCCTGCATCGTACAATATACTTTTGGGTCACCCTTGGATCAACGCGATGCGAGCAGTTCCATCCACTTTACATCAATGTGTTAAATTCAAATTCAAAAACCAATTGGTTACCATTCATGGTGACCCTAGACCCTTTGATATGTGTGCTTTGGCAGAACCAGTTGGAGTTCAATTTTGCCCTGCTTTGTCATCCACACATCCTAATTCTCGTCAACTGCCCAAACATGTGAAACACTCACCCATAACATCACCTACCCCATCAACTACACCTCTACATATAGCTCAACCACTTTCTGAACAAACCCCATTAGGACCTCGAAAAGATCCCAGAACTACAACCAATGCTTCTTGTTTTACCCCTATAACTTCCACACCGATAGACTCATCCATCGATATCCCTATAACATCTCCTACAAGCATCCTTTCCACATCAGAAGATCTAAGAAATGTTCCTTCTACCTCTTACGCTCTTACTGATGAACTCCTACCCGATTTATCTAAAATTCTTATATCAGAAGAGATCAACACTGCCGTGCAAGCTTCCCTTGTTTTAAATAAACTCCCACCTTCTCCTCGTACCTTGGGCCTCCCACAACCTATGGGAAGTATCTACCAAGTCGAAAGTTGTGCTTTTGTTTATAAGGGATATGATTGGGGAAGAATACCCTGAAACATCAAGACACATTGTGATGGATATGCTCGATGCTATTTTGCTAATGAATATATTAAAGCTAAACCCATAATGCTTAAATTGGGCTATAAAGGGAAAGGTTTGGGACCTTTCCAAAATGGTATGAAGGAACCTATTGAGGTAGAACCATGGCCTGCCCGATGCGGTGTGGGCCTATTTCCTAGTAAAGGTCAACCCTTCCCATTTGAGGAGGATGACCATCTTACATGTTATCAAGATTATCTCGATAAACAAGATTCTTTGCTTTCAAAAAATAATCCCTTTACCTGTCATATGCTATCTCTCGCCTACCCTGAGATGATTGCCGAATCCGACGATGAGTTGGAAGGGGATATCTTCCATGATGTCTCCGTTGATGATTTATTACATAACAAATTTTATTTTGATGGCTCTATACCTAGTATAGCCCAGCTTGAGGCCTCGACTCCTCAAGACGAATTATCCAAGCTAACCTTGGAAGAATTACAAGAATTGGGTGTTTCACCCGCCCCACCTAATTTTGAGAGAGATTTACATATGGAAGTCGAAAATGGTATAAAAATTAACATTGGAACCGAACATAACCCTCACATAATCAATATTGGATCAGAATTAAGTCAAGAAAAACAAGATGAATACATTTCATTTCTTAAAGACTATGAGGATGTCTTTGCCTGGACATATGAAGACATGCCAGGTCTGGACCCTTCTGTAGTCATGCATCATCTAGTAGTCCATCCAGATGCTAAACCTGTTAAACAAAAACTTAGAAAAATGCATCCTAAAGTGGCCTTACTAGTCAAAACAGAACTAGAAAAACTGTTGAAAGTTATTTTTATACAAGCCATTGATTATGCTGAATGGATCTCAAATGTAGTTCCAGTAACTAAGAAAGAAGCCACTAAAGTTAGGGTTTGTACAGACTTCAGAGATATTAATGTTGCCTGTCCTAAAGATGATTTTCCTCTTCCTAACATGGATCAAATCATTGATTTTACTGCTGGAAGTGGAATGATATCCCTAATGGATGGATTTTCTGGTTACAATCAGATCAGGATAGCTCCTGAAGATCAGGCTAAAACAACCTTTATTACCCCTTGGGGAACCTTTTGTTGGAAAGTAATGCCATTTGGTTTAAAGAACGTAGGCGCAACCTATCAACGAGCTATGACTTATATCTTTCATGATATGATGCATGATATTCTACATGATTATGTAGATGATATTATAGCTCGTTCCATCAAAGAAGATGATCATTTAAATGACTTGAGAAAAGTATTTGATCGGTTAAGGGAGTATCTTATCCGATTGAATCCAGCCAAATGTATCTTCGGAGTTAAGTCCGATAAATTATTGGGGGTTATAGTTTCCTTACGTGGCATTGAAATTGACCCTCTCAAGATCGTGGCTATCACTGATATGCCCGCACCCACCAATATATCTGAATTACGAAGTTTACAAGGTAAGCTTCAAGCTATTCGTCGCTTTATTGATAAGTTGGCAGATAAAACTGGACCCTTTCTTAAACTTCTTAAGAAATATGTCTCTTTCCATTGGGATGAAGAATGCCAAGAAGCATTTGAACTCCTCAAGCAATATCTCCTCCAACCATCGGTGCTTTCCCCACCTAGATCTGATCGTCCATTTATTCTGTACATTTCTGCTTCCGATTTTGCCTTAGGAGCTATGTTAGCTCAGCTTGACGATGAGAAGAAAGAGCGTGCTACTTATTACATCAGTAGAACCCTAATCAGTTATGAAACTCGCTATACCATATTAGAGAAGTTATGTCTTGCAGTCATATTTTCCACACAAAAACTATGACATTATATGCTCAGTCAAAAAACGTATGTTATTGCCAAATTCGACCCTTTGCGATATCTTATGAGTCGACCGTATTTATCTGGTCGCACAACCAAGTGGGTTCTTGCGCTAAGCGAGTTTGAACTCACGTTTATAGGACAAAAGTCTGTTAAGGGTCAAATCATAGCAGATCAATTAGCTACTGCACCCTTAGAGTCTACCCATCCCCTCATCATTGAGCTTCTCGATGAATGCCTTAAATTAGAGGCAGACCATCCTGAACAATGGTCCCTATACTTTGATGGAGCCCGATGTATGAGTGGGGCTGGTGCGGGTATTATTTTAATATCTCCACAAAAACATCTTATACCTCTATCCTTTAAACTAACGTTTGCTTGCACTAATAATACTGCTGAATATGAGGCTCTTATCCTTGGCTTACGAGCTGCTTTGGCCCTAAAAATTAAAAATTTATTAGTTTTTGGTGATTCCCAACTTGTCATAAATCAAATCAATGATGTTTATCAGACCAGAGATGATAAATTACGCCCATATAAAGCATATGTTTTGCAGTTATTATCCTTGTTTGATCAAGTTACTTTGGAAGCTATTCCTCGAACTAGCAATCGTGCGGCTGACGCTATGGCTGCAGTTGCATCTCTTTTACCCTTGGAGTTAGATGATGAATATGCTACCATCATTATTCATCGACTCCAGGAACCCACTTCAAGCAAATCATGCTTAGAACCTTTGGATGTGTTTCTAATCAACGAAACTACTCCCGAACCATGGTACACTGATATATTTAATTTTTTGCAAAATGGAACCTTCCCTGATGGTTATACTAGCAACCAACGTCGATTATTACGTAGACGAGCAAGTCGCTTCGTAATTGTTGGTAATACCTTGTATAGGAGATCTTTTGAAGGCATATTATTAAGATGTTTAAATCTAGAAGAATCTAGATCAGCTTTGAGCGAAGCCCACGATGGATCTTGTGGAGGACACTTTAGTGGTAACGCCATTGCTAAGAAGCTCCTTCGGATAGGATATTTTTGGCCTACCATGGAGAATGATGCACATGATTATGTGCGCCATTGCGACAAGTGCCAGAAACATGCTGACCTTGTCCATGCGCCTGCACAAGAGCTGCAGGCTATTTCATCTCCTTGGCCCTTTTCAAAATGGGGCTTAGACATCATTGGGAAAATCAACCCTGTGTCATCTGATGGACACAAATTTATCATAACCGCTACGGAGTATTTCACAAAATGGGTTGAAGCTATGCCTTTAGCTTCTTGTACTGGAACGCAAGTTTCCAAATTTATTTTTAATCAAATTATTTGTAGGTTTGGCATTCCTGCCAATCTCATTTCCGATAATGGAACTTGTTTCAAAAATAAATATGTCAAAAAATTATGTCAAAAGTATAAAATTCAACATCGTTGGTCCACTCCCTATTATCCTCAGGGTAATGGCCAAGCAGAAGCATCTAATAAAACATTACTTAAAATTCTCAAAATACTGGTCAATAAATCCGGTCGAGATTGGCACATCCAATTATATCCTGCTTTATGGGCCTATCGAACTAGTGTTCGCACCCCCACTGGAACTTCACCTTTCGTTTTGGTTTATGGCGCTGAAGCTATTTTTCCATTTGAATTAGAAGTTCCTTCTTTGGCTCTACTACTTCAAGATACTGAAGTAGGGGATGAATATCGTGCTGGCAGATTTAGTCAGCTGGAACTTTTAGATGAAAAGTGCATCAATGCTTTAGAGCATCTTCGTGCCTACCAAAACAAGCTTAAGAGAGCATATCTCAAGAAAGTCCACCCTCGATCCTTTGAGATCGGCGACCTTGTCTTAAAAGAAAATAAAAAAAATACTAATGCTACTAAAGACCTTAAAGGTAAATTCGAGCCCAACTGGCTTGGACCATATATCATCACTGCTAAATTTGGATCGGGAGCATACAAATTATCTACCTTAGATGGTAAAGAACTTAAAGAACCTATGAACATTATGCATCTCAAACGCTACTATGCATAAAACATTGAGTCATTTCATCATTTGTATATACTGTATTTTGCATATTGTTTCATTTTTCGCCATTTCTATCAAAATATTTTTCAAAGAACAATAATAATATTTCTTCTTGCAATTCCATCAATTAAAATCAAATACAAAAACATCAAAATTGTCAAAATCTTCAAAAACATTTTTTTTATATATACCTGTCAATTATTGGAATTTACAGTTATATTTTCAATTATTTTAGATAAATGAGCATTTATTTGGAATCCCACACTTTCACACTCACATGAATAAATATCTTGATTTTATTTTGTATGATTATTAATCTCTCTTATATCAAAGTCCACATTGGCATTAAATAACATTTTGAGCATAGAGAACTGATCTTGTTATTTACTTGAACCAAGTATATCTTTTCACATTAAAATGATTTCATTGCAAATTCAATATGATGCTACATAGTAGACGTGGTTTCTTGAGCGAAAAGTTTCCCCTGCTATCCTATCATGCACATGGTCTAGAATCTTTGAGAATTGACAAAAGGACAAGCTCACCCCTACCCAGAATAAAAATCCCTTGCTCTACAGCTAATCTGAGCAAGTATCCCTAGCATAGGAAGAAAAGAAAAATGCAAGAAAAAGAGAAAAAGAAAAATGTTATTTTGTATCATCACAACAATATTTCAGCATTATCTCAAAAATCAAGCAAAAATACAAAAAAGAAAGAAAAAGAAAAAAGAGCAAAAGAGAAAAGCAAAAGCAAAATGCAATAAAATCCTTTCCCTACCCCTTGAAAAGAAAAGAAGGGTGAATGAGCTTGAATCCCTGGAATTCTCAATTATTCAAAAACTGTGAGGTAAGCCCCATAACAGGTGGTTTGTGCCCAACCCGCTTGGCCTTGGGTAATTCCTAGCGTGGTGATATGTCTGTCACATTAGCGACCTTCTTTTGTACAGACCTATATCGGCTTATGGATTAGCTAGCTCTTGATAACCTAACTTGCACAATAGTCTGGTACGGTTATATGCATATAAATCATGGTTAACGAACATTCATTTGGTTAAAGCAAATTGCTTGTATCAAATTATCTTGCTCAAAATTGGTAAATGAACAATACAATTGCACACACATTTGTATTTGAGAGATTTTGTATCATTATGATAAATCAAGATCGGTAATGAACTCACATTTGCACATGAGGATCCCTTATAAACCTACATTTGTTTTTGAGATAATTTAAAATATTCCTGTAATTCTTTTCGAAATAATTTTATCCTCTTATTTCAGAATTTTGTTTTGTATAAAAACAATTATATACATTGTGTCACAAAATTGCAAAACGATTGCAAACAACATGTTCATCATATTATTATTTTCTGTTTATCAAAAATCAAAAATCAAAAAAAAAATCAATCATGCAATAAAACTAAAATATTTATTTTATCTTTGGATTTCGCGATGATGGTATAAGTCTATACCTATAATTCTATGCCTAGCGCAAACCATTGTTCTAATTTTATTTTCCCATCCATTTTAAAAACACATATGGCTTACATCATTATGTTACACAATTGTGCTTCAAAACGAACGAACACTTATTCTATTTCATGTCATTATGTCAAAACATTTCATCTTGCAACCATGGTATAATTTCTAAGGAATTATTCAAAAATTTATCACACTTAGGAATTTATCCCTAGCAAAAATCACTTTTAAACATATTTCATGCATAATTTTGTGGAAAAAATCTGAAAACAAATTATCACCATCATCATTTTCATCATCACAACACAAAGTCTTAAGACAGTCTCTTAAGCACTCTTTTACTTTTAGCAATATTTCTATACTAGGACTAGCTTGACGACCTAGCGAGCGGCGACTCCATGAAACGGTCTATAACAACGACAATGTCCTTTGAAATTATTGTTAGAAGTCCCTTTTATTTTTCATCAAAATCACACCAAAACAACCAATTTATGCACATCAGATTATTTCATTTACAAATTTTATGGCATGACATAACATTATAATTTATTTCCAACGACATAATTACATGAATCAACAATTCAAGCATCATAATACAACATATACACAAGTCATATCATCAAAAATAATCTATATATATCATCAATCAATTATCTACATCATCTAGATTGGTATGCCACAATCAAAACCCTGGCATACTCAATCCCCTCAAAAACAAATATATATATACATATATCATAAATCTGCACTCTACAGTAGCTAGCCTCGAGAAGCCCTCGAGCTCTCAGCCTCATCTCCTCCCCCACCCTGACGTGGAGGAGGTGGTCCCATAGAGGTCCGGGCCGTATCTCGGGTCCTCGTCATCGATCGTGAGGATGTCCTCGATGATCCCATCATGATCGGCTCTGCAATGGGGGCTGGCAATGATATCCTCTGTCCCTCTGGGACCACTTGATAGTACAACCCCTGGTAAAATGTGGTCTGAGCAATAGACCATGCCAGATCTCGAGTGCTCACTCCTCCGCCCCGAGCTCTGAGCCATGTAGCCTCATCCTGCAGTGTCTGCACCTGAGCTCGGAGGTGGGCAACCTCAGCCTGGAGAGCCATCGTCTCGCTGCTCTCCCCTACCTCAACACCCTTGCCCTTATCAGGCGATGGTGGTCTCTCCCCCTATTGTGAAGGGAGTCTCTCCTCCCTCCGCCCTGTCTCCCGTGGCCTCTGTGGAGCCTGACCCATCCATTGGCATCTCTCCTATGGGGACCATCGCTGCTCTCTCCTCTCATGACCCCGTGCTGCCTCAATGGCCGCCTGGCACCGCCTCCCCATCCATCGCACAACCACGTGCATCGGACCCTATGCCCTCGTCATCCGAGGAGGGCGGATGCCTACGTACCAGGCATCATAGCCATCTGCAACCCCAACGTCATCACCATCCATTGGCTAGATGGGGGCATCATCCACATCCTGACTCTAGAATCATTGCATGTCTGGAGCCCCGCTCAGTGTAGTACTATCTCGAATAGTTTAGGAGTACTCGTAATCCCTGAGAGAAGGGATCCCTTATTGTAGACCGAACTATCGTAGTACCCGATCGTAGCGGTGGAGCTCTACCTCTCCCCACTCCATCCTCAGCCAGTAGACTCGCCTGATGCGAGCCAGCTCCTGCCCATCCTCTGCCCACCGGGGTGCTCTCGCCATGGCCTCCAGGTGATCTAGTCTGGGATGAGGTCATCTAGCAACCTTCGAGACATCGGCAGATCTATCCGCCATTGTGACCCTCTCTGTAGCCACCAATAGAAAACTCGGGGTCTCTCCCGGTCAACCCCTATCAATGGGAGCCCTACCGGCCTTCGCATCGCAATGTGCTCCCAGCACCAAACCTGTAGCAACGATGTCAAGACCAGACATCGACCTCCCTTGTATACGACCCCATGCAGGATCCTATACAAGCGGTAGAGTACAAAGCTGCCCCATGCAAATCTGTACCCGTGGTCTCTCATGTCATAGACTATATCTGAGAGGAGCCATGGTAGCCTGCACCCGCTCTGGTGGCACAACAGTAAGCCACCTACCACCCCTGCCAAAACTTGAGTCAGCCTAGATGCCCCAGGCATCTGTCGTAGAGACTCGATGTTCACCCCGCCCTTCTCCAGGGCGAAGCTCGGGTCTCCAGTCAGCCTCATCATCGCCTGGCCTTGATTGGCCGTCGGCATCATCAGCCGTCCTTGTATGGGGATCCTCATGATCCTCCATACGTCCTCTAGTGTGGGAGCCATCTCCCCTGTCGGTAGCCAAAAATAGGATGACCTCGGATACCATCTCTCTGCTAGGGCTGTCAGTAGCCCCATGTCAGTCGGTACTTGTGGCATCTCTGCCACATGTTGTAGCCCGACCTGTCCTAGTCGGTCATGCTCTGCCTGGTCAAGCACGGCTATGTCATCTCTTAGTCCATCGTATTTCCATTCTCGGCTCTTTAGTAATCCCCTCTACAAAACAAATAATAACAACAAAATTTATTAATAACCAATCAGTAAAATCAAATTAAACACATTTTAAAATCAAGTTAAAGATGTTATCATCCACCATCGGATGATATCATCCTAAATTTGGCAAAATCATCCTTTGTAGGATGAATTCATCTCCGATTTCGCAAACTTGGGGATCACCCCTTGTTGAACGGGATCACCTCTAATTCGTTGACTTCGCCCTCGGACGAAATCGACGATCTAGGGACGATTTCGACGAAATAGGGACGATTTCGTCCGGACGTCGTCGACGGCCTAAAAATGGCCGCGATGTCCCAAATAATCAAAATTTAAATCCACAAATTGCACAAAGCAAAATCAAAACTAATCTACTAGGCTTAGATCCTTACCCATAGCCCGCGTCGGACCTCTGTCGCTCTGTGCGCTGTCTCCACCATTTTCTCTCTGTAGAACTTTGAAACAGTAAAGATGAACAGTAAAAATGAATTAGGGTTTTACCCTATTTTTCTTAATTTTATTCAACATTTTAATTTTTACCTTTCCATGTTTTACCTCAAACGTTCGATTTGGGTAAAAACACGGAGGGGGCACCATAGTCAGCAGTTGTACGATTCGACCAAGAATCGTCGTCTAAAAAATTGAGTACATTTTTGCTTTCTCGTAAAACGGGAAAAACTCGTCTTTAACGCATTTTCTTCGAAAATTCGCTAAAGAGGGGGCAAAATGTAGCACCCTAAAATTGGCACGGTTAAAAACCTTAGTAAAAGATAAAAGATAAAAATTTGAATTTTAACCCCAAAACCGCCTGCTACCCGTTTCCTCATTTTTCGTGCCATTTTTAGGATTTGTTTTGACCGTTGGACGATATCGTCACAGATTAGACGAGATCGTCCCAGATCTGACGAAATCATCATGGACAGAACGTCCAGACGATTTTGTCCCAAAACTAAATTTTCATAATTAGCTTCTGTTTCAACAGCCTCTCCAACTTGGGCAAAAGCGCATCTGCGTAGTTGGAGATTGCCCTGTTGGAGATCTCCCAGATTGGGATGATCCCCAACCTCTTAAACCTCTTCCTAAGCCTATATAAACTAGGATTTTCTAGTTTACCCCCTGACCCTACATGACCCCCTTGATTCTGATTTCCCTGAACCCCTTAGCTGACAGATTTAACTCCTTATTCCCTCGCACTACTGTCTGTGTTCTATATTTTGCATTTTCTTGCAGGAACTCTACTGTTTTGCAGTCGAAGATAGCTCGGATCAGCGCAAATGATCTCGGACGATTACGGATGATCTCGTACGATTGGAGGCGATCCTGACTGTAGTCCAGATTGGGGGCAATCCGAGTCCAGAGTTTGCATTCCCTTAGCTTCCTCTGCATTTTTCATATTGTATTTCTGCATTGTCTTGAATTATTATGTTTTTGCATCTTGGAGTTCACCTCATTTAGCATAATCGCATGGTAAGGTTAAAATCAATCATTAAATCTATTGCATTTCCTTATTTGTTATTGGAATCCATTATTTAGGCATGTTTGCTATTATTTCTACCATTATCTTTTGCTTCTGCACTTGCATATTTGGTATTTCGCATCTATTTCTATGATTGCAGGTTTTTGATGAATTCATCTGATGAATTCATCAGATATCAGACGATCCTGTCTGATCTCAGACGATTACGTATGAACTGAGGCGATCTGGACTGCTACAAAACTCAGAATCTTCATCAAACATCCAGAATCAGGTATGACACATTCTAATTAGCATATTCTCTGTTATTAGCACTCATTCCTATTTTTTGTATCCATTTAAATTATCATTGGTAGATAGAATAGTTTAGATTCATCTTGGCCAAACCTAGGAGTTGAATGATTGAGTATAAAAATGAACACATCAAACCCACTATCAACCTAGGCATGGAAATTGCCACTCAAAAGTTTCTTGGTGAACCCACCATCCGTCAAAAATTCACCCTTATACTCCTCCCCGAGAGGCGGGACCTTCAAAGGGCCTCTCAGTCCGAGGTATTGTCCCATCCTTCTCGCATCCCCCTTCCGGGCACGGATCCTATAGCCTGAGGGTAAGGATGCAAAAAATTTGGAGCGATACAGCCACCATCACACTTATTACACAACTCAAAAGTTATTAAAACAAAAATATTACTACTTGCTAGTGCAAACTGTCGTAGATAAACTACATATGGCTATAGATCATAGCTTAAATTATTTGTCATTTTTCCCAATTGGATTAGGCTGGTGTTGTTTGCCTTGCACAACTAACCCCAATTTGGGGACCCACTTGAAAATTTTGATGTTCATGTAGTTTCAGTTTGTATCATCTATTTTTGTTCATGATGTCATAAAGAAATCAACCAAAATCAGAGGGTTTTTGTTGTTATATTTTTAGCGCCGAATAGTTTTGTGATCAATTTGTTTGATCTATTGTTGTGTTTGTTCTCATGTTTTTATTAAGAAATCCCCCACTTTCAAATACCATGTGGAACTTATACATCAATGAAAATAAATATATAAAATATATAAAAATAACAAATAAAAAATAAAAGGAAATAAAATAAATAATAATGAAAAGAGTTATATTTTCACTTTTATCAAAAGTGTTTTTATAAGAAATCCCCCACTTTCAAATACCATGTGGAACTTATACATGAATGAGAATAAATATATAAAAATAAAAAATAAAAAATAAAAGGAAATAAAATAAATAATAATGAAAAGAGTTATATTTTCACTTTTACAAAAAGTGTTTTGAAATAAATCACCTTTATACTTTTGTATTATGGATTTGTACTAAGTGTTTTCAAATATGCAGGGTACAAAATTTAGTGGTGCGGTCATCGAACCCAGACTGCAAGGCACCACCAAGTGGTAAGGTTCAGAGGAGCGCGATCAATATGGGTATGAATACTAGGGAGCCTCTCAAGGGCATAGCTGAATCATACGCTATTCGGGGTGTTTGCATTGATAAACCGTCCATGGTAAGGTCGTCGGCTACATGTGGGACTTCAAAAGTGCAATCTCTATATCAAATATGAATTGAAAGGATGAATGGTTTAGTTGCTTTAGATCCGAACTCAGTGCAGGCTATGGATTTTGTAAAAGAACATCTTGGTAATTGTATTAGCTCATGAGTGAGTGCATTCGATGGAATCTTGGCGGTATTTCAGAAGAGCTTCCATTGGCTTCTTGTGGTGAATGGGCTGGATATTTTTCACTTGAAGCTACGAAGGAGAAAAGAGTAAATTACATCAAAATATACGGAGGAGATGTCGAAATGATTCGTTCGTAGATTAAGGCAATGTCGTCATCAACAGACGATGGCAGATGTTCTATCCCAAAGACTTGGTTTACATAGAATATCAAATGCAGTGTGTAATTCACTATGTTACTGTGCTCAATTTGGATGGCTTCCACAACAGGTGATGTTGGTGGATAAAGTGCAATGTAGGCAACAAGTGGAGTCGGAGGACCTTCAAATCATTGGTAACACATAGCAGTGACAACGACTAATGTCAATGACATGTCAACTGTAAATTATGGAGCTTACATAATATCTCAATATGATTGAAAGCACTCGTACATAATATCAAGTCTTGTAGACCGAAAGCATAATCAAATACTCATCAAAATAGGTTGGTCTGGTTGCAAGTATGGCATAAGACAATGAATAAAATGGTCTACATTAATGTAATGCACCCGATAACTCTGCTAAATTCCAAGACAAGGTTGCATTTTAATTCATCTTACAAAGACCAAGGTGGTGTCCTTCAAAACTAGACATAAAGCTCTAAACTATGGATGAAGTGGGTTATCAAAATTTTAAAATATTAGCATTACTAGTGGGAGATAAAATTCCAAAAGAAGCTAAACTTGATGCAAGGCGATATATGACCATAACTGCAACATAGGGCATAGCAAAACAATATATGGAGCCATTTGTAAGCATAAGAAATCAAGGGATAGACACATGTTCCTTACGATTACATCGGTACAACAATAGGGAAGAAGCATAAGTACAAGGCATGAATGAAGTTATTTTACATGATTAATAAAAACCAATTCCAAGGATAATGTAAGCAGCATGTTGGAAAATAGTAATGCTATATTAAAATGTCATCACAATCACCATCACTAACCATCACTAGTGACACGAAGGTAACATAAATAGAGGGTAGGGTCATTACGAATGGAGCAAAAGAAAAAAAGTGAAGGAGAATAGACGCGATGGTTATAAGAGAAGGAGAAGACGTTATGAAATCGAACGAGTGGGAGATGTAAAGAAGAGTTGGAAACTATTAATAACCATTGAAATTCATGAAACAGGGTTGGAGAATATTTGGAACAGGTGCATGTAGGATTTCTGAGTTGGTAGAAGAAACTTTCCTCCCTTGTTGTTGGACTGCATCAAATTTCACCATTGTAATTTGTTGAAGCAAGGTATTTAGGAAAGTGTATTCATTTAAAATATTTCATGTTGGCAATATATTGGAAATTTTGATGAGTTTTATGCATGCTATGGCAAATTCATTTATTTTTTTAATATATTGTGTTATTCCATAGAAGATTGCACCACATTAACTTTGGACAGTGTGAAGACAGGTCAAACTAATGTTGATTTAACGCAAGATGTTTGTTTATACAAATTCGATTTGAAGTTTTAAGAGTTTCGACAACTTGTTCTTTATTTTATTTTCTCTAACCTTAGCCATTTTTACCTTTTTTTTTTTTAAATTTCATAAAAAAAAATACACAAAAAATAATAAAAAACTAAAACCCCAAAAGAAAGAAAGATGGAAATTTCAAGAATTAAATTTCAAATTTTCATGTTCACATAAATTCACATTTTTTAACGGAAATTTGAAATTTTAAACTTTGCACGTTTTTTCCAAATAATCAAATTAATTCATTTAAAAAATAGAAATTTCAATAAATTCCAACTTTTCATTAAAATGAATAATTAATATGACATTCCAAAGTTACATTGCAAATTTAGATTCAATCACTTCATTTTTATTTTCAAGCAAATCTTAACAATCAAAGATAAAATTTGTTAACAAAAGAAGATAAAATTTGGTTAACAAAAGAAGATAAAATTTGGTTAACAAATGAAGATAAAATTTGGTTAACAAATGAAGATAAAATTTGGTTAACAAAAAAAGATAAAATCTGACCCAGGTGTTGTAGGTGAGTTGGAGAGGAGAGGGCAATCTCCTAGGGAGGTCCTAGGTTCAAATCTTCACCCTACCAAAAAGCTGAATTGGGTATCCAAAATCCAATTGATAATGTTGGTACGGGCAGGGTCGAATGTGACTCCCGAGTGACTTTGACGGTGTAGAACCCCCTGTTCGTGGTCTCTCAGACCAAGGTCGTGACTCTCGAGTGACTTTGATGGTGTAGAACCCCCTGTTTGTGGTCTCTCAGACCAAGGCGACCCTATAAGGGGTTTTTTGCTTAAAAAAAGAAGATAAAATCTGATTAACAAACGAAGATAAAATTGATTAAATCACCTTTCAAAGATTGTTATTTCAAAGTAGATAGTTGAGCAATAATGTCACATTTTCACAAATTACATGAACAAAAAAATCATTATAAATCAAATCAATACCAAAGCAGGCCCCTTATTAACAAGTATATGCAACACTAAGATATCCAATTACATTTCACATTCTACTAAGCATTGCAAGCAAGATTAACACATTAAAAGAACCTTGGGGAGATTATAAATATTTTCTTGCAAGAGAGGATATCCGAGCAAAATCCTGACTGTGAGTATAAATTTACAATTGGGCAAAAATATCACTCAATAGTTGGGACAAAAGCTATCAGAGGGATCCATATTTGGTTCTCTTCTCTAAGCACACCCCAATTCACCAACCAATCTTCCACATTATTACCCTCTCTATAAGTGTACAAAAATTCAAAAATCTTTAGAGATTTTAACACATGTAACATGTCCTCAATAATACTTGACACTTGTCAGCTTACCCTAGTTTTCCCTTTCAAGCAATTAATAATATTTAGAGAGTCTCCTTATACCACCGACTTCTTCACTCCTATGTATATGACTAGATTTACTCTAGCATGGGCTACTCTAGCCTCAATCTGGTGGATGGTCATAGTGCCTAGATATTTAGTAATTATCCCCACTATAACATTGTTGTTGTTCCTAATAACTCCCCTTCCACTAAATTTACCTAGGTTACCTTTGGAAGCCCCTTCAAAAGTTAGCTTCATCCATTCCTCTTTAAGGGGATACCAACAGACTTGGCCTCTTGAATATGTTAGGAAAATTTCCTCTTTTTCTAAAGGTTTAAGATTTTACTTCAAGACTATACTCAACTCCTCACCAAATTCAGATTTCTCCTTTAAGTTCATAATCGAAAAATCATCTAGAATGACTCCTTTAATGGTTTGAGTATCTATGGTTTTAGATCTTTCTCCCCTTTGAATATCCTTCTATTTCTCTCTAACAAAATATTTATTTATTTATTTTATTAAGTTATGTGTAGCATCAAAATGGCATTAGGTCAACAAATTAAATTCCCCAACTTTAATGGAGGAGACCAAGTTCAAATCTTACCAAGTGATACATGCATAATAGCCCAGTTGTTATAGTATCAATACATGGTCATGATGTAATATGGGTGAGGCCCATTTCAATCCAATATAACTAATTTTTAATATTAAAAAAAAGTTATGTATAGCTTCTACTAAAGGCCACTACCATCAATACAACAAAAACATTACATTTGTTGCTAGGTCAATCAAACAGTATCTAGCTTACCTTTTTATCAAATATATTCTTCATATGCCTTTCTGTCAAAGTTATTCTTCATCTTCCTCAAACTGTTTTGTTTCTTCAATCAACTCCTTAATATCACTTTCATTAAGAGATAGAATCTCACTTAGCTAGTTGTGTTCTAAGACTTGAATCTTGCCAAGACAAAGATCGACACATAATTGGCTAAATTATTTATAGATATGTTGATATTTTCAAGATATTATCTCTGGTAATAGTTGATGGAAATTAGAAATAATCTTATATTTTATCCAATCCTCATATCCATTTTTCTTGATAACACTAATAATAATTTGTGAATTTATTTGCATTGAAATAACTTTCATCCTTTTTCAATGACAATTTTGAACCTTGTAAGAAGAGCCCTAGCCTTTATATAGTTGTTAGTTTAAGTTCCATATGATTTTGAGTAAGTGAGAAGAATTTTGTCTTTATTAATTTAGAAATTACTACCTCCACTAGCTTTTCTCAAATTTCCTTTAGAAGCACAACCAAAATTAATTTTGATAAACCTAACTTTTGGACATTTTAATTTTACCATAGATTGACATAGATTGTTTGTGTCAACTCAATTATCACATTTGACCCTTCCATGTATATTCAAATAATGTAACCAAAATACTAGTGTCTCTTTTCTCATACTTGAGATTTTCCATAACGAGCACCATGCCTATAAATATTTTGAGAGGGGCAATACTATGATTCCAAACTTGGGCGTGATTCTAAGATTTTTTTTTCAAGACATAAATTATAACAAAAAATGTATGAGTAATCCTCCAAATAATGCATAATGCTTTAGCTTGAAATAATTTATCTAAGATTTCATCAACTCCTTCAATGTTGATGGAGTTACCTGATATATTATCATTTTTTAAAACTAAATCCAAATGGTGTAAGCAAAGGGATGATAAAGAAGTAAATGAATTAATATTTCTAGATTCTTCTTACACAAGGTTGATATCCTCTTCTTTATAGACTCTCATCTATAAGAATCTTGCTTTGGACTGCTAACGAAAAAAATGTTGAGGCATTAGGGAGGACCTCAAGTGACCAAACATTCTTTTAATGAAAATATTTGGGAGTAGGGAATTTTTATTGCTCTAAAGCCTTATATCCCAACTTGATTGAGTATCCACCATATTTAAATACATTTCAAATCATCTCATCATTCCATGAAAAACTCGTATGCTATTTGTTTGAGATACTCTCCTTGAACTAGGTTGCCAATAAAACTCCATGATCTAGAGTTGTTGCTCACACTAATATAATTTTTTACCTTTAGATCTTTACAAGGTAATCATTGCACACAAGAATTTTTTTTGGATTAGAAATAAGAGGATAAGGCTTCAACCAAGCATCAAACCAAAAAATATATAGAATCCACCTCATTGACTAACTATTTATTATGTTTCTTGATCAATTATAGACCATTTGATATGAAGTTCCATGGTGTAGAGCCTCTAGGTAGGGATTTTTTCCTAAATAATTTTATTGCATAAACAAAACCTATATGTTTTTGAATATTTTTGCCCAACTCTTTCCTTAATGTTTGACTAAACCCTTGTTAAGTTTTCCTTGTAATGCCAAACTCATAATTTTGTAATTTCACAAGTCTTCCCTTTTAATATTATTTCCTTTACAAAACCTATCCTACTTACAAGGAAAAAACCTAATTTTTCTCTTACATCGTTTCTAAATAAAATATTTTTGATTTTATCAATTTTGAATGCTATATTTGCTAGCAATATTTAAAGTGGCATCATACATTTATAGATGGATTACAATGTAGTTTTTATGAGTTGTATCCTTCTAGCCATGATTAAGAACTTACCTTTCCAACCTTCCAAACAAGATTCCATTTTATGCAAAATTGAGTCTAGAGCTTCTTTTTTCTTTCCTTTATCAAAAAATGAAATACCTAGATATGTTGATGATAATTTTCTAATTTTAAAAATTAAAATCTCCATGATTATCTAATATTGTAAATTTGAGGCAATAATAATGAAAATAATATTGGAGTCTATAGTATTAAACAACTTTTAGTAGCCTTATTTTTTTTGTTGGATAACAAGGGGTTGTGTTTGGGTCCCTCACCCTTGACAAATTACAGTTGTCTTCTTTAGAGCTTGAGGGTTTACAAATAGATTCACTTATCATCTCAATTGAGATGCTATAGCTAGAAACCTACATCATTTTACATATTATTTTTGAATTCTTGATTCTAGATTCAACATCCTTCTTGACATTTTTCTATAGCAGCCTTCAAAATAGCAAAACTTCACCTCTACTATCTATGCATTGCATCTTAGTAGACTAATATTTCCAAAATATCACATTATCATAGTTTGCTTTACCAAATATGTATTGCTAGTTTCCTTCCTGAAACACAAGTGCAACGACAAAATTATAATAATTTTTTTATATGAAAACACATTAATATTATAAAATAAAACTTATATTACCAATCAAAAACATTAAAGTAAATCTAAATCATTATTTGATTTAGGCAGTCAACATTTTCTTGTCATCTTCAGATAAACTTACTACTTCCTCTAATCATGGAAAAGAGAAATTAACTTTATGATCCTAAATTAAAACCACTCTATTGGCTAGCATATCTACACATTTGTTTCCTTCCCTTAATGTATGTGTAAACCTAATTTCTTCAAAAACTTTAGCAAGATCTTGAATTTCCACAATTATCTCTTGTATGTTCCATGGAGCCTTTGCTTTTCTCAAAATTGTATTTATTACTATGATTGAATCACCTTCCATCCATACTTTGTTCCATTTCATTTGTTTGCATATTTTTAACCCTTCTAAATCCACCTAAGCTTCAACTTCATTATTTGTCTTAAATCCACTATTGAAAGTGTAATGAGACAAAATCTCTTTTCTATTATTTCTAATTATTCTCCTCCTCCTGGTGGTCTTGGATTTTCTTTAAATGCTCCATCAAAATTCAATTTGACCAACTCCACATCTAGTGGTTTCCACTTTATATTATTTGCCTTCTTTTTATTTCTCTTGTACCCAACATCATAATTCCATTTGATGACTTGACTCCATCTATCAAGGCTCTCTGCTTATAGATTAGGGATTGGGTGAGTTGATAGGGTTGGATTAAACTCCTCTATGGCTAAATAAATCTTCCTTTTTATTACCTCTAAACTACTTTCCTTTCCTTTAAATATTCTTCTATTCCTTTCTAGCCATATAATCCAAAGTATTGTATCTTTTGATATATCCTAGATTATCTGTAAAGCCTCACTTTTAAAATTGCTCTGTCATTGCTTTAACCATTATTCAATTTTTTTATTCATCACCATGCATTTACCAAGCATATTAAGAATTCATTTCCATGGTTTCCAGACTATTGAGCAATGTCCTAAGAAATGCTCTATACTCTCCTCCTTTTTACAAAGAACACATTGAGAGGAGCCATGAAAACCCCTTTCATAAGGTAATCCTAGGTTAAAATTCTTCTATGACTTACTAGCCAAAAAAACATTTTTACTTTAGGAATGCTTGGGCTATCCCAAATATCTCTCCATATCCTCACAATATGATTATTTTGTTGGTGCTTTACATCATATCCACTTCTTGTCGTGTATTCTCCTGAAATATTCAACTCCCAAATCAATTTATCATTGGCTTCCCTCAAAATAATCATAGTTTTTATATTTCTACTCAACTTCCCTGTAGCATCAATGTTTTGTATACATGTAAAAAAATATTCTTTCCATTTGTATCTTCCTTTCTAATCCTTGTACAAAATATTTTAAACCCTGTCACCATATTTGTATTGGAGTAATCTCATCCAAGGTTTTAAAATTGGATCTAGATTGAGTGGTTTTTTATCAGACCAAGTATCCATCTATAAAATTTTCCTCCAATTCCCACCACTCATATTAAACCTTTAATCACTAGATCAATAGAATTTTTGAAACTATTCTAAAGTGCAGAACCATTTGGTAGAGATAATATAGTAAATATTAAGCTTGGGTCATTGGGCTCAACATACTTAGAAGAATTATTGCCCATTATATTTGACTCTCTTTGTACAATCTCCAGATTACTTTTCCCTTAAGAGATAAGTTTGCATCTGTAAGAACTCTTAAATTGAGACCTCCCCTAGTTTTATCATCATACACCTTGCTCCATTTCACCAAAGGAAATTTCCTTTTATCATGTAAACCTAACCACAAAAGGATCACATAATATAGATTAATTTTTTCTACTGATTTTGGCATAATATACAATGATATATAATATATTGGAATGACCTATAATATTGGCTTAATTAGTTGCACTCTTCATACTAATGATAACCATATACCTTTCCATGTCGGTAGTTTATTTTGAACTTTACTTATAACTAGATTTCATAATTCTATCCTCATTCTCCCCTCAAATAAGGACATCCCTAGATAAGTTGTTGGTAAATTTTTCTCCTCATTTTGAAGTAACTTGCAAATTCTTGCTTTGATTTTAGTTGGAGTGTTTAGGAAGTAAATTTTAGATTTTGTCCTATTAAATTTTTGCCCTGATGTTCTTTCGTATTCCTTTAATAAGTTATTCAAATCTCTGGCCTCATTTATCCTTGCCCTTCCAAAAAGGGTTGTATCATCTACAAAATGTTGATAGGTGATGTTGTCGATGTTATTACTAGACTTAAGTCCACTTATAAGCCCATTTTTTTTAGCCTTATTCAAGTTCCTACCCAAAATGTTTGTCATATAGAGGTTCTCCCTGTCTAAGGTCTCTCTTGGCTTTAAATGATTATGTTACTAACCCATTGACCAACATTGAATATGAAACTGTAGAGACATAATATTTAATCCATCTAACCCATTTCTTCCCAAATCTAAACTTTTCTAATACTGCAAAAAAAAAATATCATTTAACCCTATCATAGGCTTTACTCATATCAAGTTTTAAGATCATTATTTTCTCTTTTCTTGAAGTTGTTGAATGCATAACTTTATGAGCTACTATGATCCCATCCAAAATATATCTCCTTTTCATAGATCCTCCTTACTATTTTGAAATAATTTTATCTAACAATGGTATTAATCAATTTTCTATCATTTGGAGATAATCTTATATGCCATTTTACATAGGCTTATGGGTATAAATGAATCAAACAATTCAACATCCTTCTTTTTGGAATTAGGGTAAGATATGTTGCATTTATTTTATAAGGTATGTATTTTTTTACCCTATACTGTTCCACTACCACCAATAAAAAATCATCCACTATATCCCAATTATGTTGGTAAAACATTGGAGATAGCTCATCTGGACCTGGGGATTTATCCTTATTAAAAGAGAAAAGAGCTAAATGAAATTCTTTTAGAGTAATAGTCTCCATCAGTTTCCTATTGTCTTCATTCGTTAATATTGAAGGTACTTCTTGAAGAAGTCATTAAGAAATTTAGACTCCTATGATACCACAATATCCTGATAAAAATACTTTACCTCTTTTCTAATTTCACTTTGGTCTTCACTTCAAATCCCTTCTATTGATTTAATTCTACTAATTCAAAATGTTGATATTTGTACTATAGCCATCCTATTAAAAAAATTTGTATTTTTATCTCCTTGTTTTAGCCAAGTCTATCTTGATTTTAATATCTAAAATTTCTCTTCCTTAAAATATTATGATATTCATTAAGCAACTCCCTTTCCTCTGAGTTTGGATTATTATTATCTTTTAGTTCTTCTTTCTTCACAAAAATATTTTTAAAAGTGTTATTTTTCCATTATTTTAATCTAGATGTCATTGATTTAATTTGTTTTGGAAGTATATACAACCCACCGTTTCCTAAATAATTCTACGTTTGTATTATCATATCAACAAATTGAGGATGGTCTTCCCACATATGCTTATATTTAAAATATGATTTTTTTTTAATTCACCTTTTAACTCTTATTGGCTAGTGATATGAACCAATCCTTGTTAAGGTATTAATTTTAGCACAAGTTCCTTCATCTAGCCAATGATATGAGAGTATGCATCTGTCTATTTTTTTGCTATTAGGTTTTAGCCTCTCATGTTGTTGGTCCATGTATAGTTATCTTCTTCAAACTCAACCTCCCATAGATTATTGTTTTGAATAAAAGTTGAGAAATCTCTCATACTTTGGGTTAATTTCCTAATTCCCCCAAAATTTTCATCCAAATTGGTTATGGTATTAAAATATCCTATGACCATGAATCAAGTTTCTTGGTCTTTACTTCTCATAAAGGCTTCAATACCACTCTAAACTTCTAATCTACCTGATTGAGTTGTAGGTCCATAGACATTGATAATGATGAAACAAATATCTACAAAGTAGCATGTGACTAAAGAGGCTATCCAATGCCTAGTTTTATGAATGGTTACACAAGAGGTTCTAGTAGGATTCCAACAAGTTAGAATTCCCCCTTACACTCCTTCAGAATCCATAGCATCCTCTTCACATATTTTTTTTTATTGGTAAAAATTTCATTAAAAGTGGGTTTTGAAAGGGCCCCAAAACCTTTTTACATTAGGTCAACAAACCACACATAAGGCCTAAGGATAGGCCAGTTGAAAAACACACTAAAAATACTTCCCAAAGTACAAACTTTAAAAAATCCTTCCCATAGCACCCCCTTCACATCTCACCCATACTACTTTCATAGTTTTTGAAACTTCTTTTGTCATTTTACTTTCCTAGATACAAATAATAATAGGCTTATTACTTAAACAAAGGTCCTTGATACACCTCTACTTTGAGGGGGCATTGCACCCTTATATTTCATGAGATGATAATAATGTCTCATTAGGGGCTATTATCCCCCCCTATGAATTAACAATATCATTTTGTTTTTTGGTAAAAAGGAAGTTCAACCAACTTAGTTTGTGTTCCTTTCTCTATGTTTGCTATTGCTTCCTTGGATATTGCTTGATAATTTGAGGGTTTTCCTCTTTTTGCCTTGTTTGTATCAGGAGTAGGTCTTAGTATTCTATTCCTCAATATTCTTTCACAACTTTATTTTTTATCATAATTATCCTCTCGTGGCTCAGCTACAAAAGCTTTTGATTATTAACTTCTTGGTATTTCCTGGTATTCACAACATTATACTCATTTTTTGGCATTTCCTTATTAATGGTAGAGGTATTAACTTCTAAAAATGCATTTTCTTTACCAATTTGTTTCTCCTGAATGGTGCATGGTACTTCAATAGAGTCTTCAAAATCTGATGAGACACATTCCTTAGGTTCATCAAGAATGTCATCCCTAAATTAGGATTATACTAAATATACAATTCCTTGTTAATATGTTTAACCTATTGTACTATGTCCTCTAGGTTTTGATCTACTTTTTCTTCATAGGCTAAAGCCTCAAAAAAGTTGGTATTTCTTCCAATATCCTTCCTTACTGGTATCCACTATTTATTTGCTTTTATTTTCCTAGATCTATTTTTGAAAATTGAAAACCATCTTCAACCATATTCATTTGTAAGTTTCTCTTGTAGTTTTCTACATATGATTCTAATGGGCTCTTCTTAGTGCATGATCTCTCAATATGCCCCACCTCATGACGTCTTATAGATCTAAAAGATATGTTTTCATAATCTAACATTTGGATCCACATATTATCCCCACACTTAAGAATGAATGATTCTAGTAAAGTTTTACTTATATCAATCATGACCAATATTCGAGCATAAATATCCAAGAATCCATATTTCATAGTATCTAAAATCTCAAGGAATTCTCCTAGAGTGTTTCCTATTGCCTTGAAGGTATCTATTTCCCAAAATTCAATGGGTAACCCATACATCCTAACCCAAACTAGTACTAGAGATAGATTTATATTTTTAGGTGAAAAGCCTTCATACCAACAAGTAAGGAAGAGTCCTACTCTTCCCATAAACTAAGGACCCCATTTTAGGATTATATCTCTTTCTTCCTTAGAACAAAAAATAGCTAAGAAAAAACCTTTAGGAAGAAAATATAGAATCACTCCTAGAGACTTCCAACTCCTATCAATCCATTATCTCAAGATTGAAGCCCTTGGACAATACCTATTAAATTTACCAAAAACTACCCTATCTTGGAACAACGAGGATTGATACTCTATGGTGTGATTACTAACCTAGACCACTAGAGATTATTCTAAGGATTTAGCTATAATTAGTCCATGAAAAGGAAATTAAAACTCAAAATCTATTAAAATTTATCAGAATATCCTTTAGCAAATATAATATTTGATAAATAAATTATAATAATTTCCATTCAAAATCTCTAAGATAATTAAGGGAATAAAAAACATAGCTAAAACATTCTATGCCCAGATAGAATATATTGCCTCACTCAAGTCCTAGCCCTTGATTGCTCCTCCCATCATCTAAACCCTAATTGACAAATATTTACAATTTTTTTTTTCTTGACTTGAAAAATCATCACTACCTTTGTTTCGTATGGTTGACTTCATAGGGTCTTATCTCCCTCAATATTGCACTTTTAGTAGCCTTCTCATAGAATGGTAATATTGATTTAAACTCTATGGCCTTGTTGACTAGGGGATGGTCCAAACGAAAAGTATCATCACCAAATTGGAGATGCGATTTGAAGGGACCATTTATTTATTTATTTAACTAAGTTATATGTGGCTTCTATTGAGGGCCACTCCTATCAAAAAATCAAAATATTACATTTGTTGTTAGGTAAATTAAACCATATCCAACATGCCTTTTTATCACACATATTTTCATTTTTTCCTATCAAATATTTTCTTCAACTTTTTCAAAGTGTTATGTTTCCAGAATCAATTCTTTGACATCATTTTAATTAAGATATAAAATCTATGTTGGTGAGTTGCCTTTTAAAATTTGAATTCCACCAGGATGAAAATCAACACCATGATTGGATAAATTATTTACTATTTGATTTCCTTCTTTATATATATGCTCACATTTATAAGAGATTACCTCCAATAATAAATTATGAACATCAATAATAATATTATTTGATCTAATTCCCACATCCATTTTTGTTGATAGCATTAATGATAATTTGTGAATTCCCCTTAATTGAAATATTTTTCCATCATTTTTCTATTGCAATTTTAATCCCTATAAGTGCCATGACCTCTACATAATTTTTAGTTAAAGATCCATATGATTTTGAGTAAGTGAGGACAAGTTTACCTTCATTACTTCAAAAAAAGCCATCTCCATTGGATTTTTTCAAAATTTCTTTAGAAGCACCATCAAAATTAATTTTGATAAATCCATTTTTTGGACATTTCTATTTTACCCTAGATTGAAGTAGATCCTTTGTTTTAATACCATTATTGCTGATGACTATTCCATGTATGTTTAAATCCTATAGACAAGTTATTATCACTTTTTTTTTTCACACTTGAGACTTCCTATGATGAGCACCATATTTGTAAACACTATACAAGAGAGGTAATAATATGGTTTCAAACTTGGGTATGTTCTTGAGATTTATTTTCAAAAATTCTATTATTCCTTTCAAGCCATATATTCTAACAAATAATGGATAGGCCAATCCTCCATGGAATACTAATATTTTAGCTTTGAACTAATTTATCCAACATTTCATCAACTCTTTCAACATTGAGGAAGCTACCCAATATATTTTTATATATTTAAAAAAGTAACCCCAAATGTTGTGAGCAAAGGGACACTGAAGAAGTAAATGGTCTAATGTTTCTTATCCTTCTCACACTAAGCACATCTAAAGTATCCTCTATATACTCTTCTTTGTAGACTCTCTCCTATGAGAATATTACTTTGAATTGCTAACCAAAGGAATATTGAGGCCATAAGGAGAGCCTCTAGTGACCAAACATTTTTCCAAGGAAAATCATTAGGAGTAGAAAATTTTGATTGCTTTAAATTCTCATATCCCAACTTGATCGAGTATCCACCATTGTTTAGTAGACTTCAAACCAAATCATCCTTTCATGTAAGAATTGACAAATAAAACTATTGAAGCATCTTTTGAAGTTCATTCACAATTTTCTTGAGTTCCTTTTCTTCAACTAGGTTACTAATAGAAATCCATGATCTGGAATGGTTGCTTATATTTATATAGTATTTTACCATTGGATATTTACAAGCTAGACATACCCAAGCCAATGGTTGCCATTTTGAGTTAGAGATAAGAAGATAACGCTACAACCAAGAATAAAACCAAAAATTTGCACAATTTCCATCATTAATAATTAATCTTCTAATATTTTTTTATCAATTACAAACTATCTGATATGAAGTTCCATGTTGACAATCCTTTGGGTAGTGTTATTTTCCCAAATAACTTAATTGTATCAAGAGAACTTATATATTTTGTTAGTGTTTAATGGGAGGTAGTACAACCACAAGATGAAGGATAACTAATATGAGATAACTATAAAACTAATGACACAATAGTATGCAGGAAAATAAAGAGATGAACACTTACAAATAACTCATAAATATGTCATTAATGAGAATGATGAAAATAGTACAATGCTATATAATGGAGGACATGAACACTCCATGAAAGTATATGAAAGAACTACATTGTACCATACTACATCTACTACATATTGTATACTTACTATATCATTTTTCCTCTCTATATACTACACCTATGAGGCATTTATATAGAAAGATAGATTTCTTGGTCTTTACTCTACCTAGGACTCATGTACATGTGGACTACATGCACATTTACACTTATGCATTTATTATAATACTTGAAGTAACTAACTAATTTACTCTGAAGTAAACTCCTACTCTAGAGAGTATCTTCATACAAGAGAAATAAAGTTGTAGTTGAAGGTTCTTCTGATTTTCCAACTTGAATATGTCCATCTAGTTTAGTATTTGTGTTTTCTTTTCTGTTCATATCTTCATTGTTATGTTCTATCCTAGTATGTATTTTCTTTCTCTTCCTCCTCCTATGATTATGCATTGGTACTAGTGGAATCTCTATTTCATGACTAGTTAGTCTATCATCACAATAATATTGATTTGTATTTCTAGTTTGATTCATGTTTTGAGCAAGTACAAAAATAATTAATGATAGATAAATCATCAAACATTCCTCTAATATGAATATAACTATTTTTTGTGTATTCCACCATGCTTTTAAGAGAGTTTCATGAAGATAACTTATTAATGTTGTAAATTTACCTTATTTTGCCTCTTTAAGAAATAAGGAGAATGTTAGGATCCCATCCTAACCTTATTTAGTAATTTTTATTATTATGTAATGACCCACTTCCAACGTGGGGGATCCCATCTATAATGTTATTTTGCAATATTTTGTAATGTATGTTGCAAGTTAGGTTCCTAGCCAAGTGGGGCCATTTGATGTAACCGTTATCAAGATTGTAACCAACATTTGGTAGAAGATTCTAGCTTGAGTGACATTTTGCATGTAAGCCAACTCTTGAGCTTAGGGTTAGGGTTGCATGAAGTCTTTCTTTAAAAGCTATGAAGCCATGTATGAATGTATATTTTTTCAAGTTAATGAAATATTTAAGGAGGTGCCTCCTCGAAGAGGCCTACGATTTTGAGTTATTTATGATATTGTTTGAATTCTATAATTACTTTTTACATAGTATTATTTTGTTATTGCATGTATTTCAGTTATCTTTTAGTATTTTGTCTGTGTGATATTTATTTCAATAATAGGTTCCTTACATAGAATCTCTCTTTATCACTAGTTGATAGTATCCTTCAAGGGTATCTATTAAGTTTTGGGAGTACAATTCTACTTCATGAAATAGTTCCTCATTATTAAAAGCATTTCTTAATATTTCATCCATAATATTGAGGTCAACCAATATAGTTCTTCTAGCTCTTAGATCCTTTGTAGTAGTTTACCTTATGACTCCCTAGTGTAGACACCAAATTATAGCCACTAATCCTCCATCCTAACCATCCCACCACCCACTTGTCCACAATACACCTTTCCCACCTTCAAAAGGCCCACTTTAGCCCTTTACCGTAATTTCCTAGTCCAATTGGGATTATTTTAATATTATTTTATATTTAATATAATAATTTATATTATTTTATAATATATTTATTATAAGATATATATTTATAAACTCAATTAACCACAACCGTCCAATTCAATTTAATCTCCACCATCTATCTTCATTAATCCATGCCACATTCAAAAAGTAATCTCAACTTGAGGATCTAATTTAATCTTAGCCACACGATTAAAAGTGCAAGGCTAAAACCCTAAGAAAACCCTAGGTTGGATTATAAATAAGGGTATTTTGCAAATGCCCAAACCCTAGAACCTTGATATTAGAAATTACACCCTAGAGGAGTCACTATTGAAGCCCTAGCGAAGCAAAGAGAGATAGAGTTTGAAGATCTAAAGCCCTAGCTAAGCCAACAAGACTTATGTTGTTCCAACTATCCCCCATTCATCCTCCATCACCATCGTAGCCCCCATCCATCTTTTGCATTCATCGCCACCCACTCGATCTGCTTTTGTAGATTTTGCCCTAACCCATAGGCGCCCTCTAGAGCTTGCAAGGCTCACTATAGAGCCTACAAAGATCTCACTAGAGCCTGCTACATTCTACAAGCGCTCTCTAGAGCCTTTTGTATCTTGTAGGTGCACACCAGAGCCTATGAAGCTCACATCAGAGCCTACCAAGTGCACGTTCGAGCCTATTGTAACCACAAAACATGAATCAGAGCCTGCTACATCACACCATCTGCTGTCAAGACTACAACAACAAAATAAGGCATCATCACACGCAAGATGTTATTAATCCACCCTAACCTGTAGGCACCCTCTAGAGCTTGCAAGGCTCATTGTAGAGCCTACGAAGCACTCACTAGAGCCTGCTGTATTATGTAGGTGCTCTCTAGAGCCTATTGTATCTCTTAGGTGCACACTAAAGCCTGTAAATCTCACATCAGAGCCTGCCAAGTGCGTGTTCGAGCCTGCTACAATCAAAAAAATGTGAATCAAATCCTGCTACATCATTCCATATACTATCAAACTACAACAATGAAGTGAAGAAACATCACAAGCAAGGTATATCTTTATTTGGTTTTATTCTGTTACCTGATTTGTAGATTTCGCATGCCATTTGATCCATTTTTAGTTAGGGTTTACTGATGTCTGAGGGCCTCACACTATGGAGCCCTCACAGGTGTTATTAACCCCTTTCTCTATTTTTGTGTATGCAGATCTATAGATTTCACATATTTTTTGAACAATTATTGAAGCTGGAGTGGCCCACCATAGGATATCCAAAGCCCACTCACCCCGTTGGAAGCAAGAACACATCAATATAAAGACACTTCATTGTTATAGCTAGGGTTTCGGAGAACCCTAGCATTTTTGTAAATAATTGTATCAAATACCCTCATTGAGGATAGATTGTATCAAAAGGAGTTTATTGGCTCCCCCTGTTTTATCGAATATATCCATTTGTGCAATCTTGTGTTTTTTATTGTGTTATTTGATTTCCTTATTTGAATAATCTACAATAAGGACACTTGACCATGATCAAATTCAATTATCTCATCATCAAAGATCACAATCATATTTGGCACCTCAAATTTGGAATACAACCTTGCCTAGAACAATTTGCTAAAAGGCAGTCATTGATGTCCTCTTCCATGGGGCATGAAAACATGGATAACCAAAATCTCAAACACTCATTCAATTGACAATAGTCATAATACAGGACATCGGTAAGCTTGATTGGTTTCATCATGGAATTGGTGAAAAAATTTCCACAGTCAATACCCAACCCCTGCGTTGACTTAGTCAACATGAATATTCATACCTTGCATACTCAATGATGCCATGGCAACAACTTATTCAACAAGCATCAAATCATCCCAAAGTTTGGGGCAACCACATTACATTATGATTTTTCCATGACGGGATACATCTCACATGATCATAACATCTACACTGGAAAAAATCCCCTCTCCACCATTGGGGCAAAAATGGTATCACATTTTACATCATTCATATCATCCACAATCACATGGTACTATACACCAACCCCCATCCCACCGTTGGGACAAAAACGGTATCACATTTGCATTTCACATCATTCATTCATCAATTGCACAACTTCACTACATCATTCATTTTTCAATTGGCTTGTGAGATACATTCATAACTCATTCGCCAATTGAGGGGGTAAGCTACAAAAATTCCAAAAATTCTTTATTCTTTTGTCTTCAACATCAGTACGCAAATCCAACGACAGAGAGAAGCTGCTTCTGCGCCCATAGCCCAAGTAGGTGTCTCGTGTTTTTGCACCATATTGTGTTTCACGCAACATGGTACAAAAAGGGGCATTTGCAAACACCAAATTACAGCCACTAATCCTCCATCCTAACCATCCCACCACCCACTTGTCCACCATACACATTTATCGCCTTCAAAAGGCCCACTTTAGCCCTTTCTCTCCGTTTCCTAGCCCAATTGGGATTATTTTAATATTATTTTATATTTAATATAATATTTTATATTATATTATAATATATTTATTATAAAATATATATTTATAAACTCAATTAACCACAACCGTCTGATTCAATTTAATCTCCACCATCCATCTTCATTAATCCATGCCACATTCAAAAAGTAATCTCAACCTTAGGATCTAATTTAATATTAGCCACACGATTAAAAGTGCAAGGCTAAAACCCTAAGAAAACCCTAGGTTGGATTATAAATAAGGGTATTTTGTGAATGCCCAAACCCTGGAACCTGGAGATTAGACATTGCACCCTGGAGGAATTATTGGTGAAGCCCTAGCATAGAATCCTAAAAATCTAAAGCCCTAGCTCGTTGATAAGACTTCTACTATTCCAACCATCACCCATTCATCCTCCATCATCATCATAGCCCCCCTCCATCTGCCACATTCATCGCCATCCCCCCAATATACTTTTGTAGATTCTGGCCTAACACGTAGGTGCCATTTCGAGCTTGCGAGGCTCGCTACAGAGATTGTGAAGAGCTCGCTAGAGCCTGTTGCATTCTGTAGGCACCCTCTAAAGCCTGCTACATTCTGTAGATGCACACCAGATCCTTCAAAGCTCACATTTGAGCTTGCCAAGTGCGCGTCCGAGCCTGTCATAACACAAAAATGTGAATCAGAACCTGCTGCACCATGCCATCTGCAACAACAAAATGAAATCTATATCTACAAGTTATACACATTGTTAAACGATTGTTGAAGCTGGAGTGGCCCCACATTGGATACTCAAAGCCCACTCAACCTATTGGAAGCAAGGACACACCAAATTTGAAGACACTTTGTTGTTATTGCTAGGGTTTCGGAGAACCCTAGTGCCATTGTAAATCATTGTATCAAATACTCATATTGAGTACTAATTGTAACAAAGGAGTTCATTGGATCTCCCTATTTTATTGAATATATCTATTTGTGCAATCTTTGTATTTCCTTGTATTATTTGATTTCCTGTTATTATTTAAGTGTCGTGTTCTTGTCTTCACACCTAGTAAATTAAGTTTATGATCAAGCTAGAAAATTTTGATATGTAGTATTCTTTTGCTCCCTAATATTTGAATTAAGGGTGTTGTAGAATACTATATCTATCTCAAGTACATTGAGTATATGAACCAATTTTATAAAACGTTTCTAGATTTAGGTTTGTAGAATTCCTTATGTCTCCCTAGTGATTAAAGTAAGCTATAAGCTTAATAAAGTGCTTAGTAATTTAGGTTTTTTATTTTAATAATAGTAATCAACCTTATGCTTAACACCTTATAACTCCAAATATTAGAAAGAAAATAATTAAATAATATACTTATCTTCCTTTAATGTAGGTGGCTCAATTAGTAGTGAGTATAGGATGCTCTCACTGGATGATGGTAATGAAACTGGTTTGTTCTCCCTTGACAACTGTGATGTAGGCAATTTTTATCTCCCTTAATCGTGATGATTTAAGTGGTTTAGCTCTCTATTACGGTGGTGATGTAAGCTTTCACTAGATGTTGGTATTATCATTTTCACTCAAACCTTTAATACTAACTAGAATCATTAATTTATGATAGGATTTTAGTGGATGTCCTTTGACTCCTTGGCTTCAGGATTTCAATGCATCTTCGTTGTAAACTTGCTTCTATTCTTTGCTCGAACTATGCTTACACTTGCTTTACACTTGTTTGGACTTCATTGTAATTGCTTGGACTTGGACACTTATGTATCTTCTTCTCTCCTTAGACTTGCACCCACATGTTACTACTAGTTGGTGAGGCATTATTATAATGCTTTGGCATTTGAGTAACGCTCCATTATTTTCAATTGATGAGCGATGATGATGATCTCAATGATGCCTTTCAATATCTTAAAATTAGACATTATCTTGAATGTTTCCTTTGTGAGTGTTACCAAATGCTCTATCATATATGACAAGTGACGGTTTGCATGAATAAAGTGCTTTAGAGATGGTCTTACAATTCTCTTTTAGTGATTGAATTATGTTGACCTTGGATGATTTGATGGATCCCCTCCTAGTTGGAAATTTGATGTTGAATTGAGATAATATTACGTGGCCTTCACTTTGCTTTTACACAGATTATCTCACTGCTATTCTACCTTGATTTTCAACAAAAATGTAATGGTTGCAATACTTTCAATGTGGTTGCAGGTTGACATCATTTGTATTGCTTGATTTTGTGATTGGAATGGTGTTTCTAGACATCTAAAGCCAATTCTTGTGAACCCTAGATTGCTTCTCCTTCTACCTTTATTGCTTCACCAATAGTAGACATAGAATACCTACTATTGTAGTGTCTTGAAACACTATATTTTCTTCCTCTTTTATGAGGGATATAGAGCACCAATGTAATGTAAATAAGATGCTCTTATTTGCACCAAAGTTTCAAGAGTTTCTTGATGCCTTATGGTCCTTATTTTTCCTTTGATATGGTGGCTCCTTATTGTATATAAATCTACTCCTTAGCTTTTAGATATGGTATCTACTTGCTCTAATCTTTGAGAGCAATGTATTTTTACATTTCTAATTAGACAACACTAACTCATTCACCTGGATAGTTTAGTAACAATAAATCCAAGATAATAATCATTCAAATAATATACTTTTGAAAGAGTTATTTTTGCACTTTCACATTTAATGAAACCCTTAGTGCACCTTAAATTTAATACTCTCCAAGTCTCAATTTGTATCTTATTTCAATGATTTTAATGGTGGTTTTCTTCTCTACTCCTTGGAGGAATATGAATATTTTTTGTGACTTCTCTAGGCCACAATAGATTGCATATTTTATGCACTGAATAGTGTCTCTAAACACTTTGATATTTTGAGCTTTGTGCACTTTGGTTTATTAGCTTAACTGAATCAACCAATGCACATAATAATATTTAATAGTAAATAAGTTAGACACTCACCTTATTGCTCCTTTAATGCATTAATAGAAACTCTTAAAGAACTCTTAAATGCACTAATAATTTTTGCAACTCTCTTAAGAGTAATTGTAAATAACCCTTAAAAGTAATCTGTAATATGCACTACAATCAATGTTGTAAGATGTAGTCTTCTTGTTTCTTAGAAAGACAATAGGTAGATGATATTTTTCCTTCTATTGAAATATATCTAACTCCTATTTAATGTGTAGATAATAAACTTAAAAGTAACTTCCTTTTGCACTCCTTGAAGACTATAAAATGCAACCTTCTCTTTGCAACTTTTGAATTCTAATAAGGTGCTTTAATGGAACTAAAAAATAACCTAAATTATAGTTCAACTAATGAACCTATTTGCACCCAATTTTCTTACCTTACTAATATGTAGATGAAGGATTGTAAGGTGATTTGATTCACCTTATTGCCACCATTTTAATGGATGAATATGTAGCTATTATTGGTTGTCCTAAATAACTCCTTAACTCACCAATTTGTAGCTTAGTAACTCATCTATATAGCTACCCTTTAATATGTAGTAGGTGACTCCTATTAGCTTTCAAGATGAACTTTGTAACTCTAAAGTCTTGTAGCTAGTAATGCTATCCTGATTGTTTCCCTTTTGTAGTCAATTCCTGCACTAAAATGTTGTTCTTTAAACTCATAAATTTGGTAGGGAGCTCCCCCAAATTGCAACTGAGTTTTCCTTCAAGGATCCTTTCAGTCTTTTTCTATAGATTCAACAAACCCCTATCTTCAAATGAGCCTTCTAGCCTCCAAAGGTAATATTCAAATATTTTTGGTTTGGTAGTAATGTCTGGCTCCTTTATATTTGTCAAATTTTGACTTTGATCTTGATCTCCTTCTCAAGAATCTTAATTTCTTGATATCTTTAGTATTCTCCTTTGGTATTTGGCACTCACCAAATTATTCTCCTTTTGGGCTTGTTGTTGGATGGCAACAATTATCCCAAATTTTGCTCTATTAATAAATCTTCCTTGCTGGTATATTTCTCCAATGAGTTCTTATAGGAACTCATTTAATTGCCTTCTTTGAATATTGAAAATAAGTCTCTCCAAACCTTCTCCTTGAGACCTCTCCAAGGTCTTTAGTCTTGCAACCTCTCTGGTCTTCCAAATGAGACCTTTTCTTCAAACTTTTGCTATGGAAGTGTTGGTAATGAGATATTTCTCACAGATCTCTGAAATCTAGAATTTGGAGCAAGATTTTTGTTGGTCCTTATTTACTTCTACAATCTACAAGTTTTATTGAAGATCACCAACCTTCAATGTTTCAAAACTAGAAGTTTTATAATTGGACCTTCTAAGGGTCTCTTAATTTTTATTTGGATAATTTATTCAATCTATTGTCTATAGTATTTTATGAAGATAACCAACCTCAAATATTCTTCTTAACATTTATTCAGACTCTCTTGAATCAACAATATGGCTACTATGGCCTTTTCTTCTTCTGCACTCTTGTAGGTCTGCAATCTCTAGTAATGAGACCTCTTCTCAAGTCTCTAAAATATTTAGTCTTCTACTTTTTGTTGCAAGTGCTGGAATGATTCTAAGAAGATATTCTTCCTAGCTCTCTTGTAGGAAGCTTCCCAACCTTTTTTTGAATCTCCTTTTCCTGGAACAAGATGTTATAAACTAAAATGGTGGAAACTATAAAATCTAGAGATGATGACTCTTCACTAGTTGATTTGTCAATCTAGTGGAATGAATGTTGATTCCTACTCTTCACGAGTTTTTTTGCAACTTTGTGGAAAGAATCTAGCCAAATGCAATCTCAAAATTTTTGGCATTGATATTTGCTTCTCTCCTCTCAGCCTCTCTTGTGATGGCATTTGCATGCATCGATAGATCTGGTTTGAAAATATGTAGTAGAGTTTCTTGTGGCTCTCCTTATTCCTATTGATCTACCATGTGTTCTGATATCACTATTATCTTTTTATGGGAGGTAGTACAACCAAAAAATGAAGGATAACTAACATGAGATAACTATAAAACTAATGTCACAATAATATGCAGGAAAATAAAGAGATGAACATCTGTAAATAACTCTTAAATATACCTTTAATGAGAATGACGAATATAGTACAATGCTATATAATGGAGGACATGAACACTCCATGAAAGTATATGAAAGAACTCATTGTACCACACTACATCTACTACACATTGTATATTTACTATATCACTCTCCCTCTCTATATACTACACCTATGAGACCTTTATATAGAAAGATAGATTGCTTGGCCTTTACTCTACCTAGGACTCATGTACATGTGGACTACATGCACATTGACACTTGTGCATTTATTATAATACTTGAAGTAACTAACTAAATTTACTCTGAAGTAAAATCCTACTCTAGATATGTACCAAAGGTGGTACATTTACATAACCCCCAAAGGTGGTACATTTACATGATCCCCAAAGGTGGTACATTTACATGACCCAAATGATGTAATATACTCTAAGATATTTTTGAAGTAATATTTTTTCCCAATTATTTTCTTGATCTCTAAATAATATCCACCCAAAATTTACTCCTAAGGCCAAACTCATAAGTTTACAATCTCACAAGCCTACTCCAATATTCTTTCCTTTGTAAACCTTGTCCCATTTACAAAGAGGAAACTTGAATTTTTCCTCACATCCTTTCTAAAGAAATTCTATTTGAATTTTATCAATTTATAATGCTATATCTACTACTAATTTTGAAAATGACATTATATAAATAAGGATGGATTGCAATGTAGTCTTCATTAGTTGTATCCTTCCTGCGATGGTTAAGAAATTACCTTTCCAACATACCAAACAAGATTTCATTTTGTTTAAACAAGATACCACGAAACTAATTTTTGTTTACTTTATGAGATAAAGGAATAACCAAGTAGGTTGATGGAAAATTTTCAATTTTAAACCCTAAAATATCCATAGTAACTCATAAATCTAAAGTAGTGTTATTGAAAAAATATAGATTTATTTAGTATTAACCGAATAGTAGCCTTCTCATAGCATGATAATATTAAATTGAACTCCATGACCTTACTGAGTAAGGAATAGCCCAAAATAAAAGTATCATCAACAAATTGGAGATGATTTTCAAGGGGAACATTTTTTGCAACTTGAATGCCTAATAATTTTGCCTTCCATTTTTGCCTTTGAGAAAGCTCTCCCAATGCCTTTGCAAGATTAATTATTTGATAAAGGGATAGTGGATCACCTTGGTAGAGTCCATAAGATGACCTGAATTAACCAATAGAACAAACATTGACCAAAATAGAATATTTTGTAGTGCTATAACAACATTTAGTCCATTAAAAAAAATAAATAAATTGTGGGTAGCCATGGGAGCAGTGGAGGAGCAGAGGTGGAGCAGCGGAGGTCAGGGGGGTGCACAGGCTCGAAACAACGGAGGCTCTGTGGAGGCAGGTAGGACCAGTGTTCACGGGACAGGCGAGGATCCAGAGGAAGGAACTGAGGCAAAGGACGGTCGAGATTCGATCTCTGACCAAGTAGGCTCGGCCAGAGAGCCTGACCCACCCGACAAAGACCCTGATAAAGGGACCCAACATGGGGCTACGGGACCCAAAAAATCTTGGTCCTTTGCGGAAACCCTAAAAGGTTCGAGGACCAACTTTTTCAAATATTTTCCTCCACTGGTGCCAGTAAAGAACAGGATCATCGCTCCTGCGAACATCATGGATGGATTCCTGGCCATGGAGAAGTTTTCGTTGGTTGGAAAGTTCTTGGGTGGAAGGCCCGACATTGAAACTATTAGGGCTTGGGCATGGAACAAATGGAAAACGATGGGAAATTTGGAGATAGTGGCCCTTTCCAAAGGGTTCTTCATAATAAGGTTTAACAACAAGGAAGATGCGGAGAGAATCCTGGTTGGAGGCCCATGGTTCCTAGGTAGACGCAACCTCTATCTCAGAAGATGGGGCGAAGACTTCGACCCTGATACACAAAATATTAACATGGCCCCCATTTGGGTTCGCTTGCCTAACCTACCGGCTCAATTTGTCAATGAGTATTGGCTTCAAGGAATAGCGAAAACTATTGGCGAACTGGTGGCTATTGATCATGCCACCCTGGCAAGGACAAGATTGACTCAGGCGAGGATCTACGTTAATGCAAATCTAGAAATAGAGCTCCCAACCTTCGTCGAGTTGGAATATGGAAATTACTTAAGGAAGCAACCGGTTGAATATGAAAATAAACCGGCCTTTTGTACGGAGTGCAGAAACCAAGGTCACCTTCCAAGCCAGTGCCCAATAGTGGTATCAAAGAAAGAAGGCCCGAAGAACCAGGACCCGAGAGTGCCCAAAGGTAGAGGGATCATCAGAAACCAAGGACCTAGGGCCCCTCAAGGAAAAGGAGCTTTCAGGAAAGTCAGAATAGACCTTGAGCATCAAGTCCAAAATCGGGAAAAGGAGAAAGGAAAGCAACAAACCGTCGAGGGAGACAAGGTAAGTCCGAAAACCCTAAGCTCCAATAGGTTTGAAGTATTAGCAGATAAGGATTCTGATGATGAAAATGAGGAAGATAATCAAATACAGATTGAATGGCCCAAAGTCCTAGAATCTCTGCCTAAAGCAGGGCCATCCTTAGTGTTGCCTCAAGACCTGACCAACCCTCAAGGTGTGGATTCAAACCCTTTTGAATACAGGATGAACCTCGAGGGAGGTGAGTCCAGCACTGACATGATAGGATTCAAAATGACAATGGGGGGATCTAGTCCCATCCTGCAACAAATAGCTCCTCCTAAGTTTAGCCCAAAATAGACAAGAAGTTCAGCGAAATCCTCGATTGACTTTGGGAGTGAGAAAAAGAGAGGAAGAATGTCCGAGGTAGATCATTATAAACTCAAGATCGACAATGAAATAGCAAATGGGAAATAGAGGACACTTCTACAACAAGTTATCACAAGTCAGGATGATAGCCGAAACAACAAATCTCCCCCACCTCAAGGAAGGGGGAGAGGGAAAAATAATAAGCAGTCTAAATGAAGATCCTCTCATGGAATGTGAGAGGCCTTAATAGCCTGGTAAAACAAAGGACGGTTAAGTCATTAAGGAAAACAATTAATCCGACTATAATGTTACTTCAAGAGACAAAAATGGATGAAGGTCAGGCAATTTCTGTGGCCCCTAGCATATGGAAGCACGGGAGGATGGCTTTCAAGCAAGCGAGAGGCGCTTCTGGAGGACTGATGATGATGTGGGACCCCCAAAAAGTGGAAGGAAATGTGATCCAGGCTGAGGAGAGGGTCCTAAGCATTCTATTCCATGATCTAGATAACAATAGGTCATGGATCACCTCAAATTTTTATGCCCCTAATACTGCTCAGGAAAGAGAGTCTCTATGGGTTTACCTGACTCATTTGGGTGAAGCATTTCGGGACATTCCTTGGGTGGTAGGGGGAGACTTTAATACTCCGCTATACCCATCTGATAAAAAAGGAGGATCTGGGCTGCCTCTCAGAAGTATGGAGGAGTTCAATTCATTCGTCAACACAAATGAACTAATGGACGTCAAGTTAAAAGGAGCCAAGTTTACTTGGAGCAACCGGTGAGTAGGGCAACATCTTATTCAGGAGAGGCTAGATAGGTTTTTTCTCTCGAAAGAGGCTCTCATGGCCTTTGGAGACTCTTCCCTGTTGTCTTTGCCCAAGATCACTTCTGACCATAGCCCTATCCTACTTGAGGTTCCCCAAAGCTCTTGCCTCAAGAAGCCCTTTCGGTTCGAGGTAATGTGGACCAAGCATAAGGACCTCAAGGAAAGAATCATTCAATGGTGGAAGATTGATGGTCATGGAAGCCCTTCCTTCAAGCTGTCCCAGAAACTAAGGATGGTGAGAGATAACCTCAGAATTTGGAACAAAGCAGTTTTCGAGAATCTGTTTGAAAAAAAGAAAGAGGTCAGTGATAGACTGACTGTCATCGAAAGGAGCATTGAAAATGGTCAATATGATGAGGCAACCAAATCAGAAGAAAAAATTCTCTTGGCTGAATTCCACAATATCCTGGCCTATGAGGAAATGTACTGGAGGCAGAAATCTAGAGCATTATGGCTCAAGGATGGGGATTCTAACTCTAAATTCTTCCATGTGACCACTCTTCGAAATAGGAGCAACAACAGAATACGTGATCTGATCAAGGAAGATGGCTCCACAACTCAAGATGTCCAAGAAATCAGAAATGAAGTTGTACATTACTTCAGCAATCTCCTGGGAGAAGAAGTGCAATGCCAGGCTAATGCAAAAGAATCCCTTTTACATGCTATTCCTCAAACTATTGATAATGACATAAATAGGAAACTCACCGATCCTTTTTTAGATGAGGAAATCAGAAAAGCTTTGTTCTCCATGGATCCGGATAAAGCACCTGGGCCTGATGGTTTCTCTCCCCGCTTTTTCCAAACCTACTGGGACACGGTGGGGGCAGATGTTTGTTTGGCCATGAGGGAATTTCAATCTTCCAAACACATTCCTAGAAGCTACAACTCCACGTTTATAGCCTTGATCCCAAAAGGAGTAGCTCCTAAAACTATGGCCGATTATAGACCTGTGAGCCTGTGCAATGTAACATACAAAATTCTCACCAAATTGATAGCAAATAGGATGAAAGATATTCTACCCCTTATCATTGACCAATGTCAGGGAAGCTCAGTCCAAGGGAGATCTATCCTCGATGGGGTCATCATGGTTCATGAAGCCCTTCACTCTACAAATCAAACCAAGAAAGCATCCTTTGCTTTAAAACTGGATATGAACAAAGCTTTCGACCGCATAAATTGGGAGTTTCTCGAGGCAGTGCTGATTAAATTTGGATTTAATCCCCAATGGGTAAAACTCATTCGAGGATGTATCCATAAGCCTTGGTTCTCTGTGTTAGTTAACAGATCCCCCATAGGGTACTTTCAAAGTTGTAGGGGTCTAAGACAAGGGGATCCTATTAGCCCCATGCTATTCATTATTGTGGCCGAAGCCCTAGGCAGAACCATCAAAGCGGAATGTTCATATGGTCTCATCTCTGGTATCAAAGCAACTTCCCAAACATCCCCTATCACTCACCAACAATTTGTGGATGATACGCTGATGCTCTCTCTTGCATCGGTGGCAGAAGCCAAAAGAATCAAACACATCCTTACCCTGTATGAGGAGGCGGCCGGTCAGAAGGTCAATTTCACCAAAAGCAAAATATTCTTCCTCAACACTCCCATTCAGAGATAGATCAGGATTGCAGGGATCTTGGGATGTGCCATAGCTACTTTGCCAACGTCTTATTTGGGCCTACCTCTCTTCACTGGGGCTCCTTTGCGAGTTATGTGGGACAATGTGGTGGAAAGAATCCAGAAGAGGTTAGCAGGATGGAAAGGTCACTTTTTATCCCAAGAAGGCAAAGCTACCCTGACTATGGCTTCGTTGCAAAGCATTCCTGTCTACTTCCTATCAGTTTTCAAAGCCCCGACTCGTGTCCTCCAAAATATTGAACAACTTCAAAAAAAAATTTTGTGGTCAGGATCGAAAGGAAAGCACAGGATCCACCTAGTTGGGTGGGACAAAGTGTGCCTTCCCAAGGATGGGGGAGGCCTTGGCCTGAGGAGAGTTTCCCACCTGAATGCAGCCTTGCTAGCCAAACAAGCATGGCGTGTCCTATCAAGCCAAGATAATGAGTGGATAGCCATTGTGAAAAGGAAATACCTGCAAGGTTCCGATTTTCTGAACACTCCTATTCCGATACGAGGATCAGCGTTCTGGAAAGCAATTTTGGCAAGCAGGGAGATTGTTAAGAAAGGCATGAGATGGATAGTTGGGAATGGCACTAGGATCAGATTCTGGGAGGATAGATGGGCGAGGGAGGAGGCCCTTATAACAGACCCCAGGTTAGCAAGAATCAAGCATTTCACTGATGAAAATTTTGGACCCATGGTTGCAGACTTCCTAAGACAGGAGGGGAATAAGCTGAGGTGGAAGTCTATAAAGGTGCAGGGACTGCAAGATGAATCTAAGGAACTTGAAGGTGTGTTATCTCAACAATTCATTCCTATGAATGCGGATGAGGATCATCTGAGGTGGGCGACGACTGAAAGTGGGGAATTCTCAGTGAAATCGACGTACAGATTGCTTCTCGACTATGAGGATCCATCGTTTCTTTCCAAAGTGGTGTGGATTGACAAGTTGATCCCTAAGCTGGCTCACTTTTCCTGGGCTGCCATTCAAGGAAAAATCCTCACCATAGACAACATGATACGAAGAGGTATGACTTTGCCTAACAGATGTTATTTGTGCAGGAAAAGCTGGGAATCGATTCATCACATATTTCTAGAATGCCCTTGGTCGGTAGCCATCCTAAATGGGGTGTTCCAAACCTTTAACATCTCGTGGGCAATGCCTGCCATGGTTCCTGAGTTGTTCCATCAATGGTCGTCTCCCTTCATCAGTTCCCAGCTGAGGTTCCTATGGAAGATTTGCCTCCATCACTATCTATGGCAGATCTGGCTGGAGAGAAACCATAGAGCCTTTAGAGCCCTTAGTGACTCTATTCTTGACCCGCTTTCTGTCATTACCAAAATTTTGGCCTTTGCCAAAGAAAATCTCAGCATCCTTCCTTCGTCTCCCCAATCCATCCCTCTGCATGAGAAAATCCTTGCTAAATCTCTTGATCTTTCCTTAGACGAGTCCATAGGAGTGTGCAAACCTCATCCAAGGGCAGAGTCTAGATGGATTGCCCCCCTACGGATTGGATCAAATTCAATTTTGATGGGGCTGCCAAGGACAACCCTGGAAAAGCTGGAGTGGGAGGCGTGGTGAGAGACCACCAAGGATAGGTCATGCTGGCCTTTTCTAAAAACTTAGGGATCAAAACCAATAATGAGGCCGAAGCCAGAGCTCTATGGAGAGGGTTGCATCTGCTCCACGAGGTTCAAGGTAATTGCTACGTGGAAGGGGATTCCCTGAATATTGTCAACCTCCTCAACAACAAAAGAAAACCTCCTTGGAGGATAGAGGCCATCATCAATGAAGCAAGGATCCTTGCTGACGCGAGGGAAGATCTTGTCGTCCAACACGTGTTCCATGAAGCCAATAAAGCAATGGATAAATTGGTGAACATCGAGGTCGAGGCTGACGGGCTGATCACGTGGATGAATGAGGTTCCAGGTGATGTGGAAAATATCATCCAATCAGAAAGACTATGAGTGGAACAATGAGGCTATCATGTTGGCAAGTCACGTGTACCTCGGGGATCACTATCGTGAGGGGGAAAAATACCCAAAGCAGAAGGCTTTTCTTATTGGTTGCGGTTAGGTTGGAATCTGATTGTGATCAACCCAAGGCCAGCTTGGAAACTCGTACTCACAAGTGGCAGGACTACGAGGTGGTGGTGGTATTTCCTAAAAAGGATAGTTATGCGAGGAGGGTGCACCATGGGGGGAGGTGCAAGTTTCCAAACACATTGAGACATGGGCCAACCTTCCCCGAGAGGAGTAGGTTCCCTACGAGGGGTCTTGGGACTAACCTCCACATCAATACCAAGAAAATAGATCCTATCAGTGGGGTCAAGGCTTACGACGGCATGATCCACATGATGATTTGGCATGATTATCAAGGCAAAGGTGCTTCACGAGTCATTTCCAATTTTGGCATGGGTTTTAAGGACTTAGCAATGGGTGGATACGACAAGCAAAGAAACCACCACCTTTTAATCATTCAATACTGGAGTCTTTTGAAGGAAACCATGAGTGGCGAGCTTTCAGATAATTCAGAGAGGAATTTGATAGTTACCTTATCAAATATGATATACATTGAGCCCAACATGGTGGTCATGGAGCCTGCTGCATAGGCTATCCTGACCGATAGGCATTTTACCCAATTTTTTGATCTATTTTTGGGTACGGAAGATGAAATTACGTTGGCTGTGATGGAAACGTGGGAGGATGGTCACGTGGAGATCAGGGGTCATGAATTTGTCATTGATGTTCAGCTGCTGGTGGAAATTACCGGCCAGTCGATCAAGGGAAGGTCAATTCATCGACAAAAGCACCACTGGGAGGTGGAGCTCAAAGAGTTTAAGGATAACCCAAAAATCTACAAGGAGGCAAAGAATGGCCTCACAAGGATGGACCTCCCGACTCCCTGGAATGCGGTTATGAAGAATGTACTAGAATTCATCATGATGGAGGACCCTGGTAAAACTTTACTCAGTTTCCATTACGCCTTTGTCAACTTTTTTTGGGATGTTAACCCCATAAGCATTCCCCAATTTTTGATGAACTCCCTGAACCACACCATCACCTCTTCCCACAACAAAAAAGGCTTTTCCATGCCCATGCATCAAGGCCTTCTCAAGGTCATTTACAAATATGTCCTTCTCCATGCTCCCCAACCTGTCCCTGCCCCTCCTCCTGAGGATCCCTCGATGGTTCATGGTGAAATTTTGAGGGGATGCGAGAGCCCTGGTCTCCCAAAACCCTCCCCTATCATGAAGCGTGAGGGTGAGTCTAGCGCTAAGGGAGGCCCGACAAGGAAAAGGTTGAGAATTGATGACCAGCCCATTAGGTCTTCCCTGAGGCTAAAAAACAAGCAAGTTCAGGGGAGCAACAAAATCATGGAGATTACGTCTGAAGATGAGGGTCCTAACCCTACAATCATGGAATTGAAAAGGTATGTCCTGAACACGACGGCCAACATCAATCAACAGATGCAGGAATTACAGGAGATTTTGACCAAGGTTTTCTTCAACGAAGGATACCAGAGCAACAAGTCGGTGGTCTACAACCCGGAGACTGACGACAACGAAGAAGACAAAGATGAAAATCAGGAAGAGGAGGTCGAGGATGAGGACTAGGGTCTTCCTCCGATTGGCCTGTACTGTGGTTGGATGGTCTGCATTTTGTTTTGTTGTGTTGGTTGTGGCAGTGGCTTTTTGTTTCCTGCGGGCTTATGGGTGATCTCCTGTGCGAAGTGTGGGTGCTTGGGGTAGTTAGGGTCCTGATAGGACCTGTGTCTCTTTTTGTTAAGGGGGTTTTCGACTATGGTGGGTAGTATGGTCTGGTTCTTTTGGTTTCTGGCTAGGCAGTAGCGTCAGGTTAGAGGACAAAGTTTCCTCAGTTTGGTTCATGGTGGGGTTCCTCAGCCAAGGGCTGATTTTTGTAAATCGGTTTTGGGTCAACCGTTAAAACCCGGTTTAATGATAGACTTGATTTACCAAAAAAAAACAGCATTTAGTCCATTCACACCAACTATAATTAAAACCAAAATTTTTGAGAATATCATGTAGAAAATTCTAGGAATCCCTATCATATGCTTTGTTTACATTTAATTTCATAAGCATACTTGTTGTTTTCATGGAATGAAGAGAATGTATGGCCTATTGTGCAATAATTATACCATAAAGAATTTGTTTACCATAAAAAAAACCACCTTGTTTCTATGAGACAACATAATCTAGAATGTCTTTCAACTTGTTAGTCATAATTTTTGAAAAGATTTTATAAATCATATTACAAAGTCTTATTGGATAAAAATATTAAAATATTTTATTTCATCTTTATTGGGAACCAACAAAATAAAAGTAACATTGATATCATTTATTATACCCTTGTTTTTCCTGGCCTCTTCAATTGTAACTAACATATCACTCTTCAATAAATCCTATTTTTTTTTAAAGAAAATTGCATGAAATCCATTGGGTCCAAGTTCCTTGTTAGGATGAAAAGAGAAAACTAATTCATGTATATCCTCCATAGATATCTTCTTCATAAAGCTTTTATTTTTTCCTAGTGTGATTATTCATGGAATATTTTACAAAATCTTATCTTGTGCCTCCTTATCTTACCCAACATCTGATAAAATATTTTTGGAATAATTAATTGCTTCCTTCCTTATATCTTCTTACTCAATTTTTCTTCCATCTATAGTTAAAATATTTTTGATGTGATAAAAAGAAAAATTTGTTTTTGTTATAGCATGAGTTTTTTTGTATTTCTATCTCCTTCCTTAAGCCATTTATCCTTAGCTTTTTGAAACTAGTATGAATTATCCTTTTCAATGCATTATTATAATAAGAAGGTATTTGTTTTCTTTCAAATACAAATCTTGATCTATTCCATTAGTTTCTACCATCTCTTGTAAATTTTTGAGCTTGGATTCAATTTCTTTCTTTTCTTTAAAAATACTACCAAAATGTTTGACATTCCAAATATTCTCTTGCTCATATAAATATTTCATCTTTTGAACAAGCCTACACATATAAAATTCTTCAAAATTTACTTCATCCCACCATAACATAACCATATAGAAGAAATTGGGGTCTTGGATTCACATTGACTAGAAGCAAAATGACTTTGGATGATCAATATTGGATAATCACAAGTCAAAATAATGTTTTTGTGATCTGATCCTGCTCATAATAAAATATATTAAGAGATTGTATACTTTATTTGCAACCATTTATTGGATAATAAAAACTATCCAATCTTTTTACTATATGAGTTTGCCCAATACTTCTATTATCACATGTATATTGAAAAATTGAAGGACTAAGATACCAAAGGCCATTTGAATCGACAAATAAAGCAAAATTTTGCATTAAATTAGACCATCATGGAGTACCACCCTTATTTTCTAAAGAAGATATATCAATGTAGAAATCACCCCCAAGAATCCATAGATCATAGCGAATCATCATTGTGTTTAACAAAAATATGCTAAGGTACTTTCAACATCTTTCACAATAAGTAGCTATAGTTGGAGTATATATATTTATAACCCAAACTTAATTACTTTTTGCTTCTAACAATTGCCCTTCCCATTTGCATTTTTTTCACATTGTTGCAATGCCACCTGAAGCTCCTATAAAATAAATTGCTAGATAATCACCCATATTCCAAAAATTATAAAGGATCCTTACATTCCTTACTACTTAATTTTGTTTCTTGTATTAAAATAAAATTAGGACTATAACAACCTATTAATTCCTTAATAAATATTTTTTAGGGGGTATGATTCATATCCCTAATATTCCATGATATAATTTTCATCATCATCACTTTTTATTTTTATTAGTGGGCTTAGCTCTATTTCTTGTTAATGCCTATAATATTTTTATTTGGCTTCCCAAGTTGATATCCCTATGAGTTTCTTTTTTTCTTTATTCATGCTTTGATGACCTTCCTCGCCTTTTCCCATTCCCACCAACACTCTCATTTTTATCAATCTCTTCTATTTTTCTATATTTTTCATAATGAGAATTATATTCTAGAGAATTATGTTGCCCTAAAGAATATTAATGCAAGAATTAGCCTCATAAAAACTTTCTTATTTATGTTGCCTCAAAGATCCTAAAGTGCACAAATGATCCTCCATAGTCATTACTTTCTTATAGTACCCTAGAAACCCTAAATTTATTTGGATATCCTCCATATGATTTTCTTTATTGTGTTGCTCTTGAAACCCTAAAGTGCAATGAGCACACTCTATACTACTTTCATTTTTATTGCAATGAGAAGATTTTATGCTATTTGAGAAAAATGAATATGATTTACTTTGATTAACCTTAACCCCCTTTACCTCATTTGCTTTAAAATTTACCTCCCTATCTTCTTTTTCTTTATAATTTGCCTCCCCATATTCCTTTGCACCTTCAAATCCTTCTGGATTTGAATTTGTGCATTGTACTTATTCATACCTTATATAATTTTTTCTTTTAATGATTGATTCAAGTGGACTATAATGGCCTTTTTAATTTGATGATGCAAAGGGGTTTTTCTTACCACTTTATTAGGAGTGGAAAATCATTGATTTGACCCAACTTCTCCTATGATATGATCTCCTTGTTTCATGTTGAAGTTGACCTCATGCCCAAAAATTTTCATGTATTTCTCTATCATTTTCAATTTAAAATCTCTTGCTATTTGTCCATTTTCATGACATTTGCAACATTGGAATTCATTGTTTTTGTAATCCACTTGTTGATCACATTCTCTTTATTTAGATTAAATCCTAATGGACTATGGTAAAGGTTTTGAAATATCCATGGCAACACATATTCAAGTGTATACTACATGCCTTCTCTCCTTAGTAGTTGGTTTGTCTTGGATGAATTCACCTAGAGTATTGTCAATATTCTTTAAAACCTTCTTAGTGATGAGTTGATAAGGAAATCCAAAAAGCCTAATCTACATTGGAAGCATTTTAATAGTCTTTGTATCCATAGAAAAATTCTCACTCCATGGTCTTATATATAATGTATATTTACCTTAAACCAAGGGTCTCCATTGATTATTTTATCCCTTATTTCTGAACTAGAGAATATAATGAGGAAAAAACCTTTTAGAAAAAAGTCATGGATTAATTTGAATTCACTCCCCACTTCCACTTGATCTAATTTTGAATCTCAAAAAAACCTGATGAGTAACCATGGAACTTCTATAATAACCCTCTAGTTTTAATAACCATTATATCATGCTCGATCAAATCATCCTTGATAATAAATTTTGGTGTAGTATCTATGACCTGGATAGGGTTTGCCATAGATTACCTCTTCCTCTTATCATTAACTAGGGCATACATACCTCTAAATAGGGCATCCTTACTTCCAGTAAGGACTTTCAAAAGTGACTTTCTTGCCATGTTACCTAAATTTTCTTCACATGAATCCTTTATTTTTTGAGTTTCTTCTAATATCTGGAACATGAAGAAGTAGCACTTACTAATTTATTGCACTTTACTTCCTATTATTGCTCACACTTCCTACTCGCTTTAGGCTCTAAATTGACCATTTATTGTGACTTCAACACATTTGATTATTCTTCCATTTTTGTCTTTGTGAAAGCTCTCCCCAATGCCTCAACAAGAATAACAAATAGACAAGGAGATCACCCTACTAGAGACTATGAATGATTCAAAATATCTAATAGGGTATCTATTGATTAATATAGAATATCATCGAGTGATATAACAACATCTAATCTATTTACACCAACCTTGATAAAAATCAAATTATCTAAGAACATTTTGTATAAAAATTCATCAAACCCTAACATATGTTTTGTTCATATCTAACTTTATAAGCATACCTATTTTTTAATAAAATGGAGAGAATGTATGGCCACTTGTACCATCAAGAATTTATTTACAACAAATAAAACCAACTCATTCCTATAAGATAGCATAATCTAAAATGCTTTTCAATCTATTTGAGATCATTCTTTTTTTCTAGAGAAAAAGGGATTGTACTTGAGGTCCTCCACCCTTGGAAAATCACAAATCTCTCCTTCAGAACTTGAGAGTTTAGAAACACATTCAGTTATCATATCAATTTAGTTCCTATAGCTAGATACCTACATATTTTTCATTAAAAAATTAAATTCTTGATTTTCATTTTCTGAATCTTCCTCAATTTTCATTGCAAATACAAATATTCTAAAATTCAACATCCTACCTCTTGATGTTTTCTTGCAACAACCTTCATAAAATGTTTACGCATTATATATTAGTAGAGTAATATTTCTAAAAATTTACACTATCATAATCTGTTTTACTACATCCAAATTGCTAGTTTCCTTCCTGAAGCATAAGTGCAATCACAAGAATTATAATAAATAGTTTATATGAAAACACATTAATGTCATAAATGTTAGAGTATATTACATCATTTGGATCATGTAAATGTACCACCTTTGGTACATATTTAGAGTAGGAGTTTACTTCAGAGTAAAGTTAGTTAGTTGCTTCAAGTATTATAATAAATGCACAAGTGTCAATGTGCAAGTTGTAAATGTGCATATAGTCCACATGTACATGAGTCCTAGGTAGAGTAAAGGCCAAGCAATCTATCTCTCTATATAAAGGCCTCATAGGTGTAGTAGTGTGATAGAGAGAGAGTGATATAGTAAGTATACAGTATGTAGTAGATGTAGTATGGTACAATGTAGTTCTTTCATATACTTTCATGGAGTGTTCATGTCCTCCATTATATATCATTGTACTATTTTTGTCATTCCCATTAATGACATATTTTTGAGTTATTTGTAGATGTTCATCTCTTTATTTTCCTACATATTATTGTGCCATTAGTTTTATAGTTATCTCAGATTAGTTATCCTTCATATTGTGGTTGTACTACCTCCCATAAAAAGCTAATAGTGGTATTAAAGCACATGGTAGATCAGATAGGAAATAGGGAGAGCCACAAGTGAGACTAAGAGAAATCCAAAAATCTCATTTACAAAAATTTTGAGATTGCATTTGGCTAGAGTATTCCCATAGAGTTATAGGAAAACTCGTGAAGACTAGGACTCAACATTCATCCCACTAGATTGACAAATCAACTAGTGAAGAGTCATCATCTCTAGATTTTACAGTTTCCACCATTTCAGTTTCTAACATCTTGTTGCAGGAAAAGGAGATTCAAAAAAGTTGGGAAGCTTCCTACATAGATCTAGGAAGAGTATCTTCATAAGAATCATTCCAACACTTACAACAACAAGTAGAAGACTGAATATTTCAGAGACCTGAGGAGAGGTCTCATTACTAGAGATTGCAAACCTGCAAGAGTGCAAAAGAAGAAAAGGCCATAGTAGCCTTACTACTGATTCAAGAGACTCCAGAGAAGAGTCAAGAAGAATATTGGAGGTTGGTGATCTCCATAAAAGACTGTAGATAATAGATTGAAGAAATTAGCTAGAAGAAGATTAAGAGACCCTTAGAAGGTCCAGTTACAAAACTTCCAATTTTGGAAGATTGGAGGTTGGTGATATCCATTAAAGCCTACAAATTGTAGAAGTAAAGAAGGACCAGCAAAGGTCCTATTCCAGATTCTAGCAACAATAATTTTTAGAGATCCAAGAAGAAGATCTTATTACCAACACTTCCTTAGTAGAAGGTTGAAGGAAAGGTCTCATTTGGAAGACCAGAGAAGTTGTGAGGTTGAAGACCTTGGTGAGGTCTCAAGGAGAAACAAGGAGAAGGCTTGGAGAGCCTTATTTTTAAAATTCGAAGAAGGCCATTAAAGGAGTTCCTAGGAGAACTCATTGGAGAAATCTACCAGCAAGGAGGAGTTACTAATAGAGTATAATTTGGGATAATTATTGCCATCCGATAACAAGCCCCAAGATTTGGCAAGTAGTTTGCCAAATTATGAAGGAGAATACTGAAGACCTTAAGATATTCATATTCTTGAGAAGGAGATCAAGATCGAAGCTAGAATTCAACAAGGAGAAAAGAGCCAGACATTACTACCAAACCAAAAAGGTGTGAAGATTACCTTTGGAGGCTAGAAGGCTCATCCAAAGATAGGGGTTTGTTGAATCTACAAAAAATACTGAAAGGGTCCTTGAAGGAAAACTTAGCTATGATTTGGGGGAACTTCCTACCAAATTTATGAGTTTCAAGAACAACATTTCAGAGAAAGTGACTGGAAAGGAAAATTAAGACAACATTACTAGTTGCAAAACTTCAGGAGTTTTAGAGTTCATCCTAAAGGCTAATAGAAGTCACCTACTATAGATTAAAGGACAACAAGATAGAGGAGTTACTAAGCTGTGAATTGGTGAGTTAAGGAGCTATTTAGGACAACCAAGAATAGTTGTAGGTTCATCCAATTAAAGGCAACAATAAGGTGAATCTAATCACCTAGAAATCCTTCATCTACATAGATCATTAAGGTAAGCAACTTGGGTGCAAATAGGTTCATTAGTTGAACTTTAATTTGGGTTATTATCCAGTTCCATTAAGCACCATTTTAATTCTTTAGAAGTTACAAAAAGAGAAGGTTGCATTATAGTATTCAAAAGGAGTGCAAAAGGAAGTTTATTTTAGAGTTATTATCTGCACATTAAATAGGAGTTGGATATATTTCGATAGAAAGAAAATATCATCTTCCTATTATCTAGTTACAACAAAATAAGACTACATTAAGAGATTATAGTTCTCTACAAGGAGCAATTACTAAGTGCATATTTTAAGGAGTAATAAGGTGAGATTAATATTGCACTATAATAGTTGTTCTTTAGATGCACTAAGTAATTTTAGATTACAATAAAAATTAGTGCATATTTTGAGTCACTTTTTTTGAAAAATAATTTGAAAAAACTTGTATTAAAACAAAGATCATTTACAAGTTGGGATGAGACTTTTCCCAGCCTTAGCCAAAGAGAACACATGTTTACAATAGTAAAAGAAGATTTGCATTGGAGCCAAATCTCTTAAACCATATTTCTACAATGTCTGTTCACCTGTTTACAACTATAAAAGAAGATCTACATTGAAGCACAAATCTCCTAAACAGTATTTCTGGAATGGTTATCCAAATTAGCTAAGCACTGGATTTGCTCACCAACTCTGCCTAATCATCTCATCCTCAATAGCCATGTCACTATGCCACTTGAACCCCTACCTCCTTCTCGAGTACCCATCTTAGCCAGGAAGTCTACCACTTTATTTAGATCTCTACTCACATAAACTGGAATCACATCATCTAATTCCCTCCATAATTCCTTAATTTGAGTGACAAGAATCCTCAACCTCCATGTTTTCAAAGCAAAGTTCCTCATGCAATCTAGAGCTCCAACCATTATTTGAGAATCTGATTCTAGGATTATCCTCCTGTGACCTTGTTTTACTGCCCAAATAGAAGCAGATTTGATAGCTAAGGCTTCTGCTTCATTGTTTGTGGCTCTTCCCAAGCCTTGCAGTTCCCAATAGAGCACTGTTCCAACATGATTCTGGCAAACCACTCCAATTCCAGCTCTACCCGGATTGCCTTTTGCAGCTCCATCAGTATTAATTTTAATCCAACCTTCTGGGGGTGGTTTCCAACTAGCTCTGTCCTGCCCCTCTTGCACTTCAACTTCCTTCTCCATTGCCCCAATAACAACCTGAGTTTCCTCTTTAGCATAGACTGCCACAGTTTCTGTGACTTTGCTCCAAATGACCTGCCAAACTCCATCTAAAGAAGAAAAAGTTTCTCTAAAAATTTTGGCATTTCTCTCCAACCACACTTGCCACCAAATGAAGTTTAATCCAAGCTCCCAACCAATACAAAGAGCTTTAGATTTAAATCTACCCCTCTTCCATATTTCCCAAATATTAATCCGATTCAAATCACCATTAACTTGAATTTTATAATATAAAAACCATCTCTCCCAAATCTGGCACGTGAATGGGCACTCAAACATCAAGTGATCAGTTGTTTCCTCACTCTTGTAGCATAAAACACATTGAGATGGACCAATGATTCCCCTACATCTGAGATTATCAAAAGTAAGAATTCCATTATGCATGAACTACCAGGCAAAAAAGTTTACTTTCGGCCAACCCTTGGACTGCCAAATCTTTCTCCAATCCTCAACTTGATATGTATGAGGAGGAGGCTCTAGAAGGATCTTATCATATCCATCCTTCACTGTGTAGACACCAAGGCTCCCATAGCCCCAAGCTAATTCATCCTCCTCATCTCTACCTATGAGAAATATTTCTGCCAAGATTTTAGTCATGATGGGTGTCAAATCCGGAGGGATTGAAATTGGCCACTCATCCAACTTCTTAAACTGCTTAAACTTATAATCCCCAAGCTGACTAGTGTTGAAATAAATTTCAATTTGGACCCACCCCCTGGTTTCTATGGTTATTTTTATTGGTTGCAGTTCAAGAAATTCAACAATGATAGGTGGGTATTGATCCCATGAATCTATCCAAAATCGTGCCTTCTCCCCTCTCCCCACTTTCCAAAATAATCCATATTTTACTACTTGAGATCCTAACTTGAGAGCCTACCACACTAAGGATCCATTACCATCCAAAGGAAATGACCCACCTCATTTGGGTTTACCTGTCCCAAATATTTACTAGTTAAGATTCTCTTGAATAAAGAAGTTGGTTGGGAAATCCACCTCCAGTAAAGCTTTCCAGCCAAAGCTTTATTATTTAACTTTGATCTTCTCAGTCCCAAACCTCCTTTTACCTTGGGCTGGCTTACTTTCTCCCAACCTACTAAGGCCCATTTCCTCTCTCCTTTTACTCCTTCCCATAAAAATTTTCTAGCCATCTTGTCCAACTCTTTCCATATGGTATGTGGGGCAACAAGGATAGAAAATTTATAAATTGGCATGGCTTGAATGATTGATTGTAAAAAAGTTAATCTACCCCCATAGCTTAACCATTTGTGAGACCAATGATTAATTTTGTCCTTGATACAGTCCAAAATATTCCTCCAGGATATCTATTTTTAGTTTTTTAAAATGCAAAGGGACCCCCAAGTATACCACTAGGAGATAAGTCCTTGTGAATCCCAAGATCTCTAAAATTTTGTCCTGAAGCCTTTGATCAAGATTGAAAAAGACCACTTTGGATTTTTTATCATTGATGACTTGGTTTGTAGCCCTAAGGTAGACATTAAGTGTATCTCTAATCATTCTTGCTTCCCTGAAGCTGGCCACTCCCACCAATCCTGTGTCATCCACAAACTGTAGGTGAGTCAAAACTTCCTCACCCACCTTGATACCTGTTAGCAAACCTTGTTGTCTTCTCCTCAAGATGAGTCTACCCAATCCTTCAGCCAATATGAGAAAAATATAGGGAGAGCAAGGATCTCCTTGACGAAGGCCTCGAGTAGCTCCAAACGGTTGTGAGGGAAGACCCTTGATTAACACTGAGTATGTCGGAGTAGAAACACAACTCATGACCCATTCTATCCAATCCTGAGAGAAACCAAAGGCTGCCATCATCTTTGACAAGAAGCTCCACTCCACCCTATCATAAGCCTTTGACATATCTAATTTTATGAACATTCCTCTATTACCAGATGTTTGCATTGAATGGATTGCCTCCTTGAGCTAGAACCACACCATCCAAGATCTGCCTACCCTCTACAAAACCCCCTTGCTCTGAGGAGATAATGCTATGTAGAAGAGGTTTTAGCCGCTCAACCATTACCTTTGTGATTATTTTATATATGACATTGCATAAGGCAATAGGTCTATAATCTGAAATATGTACCCCCTCCTCCCCTTTTGGAATTAAGGTAATGAAAGTATGATTTAATGCTTTAAGCATTATTTTACTACCTTTGGACTCCTCTATAACAACCATTACATCCTCCTCCAAGTTATCCCAGAAGGCCTGAAAAAACTCAATTGGAAAGCCATCTGGACCTGGTGTTTTTCGGTGCTCATTCCAAAGACTACATTCTTCAGTTCCTCTCTATCAATGGGTTTAAGTAGGGCCTGATTTTCTTCTTCAGAGATAATAGAGGGTATGACAACAATAACTTCTTTTTGAGCCTCTTCATCTTGCACCATACTTTCCTTAAATAGTTTAGAAAAATAATCCATTGAATGGAAATGCATACCTAGAATTGTATCAAAGGAGTGTCCGTTCTCATCTTGAAGAGCTTCCATGTTGTTCATCTGTCTCCTAGCACAAGCAGTCCGATGGAAAAATTTGGTATTTTTATCACCTTCTAATAACCAAGTGGTTCTTGCTCTCTATTTCCAGTAGGTCTCCTCTTGGTTGTCAATGTCCTCAACCGCTTTATGCAATGCATCATCCTCTTCTTTGAGCTGCTCTGTAATTGTTCCTTCCCTAAAGTGTTTTTGAACCTCATCCCATCTGGCCACCAATGGAGCTCTTTGGACCTGGAAGTCTGTCTTGTTAGCTCACCTCCATTGTTTCAGTTGATCTTTGACATAATGAAGTTGTTTGTGGAATCTAAACATTGTTGTCCCATATGTTGGGCGACCTTCTTCCCACCACTATGGAATTTTCTTTCGAAGTTCCTCTTTTTGTAACCAAAATTTTTCAAATTTAAATGGTTTGTGATGCTGCACTGTCTTGATCCCTCCTTCCAACAAAATGGGAAAGTGATCTGAAACTGGACCCTCCAAAATCTAAAATTTTATATTCCATTTTACAAATGCCTCCTCTGAAACCAAAAAATGGTCTAACTTCACCTTCCTGCTATGTGGCTCCCTCCTCTTATTAGTCCAAGTATAGTTGGTTCCAGGGCATTTAATATCCACCAAGTGTAATGCCTGGACTTGGGCAATCATAAGTCGATCCCCTGGGTCCAAAATTGGGGTTCCCCCTTCCTGATCTCTAGAGGATAATTTAGCATTAAAATCCCCAACAATAATCTAGTCTAACTCTTCCCTTGAGACTCTCATGTTATGCACAACTTTCCATTGATGCATCTGACCATCTAGGTTTTGAGCCCCATAAAAATTTGTGATTAAAACATGTTAAGTTGTGACATTATTTCTAAAATGTGATGTGAGAACACCCCTCCAAGCTATATGTTCTATTGCAGTCCATTCAAGAGAGTTCCAAAGAGTAACTATCCCCCTGAGGCCCCTTGGGCAGCCACTTCCATATGACCAACACCCCTCCAAAGTCTGTTAACTATTTTACACATAAGATCCAATGACATTTTTGTCTCCTGGATAAGCAAAAAATTGTTTTACATTTTTCTAAGAGTCTTCGAACAATAGATTGATGGGTTCTACTATTTAAACCCCTAACATTCCATGATTGTATAATCATTGGTTACCTTGAGAGTAGTAAAAATCTATTGGCCTCACCGATCCTCCAGTGATCAGTTTGTCTCCTTGAACTGCTATCAATTCCTTATTTGATTTTCTACCCACTCCTTGAGAGCTACTATTTTTTATCTCTTTTCCACTTGAGTTATCCCTAGAGTTGGCCTTTCTCTATTCTTTTCTGCTATGCCCATGCTGACATCCTTAATTATTGGTTGCTCTTGGTTATGCACTATCAATGCCCTTGCACTCTCTGACTATGGTAACTCACTGTACTCAATTACTTGCTCTATGATGGGGGAGATGAAAGAGGAGCTTGAACATGGTTGTTATTATTTTCATTATTCCCATCCACTCCTTCCATGAATTGTTCTTCTTCTTGGTCCATTAGTGTCTTAAATATCTCATACCTATTGGAGGGCTTGAGTTGGGTTTGCTCTTTACCATATTTTTTCTTTTGCCTTCTCCTTCTTTTGGGTTGTTCAAAACCATCTCCCTGTGCTTCTTTACCCTGAGAAATATTGGTTGGTTCTTTGTTGATTGTTGACTTACCCTCCTTAGGAAGATTTGACATTCCTAGAGGAGCCTCCATTTTTATGTTCATATTATTTGGGCAAGATCGGGCCAAATGCCCATATTTGTGGCAAACTCTGCATCTGAAGGGCAATGCCTCATAATCCAGTTGTTGAATCCAAGATAGTCCTACAAGTTCAAGTTCCACCTCTATCGGTAGAGGTTGGCTAAGATCCATTTCCACACATAATCTTGCATAAATAGTTGTGTTTCCTTCTATTGTGTCTTTGGAAACACCCAAATGTCTTCCAAGGGAATTATCGATAATTTCCAATACTTGCTCACTCCAAAACTCCATTGGAAGTGCATACAAATGGATCCAAACTGGGACAATAGTGGGTTCAATTCGAGGATCAAATCCCACTCTCCAGGGTTGAACAAATAATCCTGCCAGACCATGATTCCTCTTTTCTGATTCGAAAGCCCTATTTCTATCGGCAAGTGAAGAAAAACTAACAATAAAATATCCATTGCTAATAAACCACAAAGAATACTCACCAAGAGGCTCCCAGTTTTGCCGGACCCAGGAATGCAAAAAATTTAGGGTAGGGCGAATACCCATGAATTTACAGATCAAATCATGATTGGCTCTATATAAAACTATTTCTTCGACCATCCTTTGCTCAATGACAATATTTGGCCTTGATTCTGACTGTGGCAAGCATCCATTAACTCGTTGAGATGTTGATCTATTTCCAGCGATCGTAAAGAGCATTTTTAATGCAGTTTTTTGTGCTTCTTCGGTCTTTGATGGAGATTTATCCTTTAACAAATCTGCAAAAGAACTATGTCTCTCTAGAAGAGGATCCGGAGGTGTCCCCATTGGGCCCTCCTGGGGCAGCAATCTTGTCTTCAAATCCACAGTAACCAGAAATCTCTTCGGCTACCCAATTGATGCCCTAGTTTTCTCTTCCAGAGCTCTGCCCTAGTTTTGAATATATTTATATTTTGAGTTACTTTGAAGGGTTCATTTATAGGAGTTATAAGGGAGATTATCATTGCACTATAGTTGTTATTCAAATTTCACTAAATTTTTTTAAAAGTGAACATTAGTGCAGAATTAAAACCTCTATTAGCATATTAGTTGCATTGTTAAAATCTTGGATTCATTGGTGTTAAGATTATCCAAGTTAGAGGTTAGTGTTGTCTAAGCAAAAGGACAACAAATACATTACATCTTGTTCTTAGAGATTAGAGCAGAGAACCACCATATCTAAGAAGCTAGGAGAGCTTCAATAGGAGACATTTAAACTCGGTGTAAAATTTAGTTTCTAACTCTAATCTATTGCAAAGTCTTGCATTACATTGGCACCAAATTTATCCTTCAAATACAACATTAACAGTTTTGGAAATATGTTGAATATTTTCCATGTTATTAAGGCCGTGTTTTGGGTTAATATATTTGAATCCATAGATTAATATGTTTGGGTTAATATATTTGAATCCCTGGACATATATATTTGGGTTAATATATTTGAACCCATGGATTAATATATTGGGTTAATATATTTGAACCCATGGATTAATATATTTGGGTTAATATATTTGAAAGCATTGATTAATATATTTGGGTTAATATATTTTAACCCATGGATAAATGTATTTGGGTTAATATATTTGAAAACATGTTTTAATATATTTGGGTTAATATATTTGAACCCGGGTTTTATGGCCATGGTATTGTAAAACCCCTTCTTGTATTGTTGGTATATAAAACAACACTTGCATGAGGGTTTGGGTATGGTGAATGTTTGAACACCCCCCAAGGGAGGGAATGCAATATGCAAGAAATGTACGGGAAAGAAACTAAAGGATATTATTGTATTGGAGACAATCAAGTTTATACAATAAGGAGATATTCTTGCTAGGTTTTTTTTCGAAAGGGTTTCCTAGGATAAATTCTTGTGTAATGTGTTCTTCTCTATTTTTCCTTTGATTCTAAAATTACTATTTTTTTGGAATTTGTTTATCGAGGTATTATTTCTCTTCATTTGGTATCAGAGCTAGGTTTTAGCTTTGTTCGAGGAATAAGGGTTTCAACACTGGGATTAATTCTTGAGTGGGAGCGGTGTGTGGAAGAATCTAAGTGAAGGAAAAATAACAAGAAGCATAGTGGTAGGGCTGGTGAGATCCAACAGTGGTGGAGCTGGTGAGCTTCGAAAGTGGTAAATCCAATGAGCTCCAATAGTAGTACATTTGGTGAACTTTGATAATGATGGAGTTGGTGAGCTCCAACAATGATAGATCCGATGAGCTTTGATAATGATAGATCTGGTGAGCTCTGGCAGTGGGATACCAAAGAAATAATTTTGGAAAAAATGGAGATTTTTTTATGGAATTGCAAAATTAAGGCAAATTTTTTTTTGAAAAAGTATCTCATCTTTTAGGAGCCATATCTCTGTAAAATTTTATCTAATTCAGGTTATTCTTGGATAAGTTTGTGTAGAATTTGAATATCTTTAAAATGAGTGGTCATATGAAGAAATTCGAGCAGTATTGAGGGAGGTATAATCTTTTGAAGTCAACCATCTAGAACAAGGGTAGTGACGAATTTTCAAATCGTGAATTTTTTGGAAGATGAAATTTGTTTGTTTAGGTGAGTAAGTAAGTTGTAATTTATTTTTTGGAAGACAAATTGTAGATCTAGTTATATATATGGAATTTTAGCTTCAGATCTAGTGAGCTTTGACAACGGTAAAGCTGGTGAGATTTGGTAGTGGTAGATCTTGTGAGCTTCAGCAACAATAGATTTTGTGGTAGTTTTTGAACCTTATGGAAAGTATTCAACAAGTGGGAGAATGTTGGGAATATGTTGAATATTTTCCATGTTAATATGACCGAGTTTTGTATTATATTTGAACCTAGGTTTTATGGCCATGATATTGTAAAACCCCTTCTTGTGTTGTTGGTATATAAAACAACACTTGCATGAGGGTTTGGGCATGGTGAGTGTTAGAAAACCCCCAAGGGGGGAATGCAATATACAATAAATGTGTAGTAGAGCAAGTGGGAAATAAACTAAGGGATATTATATTATTAGAGACGATCAAGTTTATACAATAAGGAGATATTCTTGCTAGGTTTTTTCTTGAAAGGGTTTTCCAAGATAAATTCTTTTGTAATGTGTTCTTCTTCTCTAATTTTTCTCTGATTCTAAAATTATTATTTTTCTAGAATTTGTTTATTGGGGTATATTTCTCTTCAAACAGGACAAAATAAAAGTGTCCTAAAGACACTATTACAGGTAGCAAGGTGCGGTCTCCAAGTGGTCATATCATAGAAGTTTGAGGAGAAAAATTCTAACAAAATAGAGGGCTCACAAAGCTAGGATTTTTGGGTGTCTAAAGACACCACTTTCAACATCTTATCCAACACATACTAGAGCATCCACCTGCAACAAAAAGACCTATGTAAGGAATCCACCAAAGCACATGAAGTCTACATCTATAGGTCATCATATTGCAAGGTATATACGTATACCTATAGGAATACACACAAAATATAGCTTGGATCATCTATCTAAAGGAGCTATCATCATTTACGTAGAAGGTAAAAGAAAGGACAATGTATAGCAAGAAAAATACAAAGGAAGAATAGAAGTTTCAATACCCAATACTCCAGCCAAGAGAAAGCACTACATTTGATCACTCGAGATCCATAGAACCTCCTCTAAAACATCCTTGGATTGTCACAACTGGAGCCAACCATCATCCTCAACAAAACAACTCACAAGAAGAAAATCACTTGTCCAAGAAGTGAAGCTAGTTATCAAATGGTTGGAATGAATAAGCAATAAGAAGGGTTTAATGTTCATATTTGGTACATTGAAGAGAGAGTGTGCATGCAATTCATACTTGTCTTGAAGGAGGAAGGAATATTGTGCCACTTGGCACAAAGGGTATCTTTACCCTCTCATCTCTAACGCTCAAGAAAGGTGCTCATTTCATGAAACATCTTCCATCATTACCCTAACATATAAAGACATTCAATGCTGACCAAGAAGATTATAATCCTATGCTACATAGAAAAACATTTCTAAAAGGGTAAGAATTACTCAAGAAATGAAGAAAGGAATCTCAATATTTATACCACTTATCACATTCATCAAGGAGTTATCACTATTGTAGCCGCCATTAAAAGGAGCGCTCAAGGAAGGAAGCACATTCAAAAATTAGCATTAAAGTGGAGAACGTATTCAAGCCAAGTCAAGGAAGAAGAGGTAAGCTTTATTTAGATTCAAAAACTATCATAAACCTGCGTTGGAGAAGAGCATTAAATGCTCAATATCATAAGCATCACTCGAGGAAAGAATACCGAGTGAAGAATAGCAACGCAGACATCTCAAGTGAAAGTAAAACCTATCATAGACCAATGCCATTCAAGGTAGAGGAAGTGCATTGAATTCAACATTAAATTTGAAATCATCACCATTGCCTAATCAACTTGTTCAGCGTACGTAGAAGGAAGGTAATACATTACAAGCATATTTTACTCTAAAATAGGAGCTATAAGGTATTGTAAATTGATTATTATCATCCTTAGAAGTAAGAGGGAAATTTTAGTAAAAGTTGAAAACATAATAAATTTACAGATATTTATAAATAAGAGTTATAAGGAGTATAGTATAAGGTTGAAACTCTTCTATTATTTACTTTAAAAATAATAGCAAAATCAACTATACATTTGAAAACAAATTTAAAGGAGGTTTATATATTTAAATAGTTTAATATTTGCAATTAAATACCATAGGAGATATAAGGGTTTCTACTTGAAAAATTAAAACTCTATTATTTCAAATATTATTATTTTCTAATATTCCAAATTAGGGAGTTATAAGGTATACTACATCAAAATAGTTTATTGGAATTTAGAAATATTAAACTATTGGACATTGAGGGATATAAAAGGAAGATCTTTATTTACTTAAAGGTATTGGAATTATATACTTACACTTGTCACATATTTATACTAAAGGGACAAAAAAAATCCAACCATAGAGAACTTCAAATTAAGCGCATAGTTCATTAGGAGAGATATGGTGAAATAGAAGTTGATTATTATTATTTACAAAAAATTACAAAATCAGATCAAAAGTGAACTATTATTTACTAAGCACTTTATTAAGCTTATAAATGAATTTAATAACTAGGGAGATATAAGGATCATCATGACAAAAAAAAAAATCATCCTTTACATAATCTCAGCTACTCAAAGGTCCAAATTACTTCTCATGGAAAAACAAAGTGAGGGTAATTTTAATAGTTGAGAAGCTTTGGAAAATTGTTAAATGAATAACTACTAAACCTAATTCTGGTGATATAGATATTCAAAAGTTTTAAGAGAGTGATGCAAAAGCATTAATGATAATAACTTTTGCCATCACAGATGAAATACAACCTTACATAAATTCAGTAGGAACATCTACTAAAGCTTGGAAAACCCTAGAAAAATTATTTGAAGGGAAAATTAAAGCTACTATCCTAAATATTCAAACTCAATTACATTCTCTAAAAATGAACAATAGAGAAAATATAGAACTATTCCTAAGAAAGGTAGCAGACATTAAGGTAAAACTATTAACCTTGGGAGAAAATATTGAGGATGAATTCCTTGTTCAAATAACCATGAGAGCACTTCCAGATAGCTACAAGCATCTAGTTACATCTTTACAAGTACTAGGTAAAGAAAAATTATTTAATTAGCTAATAAACATTCTTGAATAATATGAGGTATAAATTATAGTGAAATATTAAATGAATAACACTGCATTAGTTTCAAAAGATACTCCAGAAGGAAACATAGCCTCAACTTCAAAAGGATGAAATCCTTGGAATAACAGATATTGTCATGTATGTAGGATAAAAGGTCATAGTACTAATTATTGTATATTTAATCCAAGAAACCATAATTGAGGGAATAAAAAAACTATGGAAATCAACCAAATAGGGCATTCCAACCAAGGCAATATCAAACTCAAAATAATCCTCGACAACAATAGTTTTAGTGACCATGAAATTATCCTCAATTGGAATATCAAGGAGGAAATATTAAGGGACACTTAGCTCAAAGGATTCAAGAAATTTAAGAACTAGAAGATCATTTAGATAATTATTTCAAAGCTCTCTTATTAAATATAGCCTTTTATGAAGATACTAATTACTTTCTTAAACATGACATAGAAAATAAAGAAGGAGACCTTAAACTCTCGTACCAGATAAAAGATCCATATTTAAGACTAATACCCAAATAATGTAATATAGGGGGATGCTAGAATATATTACATAATTTGGATCATGTAAATGTATCACCTTTGGTACATATCTAGATTAGGATTTTACTTCAGGGTAAATTTAGTTAGTTTCTTCAAGTATTATAAGAAATGCACAAATGTCAATATGCACGTTGTAAATGTGTATGTAGTCCATATGTACATAAGTCCTAGGTAGAGTAAATATCAAGCAATCTATCTTTATATATAAAGATCTCATAGGTGTAGTAGTGGGAGAGAGAGAGAGTCATATAGTAAATATACATTGTGTACTAGATATAGTGTGTGTAGTATGGTACAATATAGTTCTTTCATATACATTCATGGAGTGTTCATTTCCTCCATTATACAACATTGTACTATTTTTTCATTCCCATTAAATGTATATTTCTGAGTTATTTGCAAATGTCCATATCCCTATTTTCCTACATATTATTGCACCATTAGTTTTATAGTTATCTCAGATTAGTTACCCTTCATCTTGTGGTTTTACTACCTCCTATCGGAAGCTAACAATAAAGTACAACAAATATTACCAATGGAAAATAGTAAAATAAATCTTAATCAATATTTGATTTAGGCAATCAACATTTTCTTGTCAGCTTTAGCTAAACTTACTATTTTATTTAACCATAGAAAAGAGAATTGAACTTCACTATCCTCCATTAAAACCCCTCTACTAGCTAGCCTATCTATATATTTATTTTCTTCCCTTAATGTATGTGTAAATCTAATTTCTTAAAACTTTGTAGCAAGGTCTTGTATTTCCATGATGATCTCTTGTATGTTCCATGGAGTCTTTATTTTTCTTAAAATTACATTTATCACTATTTGTGATTCGTCTTCCATCCATACTATATTCTATTTTATTTTTCTACATATTTCTAACCCTTCCAAATACACCAAAGCTTCAACTTCATTATTAGCCTTAAATTATTAATTGAAAGCATAATGTAAAAAAATATTACCCCTATATTTCTAAATATTCCTCCTCCTATTAGTCTTGGATTTCCTTTGGATGCTCCATAAAAATTCAACTTGACCAACTCCAGTTCTAATGCTTTCAACTTTATATTATTTTTCTTCCTTTTGTTTCTCCTATACCCAAAAACATAATTCCATTTAATTACTTGACACCATCTATCAAGATTCTCTACATCAAGATTAGGCATTGGGTAAGTTGATAGGGTTGGTTTAGACTCCTTTATGGCTAAAAATATCTTCCTTTTCATTACCTCTAAACTAATTTTCTTTCCTTTAAAAATTATTTTATTCCTTCCCATCCATACAATCAAAAGTATTGTATATTTTAATATATGCCATATTTTCTATAATGCCCCACTTTTAAAAGTTTTCTACCATTGCTTTAATCATTCTTCAATTCTATCATTCATCACCATGCATTTACCAAACATATTAAGAATCCATTGCCATAATTCTCATACTATTGAATAGTTTCCTAAGATATGGTCTATACTCTCCTCCTTAATTTTACATAGAACATATTGCGAGGGGCCATGAAAACCTCTTTTCATTGGGTTATCCCAAGATAATTTTTTCCTATGATCTACTAGCCATATAAATATTTTGATTTTTGAAATGCTTGGACTATCCCAAATATCAACCTATATTCTTTTCATATTTCTATTTTGTTGGTGCTTTACATTATATATACTTCATGTTGTGTATTCTCCTGAGCTATTCAAATCCTAAATCAACTTAACTTTGGCTCCCCTCAGAATAATCACTATTGTTACCTTCCTACTCATATGTCTCTTTGAAATAATGTCTGGTATACTTATAAAAAATATTATTTCCATTTGTATCTCTCTTCTTGATCCTTGTACATGATGTTTGAAACCCTATCACCATATTTATATTGAATTAATATCATCCATGGTTTCAAAATTGGATCTAGACTGAGTGGTGTTTTATCACACCAGTATCCATTTAAATATAAAATTTTCTTCTAGTTCCAACCACCCATCTTAGACCTTTAATCACTAGATCAATTTATTTTTTAAAATTGTTCCATAGTGCAAAATCATTTGGTAATGAGAATGTAGTAAATATTAAGCTTGGGTTATTAGGCTCAACATACTTAAAAGAATATATTATTACCCATTGTCTTTGACTCTCTTTATACAATATCTAAATTAATTTTTCCCATACAACTAAATTTGCATCTGTAAGAAATCTTAAACCAAGACCTCCCCTAGTTTTATCATCAAACACCTTGCTCCATTTCACTAAGGGAATTTTCCTTTTATCATTTAATCTTGACCACAAAAAAAAGATCATATAATATAGATTAAATATTTTCTACCAATTTTGGCATAATATACGGCATATAATATGTTGGAATGACTTGTGAGACTAATTTAATCAACTGCACTCTTGCTGCTAACAATAACCATCTACCTTTCCATTCTAGTAGTTCATTTTGAACTTTAATTATAATTGGATTCCACAATTTTATCTGTATTCTCCTCTCAAATAATGACATTCCTAGAAATGTTGTTGGTAAATTTACCTCCTCCATTTGAAGTAACCTACGGATCCCTACTTTAATTCTAGCTAGAGTATTTAGGAAGTAAATTTTAGATTTTACCCTATTAAATTTTTGCCTTGACACTCTTTCATATTCTTATAATAAGTTATTTAAAGCTCTAGCCTCATTTATCCATATTATAATAAGTTATTTTTGCCTTGACACTCTTTCATATTCTTATAATAAGTTATTTAAAGCTCTAGCCTCATTTATCCATGCTCTCCCAAAAAGGTTTGCATCAACTATAAAATACTGATGGATGATGTTGTCGATGTTATTACTAGCCTTAAGTCTGCTTATTAGCTCATATTTGTATACCTTTTATAAATTCCTTCCCAATAACTCTACCATAATAATGAAAAAATATGGTGATAAAGGATCTTCTTGTCTAAACCCCTCTTAGATTTGAATGATTATGTTACTAACCCATTGATCAAAACTGAATATAATACTATAGGGACACAAGTTGTAATCCATCTAACCCAATTCTTCCCAAATATAAACTTTTATAATATTAGAAAAAAATAGCCCATTTAACCCTATCATAGGCTTTATTCATATCAATTTTTAAGATCATTGCTCTTTTTTTTTGAAGCTACTAAATGCATTAATTCATAAGCTACTATGATCCCATTTAGAAATTGTCTCCCTTTTACAAATCCTCCTTGCTATTTTAAAATAATTTTATTTAATAGTGGTCCTTGTTGTTGTCTCTAATTGTCCCAACCTGAGATTATCATACCTTGCATTGGAGTGACACAATGGGCCCTAGTTGAGAGCACAAGGTTTGGCTCAATCGAGAGCCTCCAAGAGTTTTTACAAGGTTGAATCCTTGTTAAGATGTGATTTTAAAGATGTTGGTTGCTAACCCAGGTGTTGTAGGTGAGTTGGAGAGGAGAGGGCAATCCTCCAAGGGAGGTCCCAGGTTCAAATCTCCACCCTACCAAAAAGCTGAATTGGGTATCCAAAATACAATTGATAATGTTGGTGCGGGCAGGGTCGGGTGCAACCCCCAGGTGAATTTGACGGTGTAGAACCCCCTGTTCGTGGTCTCTTAGACCAAGGCGGCTCTGCAAGGGGTTTTTCGCTTAAAAAAAAAGAGATGTTGGTTGCTATACAAAGGAAAAGGGTACGAGAAAATAAATAAACTTAATAAAGAAAAGAAGCCTAAATGTTATGTACAAATGGATAACACTTCCTCTCCTTGACGCAATGAAGTACAATCGAGATCTACCAATTATAGGTATTTATGAGCAGGTGGGTCCCACAAGAGAGCCAAGATAGTAAGTGGCTCAATTCTAAAATAGATGTAGGCCCCTCATACAAACATACACTTAGCAAGATCTAATATTCAGTCAAAAGATCACAAACACATACACATACACAACAATGGGTCTATTGGTAAAGTCCACCAAAAAATAGACATAGGCTCCTATGTATATATATGATGCAAGCAAACTCTTACAAAAAATTATTCCAAAAGTGGGGTTTCGAGATTGTCTATAAGCCGCTCAGGAACCACAACTATTTTTATAGAGAGAAATAAAAAGAAAGCCAAAAAATTCATGCAATTGCAAATTCATTTATCCTTTACAAAGCTAAGACTAATCTTATTTATAGATTTACAAGGGAGGATTTTCCCTCTAAAACTCATGTAAAGATTTCTAGGTGGTTGTCATTTTAAATAATGAGTCATGTATTGTATGATGGTTTATCATTTTAGGATTCTTTGGATTTGAAGATATGAATATTAGTCGATCCTGGCCCTTTGATGAGTAGCTACCACCTTGATTTCCATCTACCTATTTTATAGGGATTCCCATAACCTAGGTGTAGAAGATTAATTTAATTTAATGCTCTAGACCTTCGAGTTAATTTTGCTATGGCTCCATGCTGTTGTTGTCTTTTCTTAGGAATACAAAATATATTTTATAGGAAGGACAATATTCCTGAAAGAATGTGCAATTTACGGATTTGACTTTCTAGGTGTTGGTATTATCTTCTTCAAGAGTTTTTATTCATCTCTTGGGATCATTTATCTTCAGATATTTGAGACTTTCTACCTTCAATTCCTTTATCAAGACTTTTGATCTCACCTTTTATCCACAAATCAAGAACTTTCAACCTTTAAACATTTCCTTGCTCAATAAATTTAGCTTTCGATGATTGAGCTTTTCTAATCAAACCTTTCTTCATGTGTCTATCTGTACCTCAAGATTTCACTTTCAAAAGGTGTAGTGATTTATCACTATAGTCCTAATAAATTTGCCACCACTTTTGAAATTATTTTATATTCCATATTACATAGGCTTATGTGCCTAAATGAATCAAACAATTTTGCATCTTTATTTTTTGGAATTAGGATAAGACGTGTTGCATTTATATTATGATGTATGTATTATTTTACCTAGATTGTTCCACTACCACCAATAAGGAATCCTTCATTTTTTTCTAGTTATGTTGATAGAATGTTGTTGAGAGCCCATCCAGACCTAGGGATTTATCCTTATCAAAAGATAAAAGAGCTAAATGAACTTCCTCTAGAGTAATAGGTTGCATCAGTTTGCTATTATATTCATTTGTTATAATTGAAGGTACTTCTTGTATTAGTTTATTATTAAGAACTTCAATCTCCTCCAATCCTAGAATATTTTGGTAAAAAAGTCTTACGTCCTTTCTGATTTTGCTCTAGTCTTGAATCCAATCCCCTTATTTTAACAAATTCTATCTTGATTTTAATCTCCAAAATTTCTCTTCCTTACTCAAAATATTATGATAATAACTAAGCAATTTCCTCTTCTCCAAGCTTAGATTATCATGCTCACCCTTTTGAAAATTTGAAAGTTTATCTTTTTTAGAATATATTACATAATTAGTTATATATGCCAAGTGTCATGTGAAGTAGACCAAGTGTCATTTGAGGTAGACCAAAGGTCATTTTTTAAAACCTATATTATGGACTCTTAGCTCCATATTTCATTGTACAAGTTTATTCATGTAATAGGAAGTGATTCTTATTTTTCCTCATGTAGTTCTTTTACTTTTTTATTTATCCTTAGCAATTATGTTTCTTGATTATATTGAATATAGCAAAAACTATCATTGGTATCAAATCTACAAGGGGACTTGATAGAATATTTCAAGCAAGGAGAAGCTCCTAATAAAGAAGAATTTAGGACAATTTTTGCCATTCGACAACAAGCCCAAAAGGAAAAAGGATTTGGCAAGAAGTTTGTCAAATTTTGATAGGATTATTTAAGACCTCAAGACATTCATATTCCTAAGAAGGAGGCTAGAAAATAGGCCTAATTTGAAGTAAAAATTTGATAAGGAGATTGGAGGAGAAAGAAGCTAGAAGAGACCACCAGATTTGAGAGTTTTGATGACAACCATAAAGTTTTTGAAGACTGATTTGCAAAGAAGGAGGTTGTTGGTTTTTACAATAGAGATTGAAGGATCACAAGGTAGTAAATAGGTGAACCAAATCACCTAGAAGACTAGCTACAAAATGAGGCTATGCAATATTGGTGCTATAAAATTTAATTATTCGAACATCCACATTAGTCTATTAGAAAGTTTTTTTTTAAAGAACCATATTAGAGGTATTAAAGGTAGCAAAAAGAGTTTAAGTTAAATGTCTTCAAGTCAAGAAAGGAGGTAACATTTTCATCTCAGATTCTGCAAAATACAAGAAACATAAGATATAGTTAATAGTTGTTTGAAAGGATTAATAAGAAGAATTAGATAGTGCTTAATGCATGTTATTTTTTAGAGCTATCAAAGTGTAATATTATTAAGCAAGGGGAGAACGAATAGTGCACAAGAACAAGGCTAAGTTAGAGTGTCCAAAGACACCATAAATCATAGGTAAAAGTTGCAACAAGTCTTGGTGAAGAGGAATAACCAAAGGAGTAGCAAAAACACCAAGAGAAAGAGGAGGTGCCACCATATTAAAAAAAGGGCCATTTGATAAAGACAAGAAGGTAAGCTACAAAAGGAGACTTAAAAGATCTCAAAATTTTGGTACAATAAAGGTATTTTATCTAAGTTTAAAATATATTCATTTCTAGTTTTTAAAAGCACCATATTTGTTTTTTAAAGTAGCAAAATAAAGATAAGATTTTAAGTGTCTAAAGATACCAAAGGGGTACAAAACGTTATAGCCATTAGTGGTAGAATAACCAAGTGGAAAAGGAGAAGCCATAGAGTGAAGAAGAAAGAGATGAATAAGTGCTCAAAGTTGGAATATTCAAGGTGTCTAAAGACACCAAATAGGGCACTAAAACTCCAATAAGGTAACACCCACATTGGATCAAAACCGACAAAAAAATAAAGAAAATAAAAATAATATAAGGATAGAGCTAAAACAAGGACAAAGGTGCAAGTATTAAGGAAGAAAAATAAAACAAGCAACAAAGATTTTACCCAGGTAAAGAGGCTTGTATATTTGGTAAAATAATAATGAAACAACCACCAAATAAGAAGTGTTGAAGCACCACCAAAGGAGGAGCCACCACCAAAGGAGGAGCCACCACCAAAGGAGGAGCCGCCACCATTGAAGAGGAGTATCTTTTGAAATAGAAGACCCACCACCAAACATTGAAAATCAAGAAGCACTCAACAATTGCAAAAGGAAGATAAAACAACGTACATTGAAAGAAAGAAGAGTTGAAAAAGAATGTTAAGGAAAATAAAGGAATATTGAGCACCAAAATAAATATTACATGCACGAGAGGAGTGGAGCCACCACTTGTCATGTTAGTTAAATATTTTATAGGCCACTTGGCACAAAAGAAAAGGGAGTGCCAACATTGGTACATGTTCATAATGTTCCAAACCAACACTCACTAAGAAAGGAGGCCACATGTTATAAAGAAATGCCTACACTGTCCAAATATTTGAGTAACATTTAAAGTAACGCCTACGCCACCCAAAAAAGAAGAGCAACAAGGAGTAATATCCAAATATTACTTTGAGTGTCATGTGGCATATAAGTAAAGGAATATAGTCAGGTATGAAGAGCCCAAACCATTAACAAAGCACACATACTAAGCATTCAAGGTCAAAGAACATTGAAGAGGCAAGAGAAGGATAGTCAAAATTTGAAAATAGCACCATAAAAAAGAAGAGCAATAAATGCAGTGAAATAATATTGCCAAACATTGAAGACTGAGAGGAGAATAAGGCCCAAATTAGCATGCAAGTCATAGTCAAAGAAGTAGCATACCAATACGTAGCGCCTCATCTCCAAGGAGGTATATTAACATTCAAATATTATTTGCATATTCATTAAGGTTAAGGAGGCATAAGGTTTATCAATTCTAAGGTTAAGTTTAGTTAATTAAATGCATGGAGATATAAGGAAATAAATTGGTAAATTACAACCTTAGATGATTTATTGATTGATTAGAAAGACTATTGAAGTAAGGAGAATATAACTTGAGAGCCTTTTGAAAATTGCATTATTTGAAGTTCAAGTATTGAAATATTTGCAAATATTATTAATTTTCTAAATTTCTAATTAGGGAGATATAAGGAGTTCAACACCAAATTAAATATCTTGAAATTTAGAAACTATATCATTGAAATTTAAAGGATATAGAAAGAAAAACATAAAGTTATTAGAAAGTTGGAAAATTACATTTGAATTAGTCTCTTGCTCAAATTAATGAGACATAAGGAATCCAACTCTAAAGTCTTGAAGATAGAAAATTTTATCAATTGAAAGTGCATCAAAAATATCTTTAGCTTTCTATTCACAAATAGGGAGAAATAAGGTGAAAAATAGTAGTTGAACATTAGGGAGATAAAAGGGATTCAACTCAAAGGAAAACTAAGAAAGCTAAGTACCTTATCAAGACCATATTATACTCAAAACACTAGGGAGTCATAAGGTAGTCAACTTCATACAAACTAGAAAATTGAAAGATTTATAGCTATGGATTATTGGTACATAGATTCAGGAGCAAGCAAACATATGACTGGAAACAAACAATGGTTTGATTCTCTACAAAGAAAAAATGAGAAACCAGTTGCTATAGCAGATAGTAAAACTTATGAAGTAAAAGGAATAGGAAATGTTCTAGTCAATCTAATAAATGGAAAAGGGATAATTAACAATGTGTTATATGTTCCTGGATTGACTACCAATCTTCTTTCAGTTTCTCAACTCATGGATCAAAACATGATAGTAGAATTCAAAGTTTTCAATGGAAGAAAACAATGTCATATTCTCAAACAAGGGAAAAAGATAGCTTCAGGTTCCTATAAAAGTGGTCTATTTGTTCTGGATACTACTACACATTCAACTTTTTTAGTTAAGACTTCAGATCTATGGCACAAACATTTGGGACATACCAGTGTATCCTCTATAAATGAAATGCTCAAATATCAAATGGTTGAAGGAATACCAAATCTATCTTTGGAATCTACTATTTGTCCAGAATGCTTAGCAGGAAAACAACATAGAATTCCTTTTGAACTTCGTCAACATAGGACTCAACAACCATTAGAATTAATATATACGGATTTATGTGGTCCAATGAATGTTACTAGTATTGGAGGACATAAGTATTTTCAACTATTTGTTGATGATCATACCAAAAATATGTGGGTGTACTTCATGAAGTACAAATCAGAAGCATTTAGTCATTTTAAACAATTCAAACTTCAAGTAGAGAAAGAATCAGGAAAGACTATCAAAATTCTTCGTTCAGATAGAGGAGGTGAATTTGTATCAAAAGAATTTGATTTATTTCTAGAAGAAAATGGAATTAAAAGACAACTCACTACAACATATTCACCACAACAAAATGGAATTGCAGAAAGAAGAAATAGGTCTATAATGGAAATGGTGAGATGTATGTTAAAAGAAGCTCATCTTGATCATCAATATTGGGTAGAAGTAGTCAAAACAATAATATACTTACAAAATAGATTACCTACAAGAATACTCAAGCATGTTACACCAGAAGAAGCATGGTCAGGACAAAAACCAAATATTGAAAAGCTAAGAATATTTGGATGCAAAGCTTATATGCATATTCCAAAACAAAAAAGGACAAAATTAGATGACAAAACTATGGTTGGTATATTTGTTGGCTATGATGATGAATCTACAGGGTATAGAATAATAGATCCAAGTACAAAGAAGGTATATATAAGCAGAGATGTAGTTTTTGATGAAAAAGTCAAGGTTGACACTGAAAAATAAAGTAATGATGCAAAAGTTTTTCTAAATTTCTCAGAGGAAGATTTGGTAAATGAAGAGATAGAGTCAGAATCTCAAGATGAAGAAAGTGAATATACAAAAACATCCACAATCCCTCAAAGGAAGGAACCAATATGGCTTAGAGACACACTCAAGGAATCAAACTTGGAATAAATGCTAGATCTTACTACTACAAGACCTCAAACTCGTAGTCAAAGTAGAATGAATAGAGGATTACTAAGCACTATAGTAGAGCCAACATCAACACTTCAAGCTCTAAATCACTCACATTGGAAGGCAACTATGGAATCTGAATATTCATCACTACAAAAGAATAAAATATGGAATCTAGTGGAATTACCTCTAGGAAAGAAAGTTGTGGGTTGCAAATGGATTTACAAGATTAAGTATAAAGTAGATGGGACACTTGACAAGTACAAAGCTCGGTTAGTAGCCAAAGGATATACTCAGACAAAGGGAATTGACTATGAAGAAACATTTGCACCAATAACTAGAATGACTACTATCAGAACAATATGTGCTCTAGCAACTCATCAGGGTTGGAAACTTCATCAGATGGATGTAAAAAGTGCTTTTCTTAATGGTGACTTAGAAGAGGAGGTCTATATGTCACAACCAGAAGGATTTGTTGTTAAAGGATAAGAACATAAGGTTTACAAATTAAACAAATCCTTATATGGTCTAAAGCAAGCTCCTAGAGCATGGAATATAAAAATTAATAATCATTTGTTACAACATAATTTCAAATGAAGTACATCTGATCCAAGCCTATATACAAAGAAAATTGGAAATGATATATTAATTCTTATAGTATATGTTGATGATATAGTGATTACTGGAAGTTTTGGAAAACTAATAGGTGAGATAAAAAAGGATCTTGAGAAGGCATTTGAAATGATAGATTTAGGACTGATGAATTATTGTCTTGGTCTAGAAATTCATCAAAATGGAGATAATATTACAATTACTCAATCAAAATATGCAAAAGCTCTACTTGAAAAATATAAAATGAAGGATTGTAAGCCAAAAGATACACCTATGGAACAAGGGCTTCAATTATCCAAAAATGATGGAACACCTTTAGTTTCAGCTACAAGGTATCATCAATTAATTGGAAGTCTTCTGTACTTGACAAATAGTCGACCTGATCTAGTTTTTGTTGTAAATTATCTTTCATGATTCATGCAAGAGCCAAGAGAGAGTCATTGGAAAGCTACAAAAAGAATATTGCAATATATTAAGAAGACTACTGATTATGGACTAACTTATATGAAGAATGTTAAAGATTTTTGTCTATAGGGTTACTCAGATTCTGATTATGCTGGTTCTATTGATGATAGAAAGTCTACTTCAGGGTACATTTTTTTATCTTGGATCAGGACCAATATCTTGGCATAGTAAGAAACAACATACAGTAGCACAATCATCTACTGAAGTAGAATATCGTGCAACAAGAGATACAACTTGTGAAGCTTTGTGGTTACAATATATATTATCTGACATGGGAATCAAATGAACTCCAACTCTTATATTTTGTGATAATCAAGGAGTACTCAATCTGATCAAAAATCCAATTGTACATGAATGAACTAAGCATATTGAAGCACAATGCCATTTCATTAGAGATCATTTTTAGAATCATCATATCATTTTAAAGCATATTCCTATAGAAGAACAATTGGCAGATATATTTACAAAAGCTCTAGGATGAAACAAGTTTCAAACATTCAGAGATCATCTATGCAAATCAATAGAAGTTCATACCAAATAATGTAATACAAGGGGGTGTTAGAATATATTACATTATTTGTTATGTATGCCAAGTGTCATTTGAAGTAGACCAAGGGTCATTTGAGGTAGACCAAAGGTCATTTTGTAAAACCTATATTATGGACTCTTAGTTCCATATTTCATTGTACAAGTTTATTCAAGTAATATGAAGTTATGCTTATTTTCTCATGTAGTTCTTATGCTTTCTTATTTCTCCTTAGCAATTATGTTTCTTGATTAGATTGAATACAACAAAAACCATCACTCTTTAGTTCTTCTTTCTTCTCACAAATATTTTCAAATGTGTTCTTATTCCATAATTTTAATCTAGACATAATTGATTTAAATTGTTTTGGAAGTTTATACAACCCATCATTTCCTAAAGAATTCCACATTTATTCTATATTATCAACAAATTGACTTTGGTATTCCTACATCTGATCATATTTAAAATATGATCTTTTTAAAATTCACTTACCACCATTTTAACTCTTATTGTCTAGTGATATGAATCAATCCTTGTCAAGGTATTAATTTTAGTATGCATATATATATATATATATATATATATATATATATTTTTTTTTCTTTTAGGTTTCGACTTGTCCTATTTTTGGTCCATGGATGTTATCTTCAATCTCAACCTCCCATAGATTATTATTTTGAATAAAAATTGAGAAATATCTCATACTTTGGGTTATTTTCCTAATTCCTCCAAATTTTTCATCCAAATTGGTTATGGCATTAAAATATTCTATGATCATGAATTAGGTTTCTTGGATTTTACTTCTCATAAAGACTTCAATCCCACTACATACTTCTAATATTTTTGACTGAGTTATAGGGCTATAGATATTAATAAGTATGTAATGAATATCTACAAAGTAGCATGTGACTAATAAGGCTATCCAATGCCTAATTTTATTAATGGACTTACAAGAGGTTCTAACTAAATTCCAACATGTTATAATTCTTGCTACCGATCCTTCTAAATCCACAACATCCTACTCACATCTTGCCCATACCGCTTTTATAGTTTTGGAAAATTCTTCCTTTGTCATTTTAGTTTTCTAGATATAAATAATATTAGGATTATTACTTAAGTAGAGGTAACCGATACACCTCTACTTAATGGGGCATTAACATTCCTTATATTCCTTGAGATGGTAATAATGTCTCATTAGGGGTTGTTGGCCCTACCTGCAAATTACTAATATTATTTTACTACTTGGTAAAGATAAGTTCAATCAACTTAGACTATGTTCATTTCTCTATGTTTGCTCCTCCTTCTTGGATCTCACTTGATAATTTGAAGGTTTTCCTCTTTTTTCCTTACCAAAATCAAGAGTATGTATTATTATTCTATTCCTCAATATTATCACAACATTTATTTTCATTAGATTTATCCTCTCTTGGCTTTGCTAAGGAAGCTTTTGACTTATCCTACTAATTTTTTGGATTTTCCTTATTAATGATAAAGGTATTAATATCTAACACTACATTTTATCTACCACTTTCCTTATCTTGAATGGTGCATGGTACTTTAAGAGAGTCTTCAAAATATTATGGGGTACATTCCTTAGGTTCAATGGGAATATTCATCCCTAAATCAGGATTATAATAAGTAGATAACTCCTTGTTAATATTTTGATCTTGTTGTACCATGTCCTCTAAGCTCTAATATGCTTTTTCTTCATTGGATAAAGCCTCAAAACAATTGGTATTCCTTAAAATATGCTTACTTATTGGTCTCCATTGTTTATTTACTTTCATCTGTATAGACCCATTTTTAGAAGTTGAAAACCATCCTCAACCATATCTAGTTGTAAGTTTCTCTCATAGTTATATATATATATATATATATATATATATATATATATATATATATATATATATTATTGGAATCTTATTAGGGCATGATCCCTCAATATATCCCACCTCATAACATTTTCTACATCTAAAAGATATGTTTTCATAATCCATGGTTTGGATCCACAACTTACCCTTATACTTAAAAATTATTGATTCTGGTAAAGGTTTATTGATATCAATCATGACCAATATTTGAGCATAAATAGCCAAGAATCCATCTTTTGTAGTTTCTAAAATCTCAAGGAATTCTCCTAGACTATTTCATATTTTCTTGAAGGTATCTATTTCCTAGAACTTAATGGGTAACCCATACATCCTGATCTAGACTAATACTAGGGATAGATTTATGTTTTTAGATGCAAAGCCTTCATACCAATGGGTAAGGAAGAGTCTTTCTCTTCCCATAAACCAAGGACCCCCTTTTAGGATTAAATCTCTTTCCTCATTGGAACAAAAAATGGCTAGGAAGAAACTTTTGGGAAGAAAGGATAAAATCACTCTTGGAGACTTCCATCTCCTATCAATTCATTTTCTCAAAGCCAAAATCCCTAGTCATGATCCATTAATTTTACTAACGACTATATTATATTTGAGAAACAAGTATATTTTCTCTATGATGTCCTCCCTACCCTCTACTACTAGGAATATTTCTAAGGATTTAGCTATAAATAAATCTATGGGAAGGAAACTATAACTCAATATATATTGAAATTTACTAGTATAACTTATAACAATTATATTATTTGAAAACAAACCTACAATAATCTACATGAAGAACTAAAATAATGAAGGAAAAAATTAAATTTAGTAGAAAACTTATATACATAGATATAATGTCCCACCTTGCTAATTCCCTATCCCTCCATTACTCCTCTCATCATCTAAACTCTACTAAGAAGTTTCTACAATTTTGTTTCCTAACTTGAAAATATTCATTACCTTTGTACCAGATGGCTATCTTCACAAGGTAATATCTTCCTCAATACTAGTTAGATTCTTTATTACCACTTATTTTAAATCTCTTTAAATTCCTCACAAATTGGTTTAAGAATAATATGAATCAGAAAACCCTTTGCAAATATATGGTTCCTGAGAGATGATACGTTTTTGTCAAAAAATTTACCCTAATGATGCACCGGTTTTGGATGGTTGTTTTTTTATGGTCATATCTCCCCCAATATTGCTCGGATTATTTTGTATAAATACTTATTTCACTTTAAATTCTGCATAATATGGAAAAAGAATCATTTAAATTAGACAACTCTATGCAAAGATATGGCTCTTGAAAGATAAGTCATTTTTAAAAAATTAGCTCTAGCTCTATCACTATGTGTATTTTACATAATTTATGAGAGTATCTTATAAATAATTACAAATGATTTATGGTCAAAAATATTGAAATATTTTATCTTGTCTTTCTAACTAAGACCAATGCAATAAATGTGGAATTGATGTCACTCATTGTAGTGTACATGTTCCTAGACTCTTCAACTACAACCAACATAAAAATATTCAATAAATCTCAAAACAAATTGAAATAAAATTACAAAATTTTTATTAAGGCCAAGTGCCTTGTTAGGGTGGAAAGATAAAATTATTTCCTATAGATCCTCGGTAGAGATCTTGCTCATCAAGCTTTTAATATGTTCTTGTGTTATAATTGATGGAATATTTTGCAAAATTTTACATCGTGCCTCCTTATATTTACCAAAGTCCAATAGAACATCTTTAAAATAACTAATTGATTCCTTCCTAGACTCTTCTTCATTCTCAATGCATCTCTCATTTGGAGAAAATATCTTTTATTCAACAAAAAAAGTATATTTTGGATGTAGCATGAAATGTTTTGGTATATATATTCCCTTAATCTATTTTGGGACCATTATGAATCTTTCATTTTTAATATATTATAATAATTATAAGACAATTATTTTTGTTACACATAAGTATCTTGGTTAATTTCATTGGTTTCTATTATTTTGTGTATATTATTGATCTTGAATTTAATTTCCTCTTTTGTTTTAAATGTTACAAAAAAATTGGTGTTTGAAATATTTATTTTCCTTTAGATATTTCATCTTTTGAAAAAACCTATACATACGTGATCCTTCAAACTTTGCTTCATCCCATTATAACATAACCATATGGAAGAAATAAAGGTCTTAGAGCCATATAGAATAAAATAAAAATGATTGTGGATGACCATTATTGAGTAGATCACATCTCAAAATAACATGTTTTAAATTTAATCCTACTAAAAATAAATTTTTTGAAGAGATTGTATACTTTGTTTATAGCCATATATTACCTAACAAAGATATGTCCAATCTTTTTTCTATATAATTTTGGCATATATTATCCCATTTAATATTTAATGCTTGAAGGAATAACATCCCAAACTCTAATTGAATTAAAAATTTAACCAAAACCATCTATTGATTTAGATCATCCAAGAGTACCATCCTTCTTTTCCAAAGGAGATAGAACTATGTTGAAGTCCCCTCAGGAATCCATAGATCACAATTATGAATCATCATTGAATTTAACATTACTAATCTAAGGTCTTGCCAACTTGTTCGAGAAGTAATTGTAGTTGAAGCATATACATTTGTAATTCCAACTTTTATATTTTCCTCGTTTTAAAAAAAAAGACCATGAACCAATTACTTTTTGCTTGTAGCAATTGTCCATCCTATTTTTGTTTTTCATATACAATTATAAGACCAAAAACCCAATTACTTTATGCTTCTAAAAGTTGTATATCCCATTTGTATTTATCTCATATTATTGCAATACATCTTAAAGATTATACAATAAAAGTTTCTAGAAATTCCTCATATTCCAAATATTTTTGACTACATTGTTACATTCATCATTAATTTTTTATGTATCTTTTATTGAAATAAACGTAGGACTATAAAAACTTATTAATCACCTAATAACTATTTTTTATGAGTCTTATTCATACCCCTAATATTATATGATATCATTTTCATCATCATTTTCTATTTTATTTGCGGGCTTAGGGCAACTTCTTGTTAACACTTGTGATATTCATTTTTATTTTCCTATATTGGTATCCCTTTGAGTTTCCTTTTCTCTTTGTTCTTGTATTAAATTTATTCCCTTCCATTTTCCATTTCCACTAACACTTTTATCTTCATCAATCTCTTTAATTTTTCTAGACTTTTCATAATGAGAATTATCATCTATAGGTTTATGTTGCCCTATAGAACCTAAAGTTCAAGTAATAGCTTAAAAAATACATTTTATTTTTATTTTTTTATGTTGCCTTGGAAACCCTAAAGTGCAAGGACCATCCTCCATAGTACTTACTTTCTTATGCTTTCTTAAGAACCCTAAATTACCATAAATGAACTCCATATTCCTTTTTTTAATACGTTGCTCCTAAAACCCTAAAGTGCAAGGGATAAAATCTATACAAATTTTATTTTTATTGTAAGGAGAGGATTTTACACCACTTGAGGAAAATGAAAAAAATTTAATTGTATTATGCTTGATCTTTTTTGCTTCCTTTCTTTTATATTTTGCCTCAAAATATTCCTTTACACCTTTAATTCCTTATAAATTTGAACTTGCACATTGTACTTCCTCATCCCTTGTATCCTTCTTTTTTTATTCTAATGGTTGATCTGAGTGAACCACAATGTCCTTCACCATATAATGATACAAAGTTTCTTTACCACATTTTTTTAAAGTGGAAAATATTTGGTCTAATCAAGCGTCTACCATTGTATGATATCCTTGCTTCATCTTCCATCATATTTGTTTTGAAATATCTTGTCATATATCCAATTTTCTAATGCTTGTGGCATCAAATGCAATGTTTTAATCATTTGTTGATCCCATTCTCTTTATTTAGATTTAATCCTAATGGACTATGGTAAACATTTTAAAATATCAATGGCAACATATATGTAGGTATATACAACATGATTTTACTTTTGAATAATTGGCCCTCCTTGGATGAACTCCCCTAGAGTATTATAAATATTATGTAAAACCACCTTATTGATAAATTGATATGGAAGTTCAAAAATCCTAACCCACACTAGAATCCTTTTAATAGTCTTTGTATCCATAGAAAAATTCTCACTCCATGGTCTTACATACAGGGCATATTTTCCTCTAAACCATATTATACCATTTCTTATTTTATCCTTCACTTCTAAACTAGAAAATATAATACAAAAAAATCCTTCTAGGAAAAAACTCATGTAGTAATTTGAATTCAATTACCACTTCCATTTCATCCAGTTCTATTTTTTTGAAAAACTTGGCCAGTATCCATAGAAATTACATATTAACACTCTACTTTTAAGAACCATTATATCATGCCCAATCATCTCATCCTTGATAATCAATTTTGTTATAACTATAGACACCCAATTTTTAGCTCATCGTTAATATTCATGTTCCAATCCCCACAACAATCAACCAAATTGAATCAATCATCCTCATGCTCAAATTGGAAGCATTTATTTCTCTAAAAGTAAAAGTGTTAGGGCATTATCAAAAGCACCACCAATTCTTTTACCTCCTTGGTAGCACTTTTGTAAAAAAATAACTTTAACTTTCTCATCTTAAGTTGATCTCCAATGATCATTTTGGTAAAAGCACCAAAGAAAAAGTGTTTCCAATAGTTTTGTTCCCATATGCTTTTGACTATAATGCATCAAAATAAAAAATGACTGTTAGTAACTTTCATGCCTCCCACCATTAATGGATCCACTTACCAAGATCTGATTTGCATCCCTAATATAAATCCTAAGCACAATATTTTCCATTTATAATATTCCTCCATTAATTACATCTTGATCCCATTCCAAATTCTTACCATATTAAATCCTATCATATTCAGTGTAATACTTTCCCCAAGAAGCCATGGCTTCCTAAAAAAAAACACTTGGGATGACTAATTGAGATCATATTGCAATGCAACAAAATTTTGCAAAACTTCACCTAGATTTTTAGGAATTCATATTCATGCTTAACAATATTGTGCCAAAATAATGCCACAATTTGGTGAAGGTCATCCAAGCTCTATTTCAAGTGTTCACACTCTCATTCTTACAAGCATCTTTCAAGCATCCAAGAATTTAAGTGCATCAAGTCTTCAAGCATTCAAGCTCAAGCTCTCAAGTGCCTTGAAAGCAACAAGCAAGCTTCAATCAAGCTTACAAATATAAAGGGAAATAAACCTTAGCATATTGGAGAAACAAGTGTGCTTTGGGGTTGTGCTCTTCCCCCTTACTTACTTTTGGAACTTTCTTTGCTTTTTGCAACTCTAATCTCTAATATTATTGCATACTATTTTGCTTTGGTTATCCCATTTGCATTTTGTTTAGCAATTTCATCTTTTATCATTGTTAGTTTATATTTCAAGCAAGCAATATTTCTTGGTTAGAGACCTTCATTATCAATCATTAAGTAATCATATCTTACATTTAATCTTGTTTTGTTGCTCTCTAAAGTGAAAGTGTTTTTATAATATAGGTTTCTTGGTATTATTGCTCTTTATTCTTACACAGTCACAAAGGGTGAAAGTGTTATCTCTTAGGTGAAAGCATCGATGATTCCATCACTCACCTAGTGGCACTTTTTCTACTAATCATATAATCTATGCATTTGTCACTTTATTAGTTTTACCTCTTAAATAAATAGGGGTTTGATGCTAGCCAAGGGATACTAATACTCTCCTCTAACTTAGCCATACCACTTTACCACCGATCCTTTTATTTTCCATATTTTTATAGGAAGGAAAAAGCATCATCAAGATGCAATATCATTAGAAATACTTCTTTGAGACCGGTAGTGCTCCTACCTCTATGGAAGAACCAAGTTTTCATAATTCATACTCTTTTCATTTGAATATTTTTGTGTTGGAATTTATTTTTTACTTGCCATAATTAGTTTCCATTTTCTATTTATTCATTAAAATAAGAAAAAGGAGAAAATAAACTTTTTTAGCATTTTAATCATTTAGGGGACCAACTAAACCATCAATCTCACTATCATTAAATTGAAATCACATATAATTACATCTAAGCCTTATTTTTTGCACATCTCTTGAACCCTTACCTTCAAAAGAAAAATTATGTTTTACATTATCATCAAAAGTAAAATTAATTTAGTTTTTGACCTTGTTGTTGCACTTGCATATTAAATTAGGGCTATATTAAGGTTAATATTAGTCAAATAATATCTTAGGATAAATGTAGGTGTTTTTTAATTAATCCATCAAACTCTATACTCTAAGATAACAAAATGATCCTATCCTTGAAGTGAGAAGTAGAGTGGGAAATATTATGAGGAGATCCTTCATGACACCTTCCCTATTTCCCTTCTCACATTTTGGTAAACCTGACATGAACACCATCGTAGGTCCCAAGATCTTCTTGACTAGGCTAAAACTTAATCAAACTAAAATTTCCTAAAATTTAATCAATACCATTAATCTTGTTTGTTTAAACTAGATAATAATAAATATAGATAACAAAAACATAACCAATTTCTAGTCCTACTAAAGGTGTTCACAATCCTTTGAGTAATTGTCGTATAGTCAACTAGGCTATATTGGGTATATAGAGAACCTAGGCTACTAGATGCCCACATGAGATATCATGCATACTTACATTTAATAAGGAGTACATTGTAGTGGTCTAGTGGGAGTCATAAGAAGGAATACTATTATCCCTCATGTACCATCTTGGCCATGTATCCAAGTGATCACTTCCATGTATTGTTGGAAACCCACATATCAACTTTCTCTCATGTACTAATAGGTATATAGAGAGGAGTCAAGTATATTGGGACCTTAAATATATAGGGAGGCCCTTGAGGTATATAGGTCAAATTCAATGTATATAGGGAAGGGGATATAAGGTTGCAAAAACATCTTCTCTTTCTTCTTTAATAAACTCTATAAACCTTAAAACTTAATTAATTTATTTTTTCCTTTCCTTCCAAATATATGGTTGAGAGATGCTACCTAACTCAACATTTCTCATAAATTGACCATTAAACCTAATCCTCTTTTGGTAGGTCATGATGACCAACCTACTTTTGAGGACTTAAACTTCAAGTTTTCTAAGCCATATCCATGTTGAGGAAGGTTGAGTTTGGTCTTCTAATTCATAGCTCATATGACTTACTTTTTATAGAAGCATAGGGAGGTTGTGTAGACCTTTCCTAGGGAAGTTCATGACACCCTAGGCATCTCTATGGGGGAAGGTTCACTCATGAACTATCTCCAACATTCTAGCTCAAATAATTTTCATCTAAATAAATTGGATCATATATTTGGATATTTAAATACAAATATTAATGCATAAAATTCTAATTTCATTGATTCAAAGCATCCTAAAATTATTACTTTTATGGATTTCAAGAAGCAAAACTTCCCATTACCTATGGGACAACACTCATATTTGCCTACTCTCAAGGAATTATTATAGGGTAATGTAAGTTGCCTCAAATCTCAATAAGTAGGTACAAGCTACACCCCTAATCAAGGTGTATCCTCAAGTTTTTTAATCTCTAATACTCATGTCAAAAACCTTAATTCTAATATCACAATAATACCACATGCAAAATACTATCCTATAATATATCATACTTCATCTTCTAATTATTTCATCTCTTATACCTTGGGAATAAATCATATGATGCCAAATTCAAAATTGTATGCCCAATTGTATCAACCTCCTTCTTATACCAATTATCAATAAATTATGCCTATCTCTTAGCACGTACCTTTTATGCCTTAAAATATTATTTAATTTAAACTTTAGACTTTAACTTCTTAGTTAAATCAATTGAAACAACAAATGGTTGTCATCCAAGGGTCTTCTTCTAGTCACAAGTATTTGTATGATGATTTGTGCAACCATATCTTAGATTTATAGCTAGTCATCATTTTTCTCTTAATTCTAAAAATCCAAAGTTTCAAATGTACAAGGTAAAGGTAGATCCTCTCAACCACCTTAGGTTGTTTAGAACTATTTAGAGTGATATTTCTTATATTGAAACATTGCTACTCGCGATATTTCCTAAGAGCCTTAGTGGACCTACCTTGGAATGGTACTATCAAATAACAAGGTATTCTTTGAAAATATTCGGGGACCTTATCAAATATTTTTCAAGCAATTCTATATCTACATTAAGAAAAAGGTCATGATTAGTGATTTATATCAACTCAAGTAGTCTAAATATGAGAATTTTTCCAACTTATTAGCAAGATGGTGAGCCCTTATGGGGTGAATCTAATATGTTCCTCCACCTATAGACTTGTTAGACATATTTATAGGTAACCTTAATGAATACTTTACCTTCTACTTAGATATAACCAATGTGTCTTCTTTCAAAGATACGATTGACATGGCCAAGAGAGTAGAGTTCACCCTTGTTAAAAGACAACAATTGAAGATCAAGTCTCATAAAAAGGAAGATAAGTCCTCCTATAACTTTAAGGGGTAGTACAAGAACAAATATGTAGGCAATTGAGTCATGGAACTATACCAAGCCAAAAATGTTAGTGTTGTGGAAAACCTTCAAAGCTTATATTAGGGAAACCACAACAAAAACCTTAAAGGATGTACTCTTGATTGGATGAACCTTTTTCATCCATATTAGATCAACTCTTGAAATCTAAAATTATAGAGCTTCCACCTATCAAGCCTCTTGAACCTCGAAGGGAAAGGCTCCTTGGTTTTATCCCAATAAGCAATGTGCCTTCCACCACATGAATAGTCATATGACCAATAGATGAATAAAATTTATAAATATGATACAAGACCTAATCAACAAAGGTCAGGATATTTTCAATAGGTTTGATTCTTAATCCTCTCTTGATCAAGATTTTAGAATTTTCTAAATTTTGTTGCCTAGTCATAATCAAAATCAAAACATAGCAAATAACGTTCACTACAAGAATCTCCCATATCTAAAGTAAGGTATGGTTGGGGTGCTCCATTATTCTAATTATATATCTCACATATATATTGTAACTAGATAATAACATAGAAATATATCATCTGATCAACCTTCAAGATCTCCTTTGGGCCTTAGTACCAAAATAACTTCTCATTTGAAAGGACCTCCATTAATCATCCAATTAGGAGCTAAGGCTAAGGGCACTTTCAAATTGATTCATCAACTTGAGAGTACCCCAAACAAAATATCTCTTTGTAAAATTCTTAGGACTTATGTGGCCTATAAAGACATTAAAATTTTAAGTAAACAAGTCATTCCTTATGGTCTCAACTTGAATGATCTTATTACTAAAGTAGGATTGATTGGAGTTAATCATACAACCATATCATTCCATGAGTATGATATCCTTGTATGATTATAGATATTCCATTATACATCATAGACCATATTGATGACAATTTCATCAAGCACATCCTAGTTTATAATAGTTCTGTCTCAATGTTTGTAGCCTAAAATTCATCAATCATATTGGGATAACCAAATAGGATTTGGAAAAATATAATATTTTTATCAAGTATTTTGATAATATGGAATGCAAGGTTAGTGAAATTTTAGTCTTAACACTCAAATTTAGACCCCACACTCTCAACATTGTCTTCTATGTCATGTCATGTGACTCAACCAAAAATATTCTTCTTGGAAGGCCATAGATCCATGAGGTGCAGGTTGTCCCTTCAAATCTTCATCAGTTTCTTAAATGTAAATATAGGGGTAAGACTTATAATATTCCATGTGACCCTAGACCCTTTATCTACTACTAGGTGATTAAGGATGAGAACCCTAAATATTATCTTTTTCTTTATCTCAATTGATCTCTTCAATCATCATCTTCTTCTTAGATCCATATCACTAGTGCATCGATGTCTCTCATCTTAAATGATTTATTTAATAATAAAATAAGGGTCACAATTCTAATCCAATCGATATTAATAATGATAATTCAGATAATAGTCTATTTTTCTTAGACCTAGCCAAGATTTCCCATCTCCTTGAACCTTAGGTTTACCTCCTAGCAATAAGGGTAAAATAATGCAAATATAAAGTTGCTCCTTTGTTCTTGTTGGTACTACCAATGACGAGAAAATACATGGTAGTAACTCTTTCCTAGTTGAATGATAATATGTTTCATGCTTCTTGTCAATTTTTATTCCTTCCTTAAGCATATGCTTTTTAATATGGGATATCAAGAAAAAGTACTAGGCGTATATGAGCAAAACATCAAAGATCCTATATAGATCAAAGCTTAGCTAGGACACTATGGGATAGGTTATATCCCAAACCATAATTATCCCTTGTCCTTTACTTTCTCTTCTAATAGTGAAGAGGAATCCAACCTTCTTGATAAGATGTCCCATGATAACACTATTCTTGTAAACATATTAGATTGATATGAGGATCATAATGATGACTTATCACTACTCATAGATCTTGGCCTCTTTTAGTTTACATAATCTCTGATTTTTGATAAAAAATAATTGTGAGATATAGGACATCCCAAATGATCCTCCTCAATATAGTCCCTTATACTATCTAGTGCATACCAACTACTTTAGTGGATCCTTTTCCTAAATTGTGAATATCTTTATCTCATAGCCAATATACAACATTCAAATGACCTTATATCCTATTGATCTAGATAGCCTAAGAGTGTTGCTAGCTCTCCCTTAGTTTGAAGATGAGTCTCATATTTTGATTATAGAAATCATGGACGTTGATATTATGACTCCTAAAGGTCCCAAAATCCTTAAGCTAGGTAAGGTCTTGATCCTAACTGAGCATAAGGAATACACCAAGATTTTCCAGAGTTCAAAGATAATTTTACTTGGTCTTATATTGATACTAGTTATCCACCACCTAGTTGTCACTCCTATGCAAAACCTATATAGCAAAAACTACTAAAAATACATTTAAAATTTGCTTTGCTAGTCAAAAGGAGATCCAAAAACACAATGTTAGATTTATCAAAGCCATCGACTATTCTAACTGGATTTCTAATGTAGTTCTCATTGCTAATAAAATAGGTACTATTATAGAATACATCATATTTTTGGACATCAATAAAGCATATCCTAAAGATGAATCCCCTTTGTTGAACATCGACATGATGATTGATTTTACTATAGGATGTGGAATGTTGTCTTTGATGGATGGATTATTAGGCTATAGTTAGATCAAGATCACTTCTAAGGACCAAGACAAAACAAAATTTACCACCCTATGGGAAACCTTCTACTATTGAGTCATTCATTTTGGATAAAAATCTAGGAGCTACCTACTAGAGAGTCGTGACATAATGTTTCATGATGATGCATAATGGGCAAAGGACAAAGTAGATTTTAATTTATACATGGTCATAGGCCATATGAGACAAATGTTGTTTACCCAATATACGACTATCCCCAATTATTACCAAATCATGCTATATATCCCTTACCCATATAATATTTGAACATTGGACCTCTATTTAGAGTTTTAAAGTCTCCATTGTTAAGCTACTTTGGTTGTACTTGATGGAGGATTATATCGATGGTATTCTTAGTTAGTATTTAAAATATGAAGATTATGTATTATATCTAAGGTGAATATTTGAGTGGATATGAATTACATGGTATACCTAAAGCCTTGGAAGTGCATCTTTGGGGTTAAATCATGAAAACTATTTGGATTCGTCATATATTGATATAACATCAGAGTTGATCTTAACAAGATATTTTCTATAGTCGATATGACACCCCCTTGAACTCTAACCCAAATTAGGAGTCTCCAAGGAAAAATATAGTCCATTCAATTATTCATCTCCTATCTAGATGATAAGTGTTAATCCTTCTCCAAGATTTTAAGGAAGGATACAATCTTCAAATGGGATGTTGATTGGCAAGCAACCTTTGATGTTATTAAATCCTACATCTTGTCTCCCCTTGTGCTTATCCCTTATTATCCTTCTAGGCCCTTGTTGCTTTACGTAGTAGCAATAGACCATATATTAGGAGATATGATAGTGTAGTATGGTGACCAACATAGAGTGTGAGCCATTTTCTATATTAATAGAACTTTGGTCAATTAGGAAGTCTACTATACACCTTTAGAGAAGCTTTGACTACCATAGTTTTTGTTCCCTGGAAGCTTAGACACTATATGCTTAATCACAAAATATTTATCATTATGAGGATCAATCCCTTGCACTATGTCATGTGCAAGCCTCACCTCTTAGGGTAGACCACTAATTGGGTCATTGCACTTAGCAAATTTAACCTTGAATTTTTTATCCAATAGTTTGTGAAAGGTTAGATCATTGCTGACCAATTGGTAACTATACCTTTATAAGATAGCCATCCCTTAATAGTAGACTTTCCTAATGAGTTGATCTTCATACTATAAGCATATCAACATGAATCTTTAACTTTGTACTTCAATGACACTTGATGTGTTGAAGAAGTAGAGTCAAGAGTCATCTTGGTCACTCTTCAACATTAGCTTATCCCTTTATCTTTCAAGCTTAATTTTTCTTGTACCAAAATACCACTAATTATGAAGCTCTTATCTTGGGGCTATGTATAATGTTAGCTCTTCAAGTTAGAATTGTCTCCATATTTGGATGGTTTTTATCAAACTAAATATGATAATATTAAGCCATACAAAGACATTATCAATAAATAAATGGTTATTTTTGACAAAATTACCATTGAATCCATATCTAGATATAGTAATTGCCATGTCAATATTATATCCTAAGTTGCATCCCTTATTCCATTAATACTATATGATGAACAAGCCATGCTGATCATTTAGTAAATTGGGAAGCCTTCAACCCTAGAGTCTAGTTAGCTTCCTCTAATAGTATTTTTGTTGAAGTAGCCTCATCCCTTGATCCTTGGTATAATGATATCTTTGCTTACCTTAAGGATGACACTTTGACTAATGGTTTAAATAAAAATGAATTCAATAACTTTAAAAAATGAGCTTGTAGGCACATTATTATTAGAAATATCTTATATTATCATATCTTTGATGAAATTATCTCAAATGCTTAGCCTCAACTAAAGCCTACATAGTTGTCAAAGAGGCCCATGATGGATCATGCAGTGGTCACTTCAAAGGTGTCTCTATTGCCAAGAAAATATTACAAATAGGTTATTGTTGGCCCTCCATAGAAAAATACTCTTGCAATAATGTCAAGTAATGTGATAAGTGTTAAAAGCATGAAAATATTATCCATGCTCCTTCCCAAGCTCTCTAATACTTGACTTCTCCTTAGCTTTTTTCTATCTAGTGCTTGGACATCATTGGGAAGATTAATCCAATGTTGTCTAATGGATACAAGTTCATCATCATGACTACTAAGTAGTTTATCAAGTAGGTTAAAGCCATACCCCCAACCTCAACGACTAGAGTCCAAGTCTCTAAGTTTATCCTCAACTAGAAACCTAGTCATTATGGCATCCCTTCTATGCTAATCTCTAACAATGGAACACCCTTCAAGAATAAGAATATCTAGAAATTTTATGCTAAATATAATATTCAAAACAGATGGTTGACACCTTACTATCCTCAATGAAATGTCTAAGTTGAAGCTTCTAATAAAACTATTTTCAAAATTCTCAAGAATCTCATGAATAAAATTGGTAGATATTGACATCTCTAGTTGTATCTAGCCTTGTGGGCCTATCACACTAGTGTTAAAACTCCCACTTACATGACACCCTTCACTTTGATTTATGGAATTAAAGTAAGATTCCCTTTTGAGATAGATGTGTCTTCCTTACACCTTTTGTTGTAGGACTCATCTATTGGAGATGATTAGCATCTCACTCATATCAAGCAACTAAAACTGCTTGATGAAATACAAATCCATGCTTTAGCCTACAAGTCTACTAGCAAAGTCTTAATATGCCTATAGCAATAAGGTATGCTCTCATTCCTTCAAAGTTGGTGATATTATTTTCAAAGAGAATAATAAATAAACCAATATCAAAACTAATATCAAAGATAAATTGATCCCAATTGGCTAGATGCATACATCCTAATTGCTAAGTAGGGTTTAGGTGTTTACCACCTCATCATGCTTGAAAAAAAACAACTTAAAGAACCAATGTACATAATGCATCTTAAAATATATTATATTTGAGTCTACATTGGCTTCCTATTTGTTTTTAGTTGCTTGTTGTTACTTGCTTAAATTTGCTTGACTTCATATATGCCTACATGCATATGCATATCTTTATTTGGATTGACTATGGCATATTGAGTCAGGGATCCACAATGACATGCACATGATGATCCTTGTCAAGATAGTTCATTTTATTCATGCAAGTGGATTGCTCCTAATTTCATTTTGTGAACCCAATTAGGGATCATATCAATCTATCTTAATCTATCCCTCTAATATGATTTATTTTAAAATTTACCTTTATCTAATCTTATAAAACATTAATCTCTCATTGCATGATGAATACTATGAGTTTCATAGGTGCTAATGGCAAAGTCAATCGAATCAATTTGTTCTATCTCATCAAACAATTACTACATGATGAACACTATAAGATTCATAGGTATTGATAACTATTGATGTCTAAAAATGTACACTGACATCTGCACCCGTGCACAACATCAACATAGGAATTTCCCTTTCATGTGGGACTACTCGAGAGGAAAAAACCTTCGAAGAGAGTCGGCTATTAAAAACAAAAATAAAATAAAAACTAAAACTACAATTAAAAATTACAAACTACAACTAAAATAAAATGAAACCCTAATTATATTAAAGTAATAAATAACAAGATTCATAGGTATTGATAACTATTGATGTCTAAAAATGTACACTAACATCTACACCCTTGCACAACATCAACATAGGAATTTCCCTTTCGTGTGGGACTACCCGAGAGGAAAAAACCTCCGAAGAGAGTCGGCTATTGAAAACAAAAATAAAATAAAAAACTAAAACATGTATCGATATCGTGACTTCTTCCCCTCTTTGGCTCCGATGGCGCTTCTTGTCGCGATTTCGCGACTTCCTTTCTTCCTTTGGCATCAACGGCGCAACTTGTCGCGATTTCACGACATCACCATTTTGGTCGCGATTTCGCGACACCTTCCCTAGTGTGGAGGTTTGCCAGCTCTCTATTCCTTTCTTCTTGGACCACCTCGGTCGTTATGGATTTATTGTAATCTCTCTTGTACAAGGTTCAGGGACCTTTCAACACCCTTTCTACCAATCAAAAAAAAAAAAATTAAAAACTACAACTAAAATAAAATGAAACCCTAATTATATTAAAGTTGAATGCACTTTACTTCATTTTCTTTCTAGCACAATTTTAATAAATAAATAATTACAATAGCATCTAAATTAAAAGAATCACTTTTATAGAGAATCATTGTTTCATTGGTAGGAAGGTCCCTCCAATGCATTAAATAAACAATTATATATTCTTCTTCATGGATGATTTGATAATTGTGTTATTAGTCATTAATAAATTCATGAATTCTAGAGTGCAATAGATGAAATCAAATATGGTTTTCACACCGTATCAAGAATAGCACATGACTAAAATAACCATTAATGGTATTAAAATAACCATTAAAATAACATGAACTTGAATACCATTAATGGTTATTTTAGTTGTGTGCTATTCTTGATATGGTGTGAAAACCATATTTTATTTCATCTATTGCACTCTAGAATTCATGAATTTAGTAATGACTAATAGCACAATTATCAATTCATCAATGAAGAATAATATATAATTGTTTATTGAATGCATTGGAGGGAACTTCCTACCGGTGAAACAATGATTTTTTATAAAAGTGATTCTTTTAATTTAGATGCTATTGTAATTATTTATTTATTAAAATTGTGCTAGAAAGAAAATGAAGTAAAGTGCATTCAATAAAGATATATTCAATCATATGAAAAGAGTAGAAAATAAATTCATTGGAGGGACCTTCCCAAATCATCCATGAAGAAGAATATATAATTGTTTATTGAATGCATTGGAGGGACTTTCCTACCAGTGAAACAATGATTCTTTATAAAAGTGATTCTTTTAATTTAGATGCTATTGTAATTATTTATTTATTAAAATTGTGCTAGAAAGAAAATGAAGTGCATTCAATAAAGATATATTCAATCATATGAAAAGAGTAGAAAATAAATTCATTGGAGGGACCTTCCTACAAAATAAAGATTAAATATATCAAATCATATTAGGGTTTCACTGGTAGGAAGGTCCCTCCAATGCATTCAATAAATAATTATATATTCTTCTTCATGGATGATTTAATATGGATGATTTGATAATTGTGCTATTATTCATTAATAAATTCATGAATTTTAGAGTGCAATAGATGAAATCAAATATGGTTTTCACATCGTATCAAGAATAACACATGACTAGTAAAAACATAAGAACTGGTGGTATTCGAACCCTTAAGTACGTGTTCTCTCATCCCTTCCCATGCAACTAAGCGAATGATACCCATTTCATCAAACATCAAAACCCTTATTGCTAGTCTACTTCCATTAGGTATCCCTGTGTCTTCCACTTTATCTACAAAATCTGAGTCACTGGTTACCCATCCTCTAGTTCCCACCCTCGATCCCTCTACCTAATTTGCAGTTTTAGTGGTAATTTTAGTTTTAGATCTAGTTCCCACCCTCGTTCCCTCTTGAAAACAAAAACAAAATAAAAACTAAAACTACAATTAAAAATTAAAAACTACAACTAAAAATAAAAAACTAAATCTGCAATTAAAAAAACTGCGGGGGAAAACTCACGAACAACCTAAAAAAAAGAATAAAAACTGTAGAACTAATCTATTAAACTTAACTTACTAATTTAAAAAACACTAAAAAATAAACTAAAAATTAAAAACTAAACTAAACCTACCAAAAAAAAAATATTAAACGAAAAAAATTTAAACTAAACTAAACCTGTTGAGAAAAAGGGAGAGGGGAAATATAATAAAAACTACAACAATGAAATAAAAAAATGCAACAACAAAGAAACATATGGAAAATAAAAAATAAAAAATAAAAAATAAAAAATAAAATAGGTGATTGCACAAAAAAAATGGCGAGGGATCCACTACAACGACTTGAGAAATAAGATGGGAAAACATAACACGAAGCGTGAAACAACTGCAAGAGGTAAGGCAAGGTGGACCAAGGGCTAATGCCACATGCAATCCAACCATGGCTAAATATATACAGTTTACAACCACAACATTCCCTGATATTAAATCTGCCCAGATGTAGTGCAACACATGCAAAAATAAAATAGATACTGAAAACATCTACAAGAGGTAAGGTTGGTGAACCAAGGGCCAATGCCACATGCAATTCAACCAAGCTAAATATACACAGGTACATTTGAAAACAATCTCTATATTAAATCCATGGTGTTACACAAGCCATCAAAATATTAGCGGTGAAGCAGCCCACCAGGGCCAAATAGTCTGAGCCAAAAAGTTCGAGGACCAAAAAGCCTATTTTACAATATGTATGCAATATTTTTAAATAGAGCACGTGACTTACAATTAAAATTTAGAACTGGTAGATGGTAGTAATTAAAACTGCATGTAGATTATGCCAGATTCTAACAACCCAACCATGTAAACTACATATTTCTTCCGTGCTACCAGCAGTCTTAAAGTCTATGAACAACCATGTACAACCATCACTGCACTTACATTACAAATCCTTTTAAGATAGTTGGTATCACACTAACCCGCTGATACTGCTATGCTACCAGAACTTTCTCTTTCGTCCAAGTCTTTAATTTTTTACATAGATTTAATAACAACTGTTTGTTCAGATTCGTAATATTTTTTCATGTACAAAAATCTGGACAACTCACAAAAGGAGAAGACAAAAAAAAATAATTAAATAAAAGCCACAATATATTAAAATATATTTTGAAAATAGTCTTTACCATTGAAAACTGTGAAGGTCTTCAGTCAAAAAGTGCCTCCATGTGCTCTGATCGAGAAGATAAGCACAATAAAATTGGAAAGTATATACAATAGAACTAGGTATGTGTAGTCAAATTGGTCAACTAGAAGATAGGTGCTTGAAAATGGAAGATAGGCGTTTGCAACTGGAAGATAGACACCTCAAACTGGAAGACAAGCACTTGAAACTGGAATACAGGTGCCTAAAGTTGGAAGACAGGTGCCTACAACTGGAAGATAGACACCTCAAATTGGAAGATAGGTGTCTCAAACTAGAAGAGGCTTACCTACAACTAGAAGATAAGCATCTGCAACTAGAAGATAAGCACCTGCAACTAGAATACAAGCACTTGTAACTAGAATATAGGCACTTGAAACTGAAATATAGGTACCTGCAATTGGAATATAGGCATTGTCTGTGTGTATCGACCAACTCCCCACCAGTTGAAAACACAAACTTGTCCACCACGTACCACCAAATTTTGTAATTTGTATAGTCATTAATAAATTAGAGCAGGAGACTCAAAGTTTATTAACAATTTGACGACTCATAGGGGACACATACCTGCAATGTGAAAAGAACCCAAAATACTAGGTGGTCTTCGCATCCATTGGGTACAGAGTCAGTAATATATCATATTTTCAACAAGATAAGGTAGATTTGGCTCAGTTATTTCAATAGAGTCTCCAAGTGCTTACAAAAAAATGCTTCAATAAGAAGATAACAGTCAAGATAAATGCCAAATCTTGACTGGTTTAAAACATAAGTAGTTTTTAATAAAAATATAGATCCATCCTATTGAGTGTGTAAAAAATATTGATGTCTAAAAATATACGCTGACATCTACACTTGTGCACAACATCAACATGGGAATAGCCCTCTCATGTGGGATTGCTCGAGAGGAAGAAAACCTTCGAAGAGAGCTGGCTCTCAAAAACTAAAATTACAATTAAAAATAAAAAACTGCGGCTAAAATAAAATAAAAACTATAAAAAATTACAAGGAAAAACTCACTAACAACCTAAAAAAATAATAAAAATTGTAGAGTTAATCTATTAAACTTAACTTACTACATTAAAAATACTAAAAACTAAATTAAACTAAACTAAACCCGCTGAAAAAAAAAAAACAGTTAACTAAAAATATTTAAACTAAACTAAACCTGTTTGGGAAAAGGGAGAGGAAAAATAAAATAAAAACTATAACAACAAAATAAAACACAGTGATAACAAAATAGAAAAAAAAAAAAAAAAAAAAAAAAGCGATGATTGCGCCAAAATAAAAATGGTGAGGGATCCACTTCAACGACATGAGAAACAGGATGGGGAAACATAACACGAAGAATAAAATAACTACAAGAGGTAAGACAAGGTGGACCAAAGGCCAATGCCACATGTAATCCAACTAGGGCTAAATATACATAGTATACAACCACAACATTCCTCGATATTAAATCTTCCTAGATGTAGTGCAACACACACAAAAATAAAACAAATATTGAAAACATCTGCAAGAGGTAAGGTTGGTGAACCAAGGGCCAATGCCACATGCAATTCAACCAAGCTAAATATACATAGGTACATTTGAAAATAATCTCTATATTAAATATATGGTGTTACATAGGCCAACAAAAGATTAGTGGTGAAGCAACCCACTAGGACCAAAAAGCCTGAGCCAAAAAGCTCGAGGACCAAACAATGTGTATGTAGTGTTGTTAAATAGAGCATATGACTTACAATTAAAATTTAAAATTGGTAGATGGTAGTAATTAAAATTACATGCAGATTCTACCAGATTTTGACCATCCAACCACGTGAACTGCACATTTCTTCCTTGCTACCATCAGTCTTAAAGTCTATGAACAACCACATACAACCAACACTACACTTACATTACAAATCCTTTTAAGACAGTTAGTATCACACCAACCCGTTGACACTACCATGCTACCAAAACTTTCTCTGTTGCCTAAGTATTTAATTTTCCATGCTAATTTAATAACACGATAAGATTGCAAACTTTTTATTTTTTACTTACTTGCTGACTTACACGCTTCTCAACTGTCTGTCTAGATTCGTAAGAATTTTTCATTTATGAAAATCTAGTTAACTCAAAAAGGAGAAGACAAAAACAAAATAATTAAATAAGAACTGTGAGATATTAAAATATATTTTAAAAATATTCTTTGCCATTGAAAACTACAAAGGTCTTCAGTCAAAAAGTACCTCCATAGTCAAAATGGAAAGTATGCACAACCAAACTGGGTATGTGCAGTCAAATTTGGTATGTGCAGTCAAACTGGTCAACTGGAAGATAGGCGCAAGCACCTGAAGCTGGAAGACAAACACTTGAAACTGGAAGACAAGCACCTGCAACTGGAAGATTAGTACCTGTAACTGGAAGATAGACACCTGCAACTGGAATATAGGTGCCTAAAACTAGAAGAGAGGCACCTACAACTAGAATATAGGCATTGTCTGCGTGTACTGACCAACTTCCCACCAATTGCAAACATGAACTTGTCCACCACGTATCACCGAATTTTGAAATTTGTGCAACCGTTAATAAATTAGAGCATGAGGCTCAAAATTTATTAACAATAACATGATCAATCATAATACCTTTTGTCTCCTAAACACCACCATGCATGGGGGAAACATATTTACACTAGATTCATTCTCCTAATTGGGGGTATAATACCTTGTCAATATCTAGTCACAAGTATATAATATTTCTATATGAGAAAAATCAATATGAGAAGAAGTCCTTTATGCATTTATGTAAAGTCAAATCTCTAAGCTAAATTAAAATTTCTTTGGGAAAATCAAAATCAAAATTCTTATAGTCCAAGTAGAATCTATTTAGACATTTGTTTAAAAAAAAATCTTTTATTTTCATGTTTTACATACTTATGTATTATAGTAAGCTAACTAAAAGCCCTCTGGGTAAAGCTAACTAAATTCCCCTCGGATAAATCTCAAACCTAACCAGAAGATCTCTTTTTTAATTGCATGTATCGTATAATAAATACATAAAAAAGTAAAATAGTTGTCCTAATTTTGAGACAAAGATTTATTGTTGCTTATGGTTGGTGATGTGAGATGATCAATGCTTTTATTATTTTCTTAGAGGTGATTTTAAATTTTTACATTTTTATAGCAATAAATTTTATTATGCCTTGGTGTGTTGCCTTAATTTTTGAAGGAAAATCAAGTTGGACCAAGGAGACTTGACTTGATTATGATACACACAAGTGCAATGATGAAAAACTAAGGGCAAGCAACAAAAAATTACTGGAAATATTAGGGGGTAAAAATGTTGGAGGTAAAGATAAATTCATTTTCACCATGTAGAGGAGAAAATAGAGATTGTTAGAGCCCTAATAGCTACTAATTTTTCAATGGCATAGTCTACATTCCCATTGCACCAAGTAGACTAGGTGAGGACACCCATAGTTGAAAGGGGAGCACTAACACTAGTACATATAAAAAAATTACTCACTTGGTCAAGTAATTGCATTAAATAGCATACCCAAAAGGGATGGTGGTGCTTTTGTACAATGGTAAGGCTATCACGTGATGCTTCTACATGTTAGTGGTACTTTTGTGCCCTAGTGGAACTTTCATCATGCATTGGCACTTTTTCCATGTGATAATCATAGCATTTCAAGTATTTTACACTTTTATGCTTTTGACTTTGATTTGGTATTCATTTTATGAGTCAAGGCTAATAGGTTTCATCGCTTGGCTTGGTTGCAAAAGAGGTTGTAGATGCTAGATTATAAAGATCATTGCCCATATTACTTGGAGACTATCCATGGTCTCCTAGGATATGCAAATCATATGCTTTTGGTAGCATTAGAGTTGTACTAGGTAGTCTTGATGCCTACAATTGATTTTAATAGGTTTATCCTCATGATACTTGTAGAGTGATGGTTTTTTGAGATGAATACCTTTTAGCTCTCAACAAGGGATATGATTGTGACCCTCAAGGATGTCTAGAGAATCTTAAGGGTTCTAATTATATGGATAGAGTTGCACTTGGGATAAGATCATAGGAGGTACCTAGAGTGATTGACAGGTGATGCACATTTCCTAGCATTGAGGTCAAGCATTGACATCCATTTTTATTACATTAGGTAGTGCTTAGATAGGTGAAAAATGCTACTATGCACCATGGTGTTTGAAGTGCTACTAGAAGACATGAGATACAAGGCCATGCACTAGGGATATGAAGATATCATGGCCAACATCCGCAACCAACAAGCAATATATGTTCAAAGCCTTCTAGTATCTTCATAGGATAGTGTACCAAGGTGGAAATAGCCTAAGTGGTTACACATTGCTCTAGGTGTGGGCCTAGGAGCATAATATAATTTTGAGACCCCTAGGACTACCAAGTCAGGTTAGAAATTAGGAGACACCAATAGCCTATAGATGTGGGTACTAGTTTGAGGTAGGGTAAACCAAGCCCAATAGGGCCATGCTGGTGATGGTAAGGTATGCTATCAATGATCTATGGTTTGGACATATCATCTAGAGGTCATATAGGCATTATATAGGCTAGGATGATGCTATTTATCATCTAGTTTTCATTAGGTAGGGTAGGTGGTTGGTGGGACCATAAGGGGGTGGGAGCTCCACTATTTTGATCATGTGATTTGCTAGTATGGTTTTAGGTAAGGGATACTAGTAGGTATAGTAAAATAACCCAAAAATTTTAACCCAAATCGAGAGAGATTTTTTTTAAAATTCATTAGGGATATACCTATCCCCACCTTACATAAGTTTATCTACGCAAGTGTCCTAAGCATGAAGAACACAAGCTTATACTAAGAGGGGGGTGAACAGTATAAGATAAAACTTTTCTCTTCCATATCATAACAACAATAATATCAATGCAATAATAAATCAATGCACATAATCATAATACACATAAGAGACAATGCTTTTACGTGGAAACACCCTCTCGAGAGAAAACCATGACAAAATATTGCTTATATTTTTCTTCAATAAATTTTGTGGGCACCAACCCATAGGAGACACCAATCCCCTATACAAGTTCATGGACACCAATCCATAGGAGACACCAATCCCCTATACAAGTTCATGGACACCAATCCACAGGAGACACCAATTCGTGGACACCAATCCATAGGAGACACCAATCCCCTATACAAGTTCATGGACACCAATCCACAGGAGACACCAATCCTCTATACAAGTTTGTGGACACCAATACCCTATACAAGTTCATGGACACCAATCCACAGGAGACACCAATCCCCTATACAAGTTCATGGACACCAATCCACAAGAGACACCAATCCCCTATACAAGTTTGTGGACACCAATCCATAGGAGACACCAATACCCTATACAAGTTTGTGGACACCAATCCATAGGAGACACCAATCCCCTTATACAAGTTTATGGGCACCAATCCACAGGAGACACCAATCCCCTTGAGGCACCAACCTCACTCAATTTTGCTCCAAAATTGATCACAACCACTGCTCAAATCTACTCCTAAATATGCTCACAAATATTGCTCAATTCTGCTCCCAAATCCTCACAAACACTGCTCAATTCTTCTCCCAAATCTGATCAATAATGGCATCAAATTCTTCACATTTTCTTGAGTTTGCTTTCTTCAACTAAAAGCAATTCATACATATTCTACCCAAAATTCGTTTAACCTCCTAAACATATAGAGAATGATATATTGGTGTTGGAAGCATCAAATGGCCAAGATATCCTTCACACTTATTAATTCTATTGCTTCCACATGTCTCACATTTATTACATTTTAAAGGTAGCCCAAGTCTAGCACTTGATAACTGACCTTGTAAATGTTGATTTGTAATTATCTTGTGCACCTTTCCTTCTTCTTGTAGATAGCTGAAATGTCCTTCCTTTTCAATTGAATGCTTGGGTGAAGATGTGCCTTAATCCTTTTACTCTTTCCTTGCACTATGTGACATCTTGACTTGTTTTAAAACAATCCTTCTACTTGTGTGAGACTATACTCTTTTACTTATTCCCACGTGTACTTCAAAACAACAAACTCTTTTCTAACTCAATTCAATATTATGTATCTTAATAATTCCTTATACCTCCCTCTTTATAAAAACAACAAAAATATTTTCCTCAAATAATTAAAACCACCTTGAGAAAGGAATTAATTCACTATACCTCCAAATCTGCCTCAACAAAAATGATGATCTTCCTTTTGTATGGTCCTCCAAATATGCCTCAATGTCCTCCAAATCTGCCTCAAAAAAATTCCCTGCATGTGTGGTCAACTCACAACAGGTCAACAATGAACTCAAAATAGGTCACTGATGAACTGCGTAGGATAACTTCCAATCAACGGTCACAGCAACAAGTCACACAAATTCTGCCACATGGCATCCAAGATGTCAGTGCCCTCCAACTGAGTTTGCATGTGTATGGCGTGCAAAGTGCTAGTGCCCTCCAACTAGGTGTCATGGGCACCATGAGGTGCTCACCATAAACCACTTGTGCTAAGGTATTTTTATTATGTCCCACGCCTTTTGTAGGGTAGATGTGGGATTAAATTCCCAAGTGAAAAGCAATACAAACTTGAATCCGTCTGCCAAAAATTATTTCGTTGTTGAAAACTTAAACCTTAGAAAAAATAATTACATTTCTTACCTGTTGTATCTCCTTGCATTTGTAGGTGGTCTGTTGTATTTCCTTGCACTCGCTGGTATTCTATTTTGTCTCCTTGTGTGTTCTTGAATTATTCAAAAAAGAAAAACAAACAATGTCTCTTTGGCTCCTCAATGCCTTCAGATAATGGTAGTACAACTGCCTTAAATTTTCCCTCGATGACTACCTTGTTCTGACCACAATCAAACCATCATCAAGTCGTGTTTCCTCCTAACATCTCTTTTGACGTTGCTAGCTCTCCACGTGCATGCCTCTCTCTCCAATGGTTTCCTCCTTCAATGTTTGCGCAATAGATATGGTCTTCTGTTGTTTGTGAACTCTCATTGAAAGCTTTAATATTCTATCTAGAAACTCACCTCAAACTTGCTACGTTTGCTTCTCAATGCTTGGCTTCACAGCATGCTTTCTCCTTTCGAGTTTGTTGCTGCTACATCAACAGTGCGCTGTGAGTAATGTTTATTTCCACTGGTGACTCCTCCACTTTTCATTGGCTAAATGCTACCACCAATGAACCTTTGTTGTCGTTGTCTCTACACCGTAGCCTCTGGTGCTCTTCTCTGCATCATCTCCAAATTCACCGTGCTCTCCAACTCGCAAAGGCTCTTCAACAATTAGGTTCAGTGAACGACATCACATATTTTTCAAAGATTTTCCATCGAAGCACATTTCCCATCTTGAAATAAACTTGGGCCTAGTTTATATACCAATTCTTTCACTTCTTTTTAATATTTGGCACGTCGGCTCAAATTATTTGAATTCAAAACTTTAACTTTATAATATTTAAATATTATAAGGTTTAACTTTATAATATATTTTTTATATAACTTTAATATTTAAATATTTAATTTAAATGTTAAAGCATATACTTGTAATTCAAATCATCCTTGAAGATATTTCTACCTTGAATAATTTACCCAAAACATGATATTGCCCAAACTCATGAGCATACTTATAATTAAATCATCCTTCCAATTCTACCTTTGACATCAATGACAACTCAACATTTCTAACAATCTCCCCCTTTGTCATTGATGACAACCCTGCTAAGAAATTATCCTTTACTGCTATAGGATCACAAGTTGCTCCCCTAACAAGCTGCTCCCCTTACTGAAACTCTCCCCCTTTGACATCAATGGCAAAGGCTCCTTGGGGCTGAAATATAAGACACTTGACAATGCCCCCTTTCTACCTACTTTTCTTGAGACTTCAATTATGAGATGGGAGTGAAACTCCCAAATTACTATGCTCCTCTTCTTGTTCTATTTTCTTTCTCCAAACTTTGGAGGGCATACCCTTTTGAATATTTTGACCATCCTCTTTTTTGCTTGACTTCGAAAGTTTAGGGAACACTGTTCTACACCATCTAGTTGTATGCCCAAAATTATTACATTTGTAGCATATGATGTTGTAGTCCATGAGAGGTGCAAATGAATTGAAATTCCTCTTGGTGAAACCAAAATCATTTTTAGCATGGACCCTGCAATGTGCAACTTTATGACCAAATTTGTGACATGAAAAGCAATAACCATGAAAGAAATATTGAAACCTATATGATTGCCTTGGAGGATATGACCGCATGGTTCTCTCATTGTTGTTTCTGTGATGGACCTTGGTCCATGATGATGCTTTGTTTTCTTCCTTCTTGATGCTTCCACTTCTCAACACATTAGCATAGGTCTTAGGCTCTTCTTTAATTATTTTCTTTGATGCCTCTGTTCCTTTTGAGCTTGACTCCCCCTTTTGTTTTCTTTGACCTTCTTCAAAACCAAGTCCAGTATTTATAGTCGAAGATCTTTGTGCTTTGATAATGTTATCCATAATTTTTGTGCTTTTCTCAAACCTATGTAGCTTATCATTTGATTTTTCCACTTCCTTCCTTAGAGAGACAACCTCATGTTCTAGTTTTTCACATTCCAACTCTTTTGCCTTTAACTGCTCAACCATACCTTCTTCAATTCGCTTTGCCTCTTCAATTTTCACTTTTAAGTTGGTGAGATCTTGTGAAAGCTTTACCTTTGTCTTCTCATCCTCTTGTACTTGAGTCTTCAATATTGAGTTCTTCTTTCTAAGCCTCTTCAATTCTTCAAGAGCAACAACAAGTTCCTCTTCTATGTCAACTATGGCTTCCTCTTCATCTTTTGGATCTCTCTCTTCTTCTTGGTTTTTGTCAATAAGAGCATCTTCTTTCTCCTCTATGGCCAAAAATAGGATTTCTTCTCTTTCACTATTGGAGAGACTTTCATCACTGCTGGAAGAACTGCTTGCTTCCTCAACATAAAGACTCTTCTTGTGCCTTTGAAATATCTTCTTCTCATGCTTGCTTTGACCATGCCTATTTTTCTTTTCATGATAAAATTTTCTTTCTTTCTTTTTCTTGTATTCCTTTTCTTCTTCACTACTACTACTTCCAGCTTGTGGGAAATTAGATGCATAGTGACCAATGTTACCACAATTAAAACATTTCATAGAATGCATACCTTTGTGTTTTCTTGGACCCTTCTTATTTCTTCGCACAAAGTTAGCTTCTTCTCCATTGCTTGATTCTTCACTTGACTCTGGTTCTTTATTCTTTGTCTTCTTTGAAGCTTTAAACGTGGCCTCCCATTTGGATGTTTGATCTTTTTCAGTCCTCATCTCATAGGCTATGAGAATTCCATGTAGCTCATCCATGCTTAAGGTTTTAAGATCCTTCATTTCTTCAATCGTCGAGACCTTTGCATCAAACCTCATGGGAAGTGACCTTAAGATTTTCTAAACAATCTTAGAGTCTTCAATACTTTCTCCAAGTCCACGAATGGTGTTGACAACTTCATCAACGTGGAGTAGATATTTGGAAATATCTTCCTCATCTTTCATCTTCAAGTCTTCAAACTTCCTCCTGTGGGTTTGAAGTTTTGCCATTTTAACCTTGTCGTCTCCTTCATATGTTCTTTGTAACTTGTCCCATAATTATTTTGTTGAGGTGCATTGCATGACTTTCACAAACTCTGATTCACATAACCCACTTAATATTGCATTCATTGCCCTGGCATTATTTTCAAATGGTTTCTTGCCATCTCGATCCGTGGGAGGAGTTGTAGGTGGTGTGAACCCATCCTCAATGGATTGCCATATATCATAGCCATGTGCCATCAAATAAGTTCGCATCCTCACACTCCAGAAAGCATAGTTAGTTCCATCAAACAATGGAGCCCTATTTGATGAAAAACCTTCTTGGTGAGCCATGTGTGTTCTTGTAAGATCTTCCTTCAAGCTGTTAGGCTTTCACGAAGGAACCTGCTCTGATACCAATTGAAGAACACAAGCTTATACTGAGAGGGGGGTGAACAGTATAAGATAAAACTTTTCCTTCCAAATGATAACAACAATAATATGAATGCAATAATAAATCAATGCACAATTTCCATACACATAAGAGACAATGCTTTTACATGGAAACACCCTTTCGAGAGAAAACCATGGCAAAATATTGCTTATATTTTTCTTCAATAAATTTTATGGGCACCAACCCATAGGAGACACCAATCCCCTATACAAGTTCATGGACACCAACCCATAGGAGACACCAATCCCCTATACAAGTTCATGGACACCAATCCATAGGAGACACCAATCCCCTATACAAGTTCATGGACACCAATCCATAGGAGACACCAATCCCCTATACAATTTTATGGACACCAATCCACATGAGACACCAATCCCCTATACAAGTTCATGGACACCAATCCATAAGAGACACCAATCCCCTATACAAGTTTATGGACACCAATCCATAAGAGACACCAATCCCTATACAAGTTCATGGACACCAATCCACAAGAGACACCAATCCCCTATACAAGTTCATGGACACCAATCCATAGGAGACACCAATCCCCTTCTGCAAGTTTATGGGCACCAACCCATAAGAGACACCAATCCCCTTGAGGCACCAACCTCACTCAATTTTGCTCCAAAATTGATCACAACCACTTCTCAAATCTGCTCCTAAATATTCTCACAAACACTGCTCAAATCTGCTCCCAAATTTGATCAATAATGGCATCAAATTCTTCACCTTTTCTTGAGTTTGCTTTCTTCAACTAAAAGCAATTCATACATATTCTACCTAGAATTCGTTTAACCTCCTGAACATATAGAGAATGATATACTGGTGTTGGAAGCATCAAATGGCCAAGATATCCTTCACACTTATTAAGTCTATTGCTTCCACATGTCTCACATTTATTACATTTTAAAGGTAGCCCAAGTCTAGCACTTGATAATTGACCTTGTAAATGCTGATTTGTAATTATCTTGTGCACCTTTCCTTCTTCTTGTAGATAGCTGAAATGTCCTTCCTTTTCAATTGAATGCTTGGGTGAAGATGTGCCTTAATCCTTTTACTCTTTCCTTGCACTATGTGACATCTTGACTTATTTTAAAATAATCCTTCTACTTGTGTGAGACTATACTCTTTTACTTATTCCCATGTGTACTTCAAAATAACAAACTCTTTTCTAACTCAATTTAATATTATGTATCTTAATAATTCCTTATACCTCCCTCTTTATAAAAACAAAACATAAATATTTTCCTCAAATAATTAAAACCACCTTGATAAAGGAATTAATTCACTATACCTCCAAATTTACCTCAACAAAATTCCCTACGTGTGCGATCAACTCACAATAGGTCAATAATGAACTCACAATAGGTCATTGATAAACTATGAAGGATAACTTCCAATCAATGGTCACAACAACAAGTCACTCAGATTCTACCATGTGGCATCCAAGACGTCAGCGCCCTCCAACTGGGCTTACCTACGTATGGCACGCAAAGCGCCAACGCCCTCCAACTGGGCATCATGGGCACCGTGAGGTGCTCACCATAAACCACTTGTGCTAAGGTATTTTTATTATGTCCCACACCTTTTGTAGGGCAGATGTGGGATTAAATTCCCAAGTGAAAAGCAATACAAACTTGAATCCATCCACCAAAAATTATTTTGTTGTTGAAAACTTAAACCTTAGCAAAAATAATTATATTTCTTGCCTGTTGTATCTCCTTGCATTTGTAGGTGGTCTGTTGTATTTCCTTGCGCTCGTTGGTATTCTATTTTGTCTCCTTGTGCTCGCCGATAGACTTTGTCTCCTTGCATGTTCTTGAATTCTTCAGAAAAGAAAAACAAACAACGTCTCTTTGGCTCCTCAATACCTTCAGATAATGGTAGTACAACTACCTTAAATTTTCCCTCGATGACTGCCTTGTTCTGACCACAATCAAACCATCATCAAGTCGTGTTTCCTCCTAACATCTCTTTTGATGCTGCTAGCTCTCCACGTGCGTGCCTCTCTCTCCAATGGTTTCCTCCTTCAATGTTTGCACAATGAAGATGGTCTTCTGTTGTTTGTGAACTCTCACTGAAAGCTTTAATATTCTATCCAAAAACTCACCTCAAACTTGCTACGTTCACTTCTCAATGCTTGGCTTCACAGCGTGCTTTCTCCTTTCGAGTTTGTTGCTGCTACATCAATAGTGCACTGTGAGTAATGTCTATTTCCACTGGTGACTCCTCCACTTTTTGTTGGTTGAACGCTACCACCAATGAACCTTTGCTACCATTGTCTCTACACCGTAGCCTCTGGTGCTCTTCTCTGCATCATCTCCAAACTCATCGTGCTCTCCAACTCGCAAAGGCTCTTCAACAATTAGGTTCGATGAACGACATCACATATTTTTTGAAGATTTTCCATCGAAGCACATTTTCCATCTTGAAATAAACTTGGGCCTAGTTTATATACCAATTCTTTCACTTCTTTTTAATATTTGGCGCATCGGCTCAAATTATTTGAATTCAAAACTTTAACTTTATAATATTTAAATTTAATATTTAAATATTATAAGGTTTAACTTTATAATATATATTTTTATATAACTTTAATATTTAAATCTTTAATTTAAATGTTAAAGCATATACTTGTAATTCAAATCATCCTTGAAGATATTTCTGCCTTGAATAATTTACCCAAAACATGATATTGCCCAAACTCATGAGCATACTTATAATTAAATCATCCTTCCAATTCTACCTTTGACATCAATGACAACTCAACATTTCTAACAAATCATATGCAAATAATCCATCTGATCAGCCCATGAGCATAGCCATTATGATTTACAAGGATTAAACATATAAAAACCATTCACATGCATTTCATTATGAATTCATAACCATAATCATATTTCATAAATTAGAGCAATACATCCATAGCAAGCTATCTCTAGAAAGCAATAAGAACAAGATCATGAGATAACCATAATAATCACACACATAAAACACATGTATTTTAGGAAAAACCTGAAGGAAAAAAACCCAACCTTGAAAAATATCCTTATCATTTCATTCATTTTTTAACTTCCTTCAATACAATTATATAGTGGATCCATAATTCCTTTTGGTACATCCAACTATATATGTGCATAGGAACCCCACAGTTCCTATGATTCCCAAGTCCAATACATGAAGAGGTCCTTTAATTCATGTTACAATGTTATGAGGGAGTCCCATAATTACTTCGGATGAATTTTGTGTTCATCCTCCAAAGAGCATCTCCTCACCTTGGTCCAACTCAAGGGAACATCTCCATGTAGAAGTCGAAGGTAGTCAAATATAATCGAGCATCAACTCCTTAACGAGGACCCCATAATCCTCCTATGAGTTCCTATGTAAGTATCTCTTAAACACTATTACATCGTATCCTTATTTATAATGGAACATTTTATTTGCTAATACTTTTCCAAATCAAAGATAAACTTACGATTTTATTCTCTGCCAAATCATAGATAATTCCCTTAATATATCTTCTGAAATTAAGTTATCCACTAACACATTTCAATCCATCAATCAGTAAGACACCATTATCCTTTAATATAAAATTTTCAACCCATAAACTATATCATGTACTAACATGTTTCAATCCATTAATCCAATTAAAATATATCATCTACTAAGATATACTTTTCTCTCAAGAAGCGTATTGTCTACTAACATTCTTCAATTCATCAAAACAACTAAATTACAAACTCATGTATGTTTTTTTTGAAAAAGAGGGTAAAAATTTATTAACTTAGCAAAACATCCAAGATACAAAGAAAAATAAAAAGCTATTCAGACATATCAACTCTCAATAAAGAAGAGAGATATTGAGAGCACTTAGAAGAAATATGAGACCAATTCTAAACATCCCAACCATATTGAAACTCAGAAGCTCATTTAACTAACAAATCCGCTACCCCATTCCACTCTCGAGGAATATGCACAAAAGAAATAAACTCCAAGTGAGCAGAGATATTAAATTTTTTTCAAGCAATCCAACTCAACCGCCAACTCCCATGAAGACTATCCCTAGAATTCAACAAATTTATAACAATATGAGAATCATATTCACAAACAATCCGACACCAACCCAAAGCATACCCTTGCTCCAAAGAATATAAAATCGCAAGGACTTCCATGAAGTTATTAGAATGATATCCCTTAAAGCAAGAGAAAAAAAATTGGACAGTACCACTACTGTCTCGCCCCACACCACCAATACCAACATTACCCAGATTACCCTAGGAAGATCCATCCGTATTAATCTTCAGCACTCCCGGAGGAGGCATATTCCATTTACCAGCCCTCCACACCCGATTACTCTGACCCATCCATCTACAAGAGACATTAGGACCAGGACCATTAACCAAAAAACCTAATATTTCCATGATCTGACATTCCACTTGGTCCACAGGAGAAATAATCTAATATTTTGTAGAAACAATTTCTTGGATCATTCACAAAATCCTCTTCCAGACTTGAGAAGCAGTTAACTCCTTCCCTTGGAAAATCTGGCAGTTCCGTTCAAGCCAAATCTACCAAAAAATGCATGAAGGACCAATGCTCCACCCAAATTTTAAAAAGAAAGCCCCTACAGGAGGCCGCCCCATACTCCTCCAAAAATCAACTACACATGAAGCATGTGAGAAAATGTTGATTCCACACTCCCCACCAATAATGCCAGAGTTGACGAGAAAAGTTGCATTGGAGAAGTAAATGGCCAATAGACTCCTCATCCTTCCCATAATTATAACATAAAGAGGGGCCAACAAAACCATGCTTTTGAATATTATCCCAAGTAGGACACCGATTATGAGTAGCCAATCACACATAAAAACTACACTTAGGCTAAACATACTTATTCTAAACTTGCTTCCACCATGGGACCACATCCTCCCCAAACCGATGTCGATCCAAAACATAATAACCAACAACAACCAAAAATATCGCTTTATTATTCATCCCCCATGCTAGAACATCATCCCCTGGTAGAGAAAAGCAGGGACGACTACCCAAAATACAGGCCAGTTTCACCCTCACATCCATAGTGCCACCAATAGGCCATTCCCAAGGATCCTTCCACTGGAAACTAACCATCTGACCAAAGGGCTTAACAATTTTGAAATTTGCCACCTTCACCCATCCAACATCCAAAAAGCATTGAGTAAGATCTTGAAGATGGGAAAACTCGCCAAGGAGAGGAGAAAAGCCATCCAAATAATCATGCCAAAAAAGATCTTGAGACCCAATATAACAAATCCAAAACAATCCCTGCTTAACCAACTCTGCACCCTTCTTCAGAGTATTCCAAACAAATGATCCTCGAATAGTCAAGCTATATCTAGGAATATCCACACCCCTAATATACTTGTGGAAGATAATCCTGGCCCAAGTTTACTCCTGATTACTACACCAACACCAATGCAACTTAGCAGCCAAAGTAGTCCCATAAATAGAGCTTAGGCGGAGACCCAATCCCCCTTCCTTCTTCGGTCGACAAATAGTCTTCCAATTAACAAGACTCCATTTTGAGGAATCAATATTACTAGCCCATAGGAATTGCCTAGAAAGAGAATCCATATCATGAAGAAAACTTACCGGAGCAATCTGAATAAGGCATCTATACACCGGTAAAGCTTGAACAACCGACTTCAAAAGTAAAACCCGACCAACAAAATTCAACCATCTATAAGTCCAATGACTAACTCGATTGCGTAATTTATCAAGTATGTTAGTCCAAACCGATCTAGGTAGAGGACTAACAGAAATAGGAATCCCAAAGTACGTAAGGGGAAGAGTTCCAACCTAAAACTTGAGAATTTGAGCAATTCTAGCTTGAATCCTGGGATCCGTAATGAAAAAGAAAATAGTAGACTTATGCTCTTAATATTATGACCAGAGACAACCAAATATATATCCAACATGTATCTCAAGTTGGTGGCTTCATGAATAGATGCCACACCCAAGAGGGTGGTATCATCAACAAACTGAAGATGAGAAATAGCCAGCCTACCAGTCTTCCATTTCCACCCATGAATAAGACCCTGGTGAACCTAATATTTAAGCAAACGATCCAAACCTTCAACCATACTTATAAACAAGTAGGGAGATAAAGGATCCCCCTGTTGAATACCCCGAGAAGCATGAAACAAAGGAGAGGGCTCCCCATTAATTAGGACAGAATATGAAGGATTCGTAATAAAACTCATAATACACTCAATCTAGGAAGGATCAAATCCAAATGCCAAGAGGATTTTGTGAATAAAATACCATTTCACCCTGTCATAAGCCTTCGCCATATCCAAATTCATAAACATAAATTTATCCTTAGAAGTGCTCATGGAATGAATAGCCTCGAAAGCAATAGCCACCCCATCCAGAATCTATCGACCAACCACAAAGCCACCCTGCTCATCATAAACAAATCTATCTAGCCAAGACTTGAGATGCTTCGCAATCAGCTTTGTAATAATTTTATACACCACATTGTAGAGAGTAATAGGCTAAAACTGATCAAAATAGCTAACCCCCTCCCTTTTAGGAATTAGAACCAAAAAGGTGGAATTCAAAGCTTTCAACAACTGATGGTGACTCGAAAACTCATTAGGGAATCCATCAGGCCCCAGAGCTTTCCTAGTCTTCATAAGGAAAATTACCCTTTCGAGTTCATAAATGGAAATAGGTTGAAGAATACGAGCATTGATCTCTTCTAAAATAACAGAAGGAATACAACATAAAATAGTATGATCATCAATGTGATCCACACAAGAATCCTCTAAATATAAGGAAGCAAATAACCGAACAACCTCCCGAGAGATATCTTGAGAAGAAGACAACTGAATACCTTGAGAAAAAATAATCGAAGAAATACCATTGCCATGTCTTCGAGCCTTAACAATGTTAAAGAAAAAATTTGTGTTTCGATCTCCTTCCTGTAACCATTCCACTCTGGCCTTTTGCTTTTAAAAAATTTCTTCCCGAATATCCCACTCTTGAAGCTCATGCAAAGCTTCAGACTCCTCATGTAGATTCTACTCCGTAAGCCCATGATCTTTGATATTGTTACACTCCAAACATGAAGAGTCGGCTATATTATCCAATTGTGTAAAATTCATTATATATAGGTTCATAATAATTTAATTGAAGGATCATCTTATTTTTATTATATTTATCATCTGCCTCTGCGCAAGGGTGTGCCCACCTTAAGTGGCCTTGATTTGTTCCATTCGTTTTCTATATTCCGTATTACATATTCTTTCCATTTCGTCTTTTCGATTCTGCATTGTATATATCTGTGAAATTTATTTAACAAAGGTAGAAATACCTTTGCAAGTGGTATCAGTGGTCAGTTTTCAAGCATCGGGACTTCCGTACTGCTCTATCCCTCACACTGCGTCGGGCGATCGGTCAAATTCTGGGCGTTCGACTTCATTTCAATAAACGTTTTTTTGTGGATGAACTTTCGCGTTTGTTTTTTCGTCCGCGTTCCAACCTCTCTGTCCGTGGCCTACATCACCGTCCGCGTCCCAAGTCATTTTTCGAGCTGTGGCAGGCGTCGTCATTTCAGCATACTGAAACATCCGAAACAGGCGTTTTACAGTGTTACAAATAAGAAATAAACAGGTGCAAGGATGTACTGTGGGTTTCAAAATGCTTCGTAGTCACATCTCCTAAAATTTGGTGGAAGTAAAACGTAATCGCCGATCGCCAATCGCCGTCACGGACAGAAAATCTCACAACGCACGCCATTGACGCAGAAAACACTACCGACCAATCAGAACGCGTGAAATTATCGTCTATCCGGCTATATTCTAAGGTACTTGCGTAATTATTATTTTTTTTATTTTTTTTCACGTGGGCGATTATCCCACATACAAGGTGTGGCGGTCGCGTAAGCAATTATAAGGCATTCACCGCACTTAGTGAGTCGTGGCTTTGGCCACACGCTCACCTCCTTGTGTTTACCTCGCTACGTGGTTCGGTGCTTAGTTTTGTTGTCTGGTGGTAGTTTTTGTCGGTTTGTGGTCTTGTCAATAAGCGTTAATCTTCCATTTGAGTTGGTGGTCTTGTTGTCTTTGTGTCTTGTCGTCCAGCGTTCGTCTTTCGTTCGTCGTCCGTTCGGTTTGGGTCTGGTCGTACAGCGTAGTCTTCCGTTCGTGGGTCTTCTGTCCTTCTACGCGTCGTGTCTCGGTCCTTCCGTTCGTCGGTCTTCTGTCCTTCCGCGCGTCGTGTCTCGGTCCGACCATGTGTCACTTGGTCCGTCGTGTTCTGTCCTTCCGCACGTCGTGTGTCGGTCCGGCCGCGTGTCACTTGGTCCGTCGTGTCCATTTCGTGTTCGGTGGCTTCATTGCAGTCAAGTGGTCAACAACTGTCATCAAGAAGGTGAGCCAACGAAATTCAGTTCCGCGCCACAGTTGGAGTGGCAGCAAGGCGAAAAACAACACAAATTTTTTTTATAACTCAATGTGGCCAAAATTTTGAAGTTCAAGGACTACTAAGCAAGAGATTGTAAGCAATGCATGAGTAAAAGTTGGAGCAAGGGTCCTAACGGTCGATTATCAAGCTCAAAAACGACCAATACCAACATAAGAAGAGCTAACCGCAGCCCAGGTACTAAAAATTCTCTTTCTCCTTTTAAAATTGGTAGTTATAATCCACATCATCCCCTAGTAGATCCTATGGCTACTAATCCTTCCCCAACTCACGAAAACATCACGCAAGGAAACTCAAGTAATTCAGCCATGTCTGATAGGGAGTCTCTTCAAGGCATACTAGAGAGTATAAACGAAATGAGTATCATCCTAAAAGACTTTGTGAAAGCACAAAAACAACCTAATCCCAATACTAATCCCCAAAATCACTCCCATGCCCAACGGAATGAAGAAACTGTCGATCCTAATGATGATTGGAAACAAAAACAGGGTGATTGGGATAATTACAAGGATCCCTATCAAAGACAGTGGTATAACCAAAATCAAGAAAGGGACACGGGTTATCACCAACCAAGAGGCCCTAATATTAATTTTCCACGAATTGATATGCCCACTTTTGAAGGTCATGATCCTCGTGGTTGGTTAGCCAAAATGGAAGGCATCCTTGACTTATATCAAATTAAGGAAATTGATAGAGTTCCTTTCGCTGCATCAAAATTAGGCACTGAGGCCTACCAATGGTTTGTATGGTTTAAAAAAGAGAATGCAGCTATTATTACTTGGAGAAAATTCACTACCTCTTTTTTAGAAAGATTTGACGATGGAGCTACATCATCCTACACAATAAGATTGTTATCTCTTAAACAAAAAGGGTCAGTTAGTGAATTCGTTTCGGAGTTTACCAGTTTACTACCATACACTTCAGACCTTAGTCCCGACACAGTGGTAGGTGCCTTTCGCAATGGTTTGAAAGAAAGTATTCGAGTGGAGGTAGACATGCACGATCCAACCTTGTTGAACAGCTTGTATAAGAATAGCCAAGTTGGCCGAGAAGAGACATCAGCTTGTCTGCACAAGTGGGAAACATATAGTCGTCCCTCATATCGCAACAATTCCTTTCGTAGAAATGATCAACCATCAAGATATTTTTGCTATAAATGTCGCACTCATCACCCCAGGGAACAAGCTTGTGCCCAAAAACAAAACTTTCATATTGAAGGTGATCATTGTGAAGGAGAAGAAGAGGAACCTTACCAATCATAAGAACCTATGCCAGAAGACCTACCGTGTACTATAGACGAAAAAGAAGAGGATACAATGGCAATTTCAGTGCATGCTCTCATGGGTTTAACCGCCCACCATACCATCAAGGTACCAGGATTTCTCCGTCGTAAAAAGGTGAATGTGCTAATTGATTCTGGTAGCACCCATAATTTTATCGACATCAAAAAAGCAAAAGCTTTGAATTTATTCATTAACTCTTCCAACAAAGACAAATTCCAGGTTCTAGTGGCCAATGGGGTGAACGCACAATGTGTTGGTCGCACATCTCAAGTTTCCATAAATATGGGAACTTATACCTGGTTAGGATCCCTTTTTGTCATGAATTTAGGGAACTCTGATGTCATTTTGGGTGTTGAATGGTTGGAAACATTAGACACAGCTTAGTTTCAACTTCAAAAAATTATTTGTGGAATGGAAGGAAAATGGACGAGTCATTCGCTTACAAGGCATTACTACTCCTCCATCACAAATGGTGAGCTCTCATAGTATGGAGAAGATGTTAAAAAAGGGTGGATATGGTTTTATAGCTCAAATTAATTGTTTGGAAAAACAATCTTCAGCAACTTCGGATATTATTGCACCTGAGTTACAAGATATTATAACACATTACGAAGAGGTTTTCCAAGAACCTCAAGGATTACCACCTAAACGATCTCATGATCATGCCATCCATTTGATACCAGGGAGTGTCCCACCTAACAGTCATCCTTATCGCTATCCTCAACCACAAAAGACAGAAATCGAACAGATCGTTCAGGATTTGTTGGATCATGGAGTCATTCGTCACAAAGACTAGTCCTTATTCCTCACCCGTAGTCCCGGCTAGACGAAAAGATAACTCTTGGCGTATGTGTCCCGACTTTCGTTCTCTCAATAAACTCACTATCAAGGACAAATTTCCTATCCCCTGTCATAGATGACCTATTAGATGAGTTGCATGGGGCAAAATTTTTTACAAAATTAGACCTTCGTTTCGGCTTTCACCAAATCCGTGTTAGAGAAGAAGATATTCCCAAAACGGCCTTTCGTACTCATGAAGGTCATTACGAATTTTTGGTCATGCCTTTTGGTCTCACTAATGCACCATCCACATTCCAAAGTCTCATGAACCAAGTGTTTCGTCCACTCCTCCGTAAGTTTGTGTTAGTTTTTTTTGATGATATTCTCATATACAAAAAAACATGGACGGACCATTTACATCATGTGGATAAAGCCCTTCACATCCTACACAAAGAAAAATTATTTGTTAAACGCTCCAAATGTTCATTTGGTGTTCAAGAAGTCGAGTATCTTGGTCATATAGTTTCACATGAGGGTGTCAAAGTCGATCCCAATAAGATTAAGGCAATTCAAGAGTGGCCTTTACCTAAAACCATCAAGAAACTTCGTGGTTTTTTGGGTCTCACGGGCTACTATCGCAAGTTTGTACAGAATTATGGTAAGATTGCAGCACCTCTCACGACACTCACAAAAAAGGATGCTTTTCGTTGGTCGGAAGAGGCTACTCTAGCTTTTGAAGCTCTTAAGCAAGCCATGTGTACAACTCCAATATTAGCAACTCCCAATTTTCACAAACCATTTATTATCGAATGTGATGCATCGAGAACGGGAATTGGGGCTATATTAATGCAAGAAGGTCATCCATTGGCATTTGAAAGTAAACAACTTTTCCGAAAAATTTTGGGAAGATCAACATATGAAAAAGAAATGTTGGCTATTCTTCATGCAGGAGAAAAATGGAGACACTACCTAATCGAGAGCCGCTTCATTATCAAAACAGATCATAGTAGCCTCAAGCATTTTTTGGAGCAAAGGTTTTCTTATCCATAACAAAATAAGTGGTTAACCAAACTTCTGGGCTATGATTTCGTTATCGAATATAAGAAAGGGAAGGAAAATATAGCCGCCGATGCGCTGTCCAAAAAATATGAAGATGAAGTAGTCATCAATGCTATTTCAGGTCCTTGCTCCCAATGGGTAACTCAATTACAAATTGAATGGTTGTCCAATAGTGAAACTGCCCAGATAATTCATGAATTATCTATAGGGTCTTCCAAACACCCTTTGTTCTCTTATGAAGATAACATCCTCCGAAAGAAGAACCGCATTTACATTCCACATAATTCAGAACTCAAATCAAAGATCCTCGACGAATCACACGCTTCTCCATCAACAGGACATTCAGGATTTTTGAAGACATATTTAAGGGTCAAACAATCATTTTGTTGGAAAGGATTAAAAGCGGAAGTCAAACAATGGGTAGCAGAATGTGAAGTTTGCCAACGACAATAAAGGAGAAACAATCAAATCACCAGGATTATTACAACCATTACCCATCCCCGAACGACAAGTGGGAACATATATCCATGGATTTCATTGAAGGTCTTCCAAAATCGAAGGCATGACAAGTAATCTTCGTCGTCGTAGACCGATTATCCAAATATGCTCACTTTCATGCTTTACAACATCCATTTTCCGCAAGCAAGGTGGCAAAGGTATTTATGGATTCAATTTTCAAATTACATGGTATGCCAAAAAATATTGTAAGTGATAGAGATCCCATTTTTACTAGTAACTTTTGGAGGGAGTTATTTCGCCTTAGTGGTACCAAATTGAACATGTCTTCAGCTTACCATCCACAGTATAGATGGTCAAACGAAGTAGTTAACAAATGTTTGGGTACGTACTTAAGATGTTTTGCTCAAGATAAACAATACCAATGGAGCCATTGGTTAGCATTAGCGTAATGGTGGTACAACACTTCTTACCATTACTCAATTAAGATGTCTCCATTTGAAGCATTGTATGGCACCAAACCTCCAACCATTGCAGATTACGTCCAGGGATCATCCAAGGTAGCCAAAGTGGATGATTGGTTCCAACAAAGGCAGTCTACACTCACCATCCTCAAAGAGAATTTAGTCCAAGCACATAATCGTATGAAACAACAACAAGACTTGCACCGATCATAAAGAACCTTTGATATAGGTGATTGGGTGTTCCTAAAGCTGCAACCTTACAAACAATCCTCGTTAAAGTTAAAGTCCAGCCAAAAGTTGGCTCCACGATTCTATGGTCCCTACAAAATTGTGCGCCGCATTGGAGAAGTAGCCTATCAATTAGAGCTACCTACATCATCACGAATACACCCAGTATTTCATGTTTCATGTCTCAAAAAAGTAATTGGTCATAAAGTACAAAGTCAATCAGACTTACCAGTGCTCGATGAGGAAGGACGCATACATCTCCAACCCGAAGATATACTACAACATAGAATCCGAAGACTGAGATCACGTCAGATTCAAGAATTTCTCATTAAATGGCAAGATTTACTAGAGGAGGATGCCACATGGGAACCTGAAAGTATCTTCCAGACATTTCCAGCTTTGAGGACAAAGCTTTCCGAGGAGGGGAGTCATGTTACACTCCAAACATGAAGAGTCGGCTATATTATCCAATTGTGTAAAATTCATTATATATAGGTTCATAATAATTTAATTGAAGGATCATCTTATTTTTATTATATTTTTCATCTCGCTCTCATGCAAGGGTGTGCCCACCTTAAGTGGACTTTGATTTGTTCCATTCGTTTACTATATTTCCGTATTACATATTCTTTCCATTTCGTCTTTTCGATTCTGCATTGTATATATCTGTGAAATTTATTTAACAAAGGTAGAAATACCTTTGCAGATATGTCTGGTGATAACATCAAGCCTACTTTGGGCCAAAGCTTTAGCCTGAAATAGATTCCCGAAATATTTTCTGTTCCATTTTTTGAGTTGGAATTTCACAAATTGGAGCCTTTTAACAAAAGAGTACATAGCAATACCGTAGGGAGGACAACCTTGAATCCACGAGACTTTCATCAAGTCGTACAAAGAGGGATCCCTAAGCCACATTAACTAAAATTTAAAACTTGGATGATGACCCATTCCTTTTCGAGAGATAGCAAGTTTAATAGGCCAATGGTCTGATCCCCTCCAGTCAAGAACCTCTGAACTCATAACCCAAGAAATGTTAACCCAATATGAAGAAGTAAAAAATCTGTCCAACCTCTCAGAGATCGAGTTAGAATCACATTGCCTATTCGTCCAAGTGAACACACCATTCGTTGGATTAATATATACAATATTAAGAAGCTGAATATTATCATTAAGGAGCCTAGAGGTAGGCCCCAAAGTACCCACACCTCCTCGCTTCTCATCAATACTAGATATAGCATTAAAATCCCTTGTCATAATCTAAGGATAGAATGGAACCAAGGTCCGAACACTTTGAATATGGTTCCAAAACAACACCTTCCCAGTAAGATTCGAGGGGGCGTAAATGTTGGTTAATAAAACCACTTCTCCAGACTCATGGCAAGAAGCTATCATAGAAAGAGCTGACTTATTCGAGACCCACCAAAGAGGAGTAAGCTTCTATGGATTCTAAAGGCTAACAATCCCCCCAGCACTACCCACAGCCCCAACACACTAACAATGACCTTGAGCCCAGAGTTTAGAAGTAATACTAAATAAACCCTCCATCGATAATTTATATTCTTGAAGAAAAACAACATTTGACTTATGCACCTGCACCAAATCCCGAATAGCTTTTTAACGAGGTAAGCTATTCAAACCTCTCATATTCCATGAAAGAACAATCATTTAGAGAGAAGAAAATGAGACTCCAGGGGTTTAACCACCCCACTCTCAACCAATGTTTCTCCCTCCATATGAAGTTTATCTACATCTTTCTTCCTACCCACCTTAGTCGGCTTCACAAGGGCCCCTTTTTTTAAGGTCTTTTGGAGAAACCCTAGAGAAGGACCAGGCTTGGAATCCTTTCCTCTACCAGTATTCAACAAATCAACCAAAAGAGGGTCATCCCCTTTCACTCCATCATGTCGCACCTCCGAAATAGGAACAATTGCCAGGGCTATGTCCAAAGAAGGATCTGTTACTTCCTGTTGCCCATTATGGTCCAACACCTCAGTCACATTTTGAGCATCCATATTCAAATTACCATTCATTCCTTCATCAGGAAATGCCAATTCATCCAAGGCATCAAAATTATTATGTAAGTCATCCATTTGTCTATCAATAAAGGTCTGCTTCAACCCTTTTTCCTTATTACGAGTCTTAACCGGAACAAAGCCTTCTTTATCCACCCCACTAACATCCATGGGACCACTCCCCTGACCAAGCCTAGCATCTTGCGTAACTGAATTCCCACCAAAATATTACAGATTTAGATTTTTAGAACCAGATGATTTATTCTCAGGCATTTTAGGGCATTTATGCTAAAGATACCCATACTCATGACACAATCGACAACGGAAAGGAAGAGTTTCATAGTCTAATTTTTGAACCCAAGAAAAAGACCCAACACATATTTGCATAGAATCAGGCAGAGGCTTAGCTAAATCCAACTCAACACAAATACAAGCACATGAGACTACCTTTTTTTTTTAAGTTTGCTGAGACAGTCCCATTGATTTGCCTAACAACAATGCAATCATGTGCAAAATATTCGTCTGCAAAAACTCCAAAGGCAGCCATGGAAGCCTAACCCACATGGGAACTCGAGAAGGAATCTCCTCAGTCAGATTAAAACCCATGTGCCAAGTTTTAATAAACAGACTAGTCTGGTTGTAAAAGTACGTGTCCCCTCAAAAGCCCTATTTCGGTCTTCCAAGCAAGAAAACACCACCAGAAAGAAATTATTAGCTCCCCTCATGATTTTTATGTCGCCAACAGGGTTTCAAGTACTCCTTGCCCACATTTCAAACGCTAAGAAAGGGACACGAATACCCAAATATTTGCATATTAAAGCATGATTTTGCATATAGTCCACATCCTATGTAATTGACTCAGGTTGAATCACAAGAACCGACCGCTCACCAGTCCTTTCCAAGCATCCATTAACTTGCTTTGCAAGAAAACCTCCTTCCAAAGAAGGACCACCTGGGCCTGAAGAGTTATCATCCACATTATGCCAAACAAAAGAAGAGCTCGAGCCACGAAGGGTTTCCTTAAACGAGACATTATTTCCGCATTGGATACCTCCAGGCAAAGCCATAACTATCCCACACTCAGATCAAAAGACACTCTCGCGCAGCAACACCCACCCCAAAAATTGATAAAATACCCACCCCACAATCAGAAAAAGCCACCAAATCAAAATAAGGAGAAAACTCCCTCATGTAGGTACTCACAGAGGCATGCAAGCCTGTGCGAGGCTCACGCGACACCCAACATCTCCATCGCTAGTCCCCTCCAAAAGATCTTGTCATACAAACTCATGTATGTTTGAACATCAAAAGTATTTTAAGATGTAATCCATCTATAATTATAACTTCTTAAATTAAACAAACTTCTTTTCTCATCTATGATTTTAATTAAAAGAAAGGAAACCATTTAATTCATTTCAAGGTCTAATCTATCAAAGACCTTTTTTTATCTAACATTAATTAGTTCAAACATGGTCTAATAAAATATGGCCCCCACACTACCTTCCCTTAACTTAACCTTAAATAATTCTGAGCATCAATAAAAATAAGAGACCCTTTTCCATTAACTATCACACGACCTCCTTTTTAATTAAATATCGCATGGCCTATTTTATAAACTATTGTGGCCCTTTTTCATTAACTATTACATGACCTAATAGTTCCCATGTTTTTTTGAATGAAGAAGCATATATTAAATAAAGCATTTAATCATACAAAAATGGATAGATTGCTATGTCACACCCCATGCAGAAGTCCAACCGGCTGAAAAAAACAGTCAAAAAACATAAAAACCGTCAAACTGGCTTAAAAAAAGCCAAGACCGCAATCAAAACATCACATCAACAACCACCAGTCATTAAATTTTACAGCCTGACCCAGGATGACTGTCAGACTTATCAGTTGCGTGTTGAACAACTGTCTCAAAAGGAGTGTTCCATCCATCATCATCACCAACAATGCCCCAGCTCCAACCATTATTAGCATCACCATCACTTCCCCTCTGGGAACCAGCCTGACAAGAAGCACATTTTAAGCACAGTTGCCTCAAAAAAAGTGTTTCATCCATCATCATCACCAACAGTGCCCCAGCTCCAACCATTATTAGTATCACCATCACTTCCCCTCTGAAAACCAGCCTGACGAGAGCACATTTTAAGCACCCAGCTCCTATTCTTTAACACATAATAAGAAGCATAATAAATGAAGCCACATAATTTTTTTAATCTTTTATTATACATCAGTCATTTAAACCATAATCCATCTTTTCAAATGGTTATAAGCTCAACATTCGATTTTTCCTATTTAATTAAACAAACAACCATTCTATAGTTTTATCCATCCCTTAAGAAAAGCATTCCTATTTAAGTTTCATAACTTTACCCACCCTTTAAAACATAATACACATGCTTTAATTTATTACACACAACAAAACATAAAACCCCCTTTATAACATAAAAAAACATGCTATTATTTATAACATAAAGCTTATATTTAACTAGTTAAGGCAGGATAAACTGGGTCCCTGATATGTACTCTATGAAACAGGGAGATGGACAACGCCCAAAGAACAATGGAAAGAAAGGATATGTACTCTATGCAGCACAGGGCAGTAGAGACAGAGGAACACTTTATCTATAAATGTCCGAGTTTTTCAGATATCCGTGACAAATACAAAGAAACACTTGGGAACGAGTCTATGACAAATTTATTTGAAAACAGTAAAATAAAAAAAGTTGGAGAATTGTTAACACAAATCAGCAAGAGAAGGAACAACCTTCTCAAAGATATTAAAGATCATATGATATGATTTGAGTAATTGTACTTCTATATTTGAGGTCCCATAAACCATATTTGGGTCTCGCGGACGTAATTAAAATCTTTTTCATTCATTCAATTTAAACCATCAAAATGGGAATGTCACAGCGGCATACTAATCTTCGGCCTCAAACAATACATTAAAAGGAGTTTAGTTTAATAATCAAAAGAGCGGCCTTATCTTCGGCGAAATGATCAATTTAAACATGACACTAGGGAATAGTCTAAAAAACAACGAATTAATATATCTTATTCTCCCCTTGGATACGGCGTAGGAGGGTCTAATAGATCTCACGGCCCTTACATTTTAAAAATAATATTTTAAATCATCCTCTAAAACCACGGTCGTGCCCCTTTCATTCTCGCTTCGCATACCGGGTAATGGTAGTGGTGTCATAACGTGAAATAAGGAATGGTTCTATAAAGAAATAAAAATATTCCCATAGCAGATGCAGGTCTTAATATCAATATTTTCCTTGGCTAAATAATTTAAGGCATCCTCAAGAAAGATATTAAATGGCAACCTACCATTATAATTGGTTAGTGTATTCAATTTAAAATTGTTATAAACTATATCTTTTCTCACTTCTATGTTGATTGATTTAGAAGCAGCATCAATGCTATTATTGAATTATAGTTTGATATCTTTCAATGCACGCATGATTAGTCTTGCAAAACAGTAAAACATGGTAGTGTTATAAGTACAAATCATAGTCTACTATTGAATCGAAACCCTACATAGCCATAGCACCATCATAGTTGGATATTAGGATAATAATTTCACTTATATTGTTTCCTCATTAAGGGTCTAACGGGGCAAGTTGTGACAGATAATCTGCCATAGGAGGTTTATATGAGAGAGATTCAGAGGAGCACTAGATCTAGATTCTTATACAAAGGTGGACCTTGATGACCTTGTCATATCAAACCCTAGGAGTGATGATCCTAGTGTGACCAACAACTATTGGTGATGGTACTAGATCGTCAAGCCAAGGAGGGTAACTATCATAGGGGCACAACTAGTGGAGTGCTGGAGGAGGCCTTACAAGTCATTATAAGTAATGATAACTTTGACGTGCAGATATAGGAAGTATTAGTAACAATTAGAGGCATAAGTATAGACAATGGCAACAACAATAGCAATAGTATTGGGATCTCCACTACTTACTCTACCTATGAGCATGGTAGGTGAGGTAGCACCTAGTAGGTCATCTCTGTCTACCATCAAGGTAGGGTAGGATGCCCTAGCTAGGCAAGTGGAGATCCTAAAGGCTATGCTGGTAGCTACATAGGTAGAGGTAGTGACATAGTAGAATGAGATTGGTTGTTAGGGCCAGTCATAGGGATGCAACAAACCATCCAAGGTTTGACTGTAGAGTGAGACACAATGATGGCAAAAGCTTCCATAGAAGTGGAAGGAGACAAAGGGTATGAGGTGGTTCAAGTGTTACTAGACCAGATGACAGGTTTAGAGGGACCTATAGACCAAGATTGAGTAGGAAACACACTACTGGGTCAATATCATGTAGTTATGCCTATCAATTGGCACCTATTGTTGCCATTGAGGATATGGTCATGGACCCATTCTAGGTCTATGACATGCCAATCATAGTAAGTAGTGAGGATGCTATCACTTGTAGGAGGGGAGGAGCTACAAAAGCATTAGATATGAGTTCTCAGAGCTAGCTCCATTCTAGAGATACTATCCTAAGATTTGAGAGAGGGTGTATGATATTATTATACATTATTGAATTATTGTGCCATGACATAGTATACTTGACCTTGTATATATATTTTAAAGATGAATATATACCGATGATTATGGACTTATCGATTGTTGTTGATTATGGATGATTCATGATGTTATGATATGATGATGATATATTTATGGTTTTAATTGCTTTATGGTTGATGGTTAATCAATATATTATCATGATTAATTTGACTAGCCATGGTGATTAAATGCAATTATGATTAATATATGTTAATTAATTAGAGTTAGATTTGAGATGAATGATGATATGTTTTAGAAAAATGTATGATGAAATGATAACTACTTTAATTTTGATGTCTATTGATTACTGATTAACGTTTAATTATGATGGGATGTGTAATGTGTAATTATTATGATGATATACAACAATGATGAGACGCTTAGATAGCATGATGACAAAGTAGACGAGATGCATGAGGCACCCAAGAGGGATTTTTGCATGACACCAAGGGAAATTGCTATAGTATAGCTTTATACAACTAAATACAAATTCTAAATTTCCCAAGGGAAATTTAGCTTAGATTATAGAAAATTACACACACACACATATAGATAGATAAATAGATAGATATATATAACTAGATATAAAATTATGCTTAGAGATTTTCTTAGGGGGCCTTTAGTTAGAATTTCTAAATATAGACACCCAATTTTGAGCACATCCTTAAATTTCCAGTTTACCAATCCCTTCATCAAGCAACTAATCAATCAGCAAAATTGAATCAATCATCCACACCCAAATTAGGAGCAATTATTGCTCCAAAAGTACAAGTGTTGGGTCACAAGCAAAAGTTCCACTAGCGCTTTTGCCTCCCAGGTTGTTCTTTTTATAAAAACTTGACTCTTCAATATTTTCTACCTAGATTTGATCTCCAACAATCATTTCAACAAAGCACCAAAGTAGAAGCACTGCGAGTGCTTTCACTTGTCACTGCTTTTCACTATCATGCAATAAAATAAAAAATTAGCTATTGACACCTTTTAAGCTACCCACCATTAATGGATAAAATCACCAAGATCCAATTCATAGCCCTAATAGAAATCCCAAGCACAAGATTTGTCATTTACAATATTTATCCATTAATGGCACCTTGATCCTATTTCAAATTCTTACAGTCTCCAATCCTATCATCTTCAATGCAATTCTTCCTCAAGAAACCATGTCTTTCTATAAAACCAACCCTTAGAGTGACCAATTGAGATAATCTTGTATTGCAACAAAATTCTACCAATTTCCATTTACATTTATAAGAATTCATCTTTGTGCATGACAAGGTTATGCTATAATATTTCCACAATTTGGTGAAGGCATCCTTCAACCATTAAGCATCCAAGCTCTCTTTCAAGCATTCAAGATCTAATTCTTTCAAGCATACAAGAATTTAAGTGCATCAAGTCTCCAAGCATCCAAGCATTCAAGCTCAAGTTCTTAAGTGCCTTCAAAGCAACAAGTAAGCTTCAATCAAGCGTCCACAAACAAGGGGGAAGCAACCTTAGTATCTTGGAGCAATAGTTGTGCTTTGGATTTGTGCTTTTCCCCCTTATTTGCTTTTGGAACTTTATTTACTTTTGCAACTCTAATCTCTAATCTTATTGCATACTAATTTTTTTTGGTTATTCCATTTGCATATAGTTTAGCAATTTCATCTTTTATCATTATTAGTTTATATTTTAAGCAAGGAATATTTCTATTTTCTATCATTTAGCATGGTCTCTATACTCCTTGGTTAGAGAATTTATTATATCAATCATTAAGAAATCATATTTTAAATTTAATATTTTGTTACTATCTAAAGTGAAAGTAGTACCAGATTGTAGGTTTGGTGGTACTATCACTCTCTATTTTTATACAACCATAGAAGGTAAAAGTGTTATGTCTCAAGATAAAGCATTGACAATGTTATTGATAATCCAATGGTGCTTTTGCCATTGATTATTTAATCCATGCATTTGTCATTTTATTAGTTTTTTTCTCTTATCTGAATAGGAAATTGATGTTGGCCAAGAAAGCTTGATACTCTCATCTTTTTTAGTTAGACCCCTTTACCACTGATCCTTTTATTTTTTATCTATTTTGTAGGAAGGAAAAAGATCCATTAGGATGTGATAGTCCTGACAATGCTTCTATGAGACTTGTAGCACTTTTGCATCTCTGGTAGAACCAAGTTTTCCTAATCCATATTCTTTTAATTTAAGCATTTAGCTGTTAAAATTTATTTGTTGCTTGCCATAATTAGTTTCTATTTTCTATTTATTCATTAAAAAAAAAGAAAAGGAGAAAAGAAACTAGTTTAACATTTTAATAATTTAAAGTACCAATTAAATGACATGTCTTACTATCATTATATCAAAATTTCATATAGATACATCTAGGAATTATTTGTTGCATATCTCTTGCACCCTTCCCTTTAAAAGAAAAAAATATTTTACATTATCATCAGAAGAAAAATCATTTTGTTTTAGTCCTTGTTGTTCCATTAGGGCTAGATTAAGGTTAAGCTTAGTCAAATAATATCTTAGGAGAAACATATGTGTTCTTCAATCAATCCATCAAACTCTAGACTCTAATCTAATAAACTACTCCTATCCTCGAAGTGAAGAAAATAGAAGGAAATATCATGAGGAGGTGCTTTGTGACACCTTTCCCATTCCTCTTCTCACAAAAACATATGATGCTTGGATAACAATTCCAATAGATTTGCTCTTCTTGTTATCCCTAACTAGAGCATCTATATTTCTAATTAGGACATCATTATTTTAATAAGGGGATTTCATAGGCTCTGTTAGGGTTTGATGAGGAAAGCTGCTTTGCTGGAATTTTTTTGAGACCTATCTGGTGGGCTCTGCGGGGATGGCAACAGTTTCTGGAGGAGGTATGAACAACTGGAGGAATGTAGTGATGGCATCAGGTTCGTCACAGAGTGTGCATGCTAGGGCTGGTATTTCTTTTAAAAATGATTGGAAGGAATAGGATTTCCCATTGCATGCCGAGAATCGTTTGTTAAAGAACAATGGATGTTTGGAACGATGTGAAGCCAGGCCGATTCTAGTGGTTCAACCAGACTCGGTGGCGGAAGATGTGGAGTATTTAACCAAACATGCACTTATTGGTAAATTTATGGGCATCCGAATTTCTCTTCCCTTTGTGGAGGCTTGGGTTAGGAAGACTTGGAACCCTAAAGGTGATGTGGAGGTGATGCTGAGTGCAAACAACTATTTTATGGTGGTTTTTTCTTGTCTTGCGGATCGTAACAAAGCATTTGAAGGAGGTCCCTATTTTTGTAACCAAGCAGGACTCTTTCTTAAACCCTGGCATGTGGGTTTCAACCCATCAGAGGAGCGGCCATCATGGGTTTCGGTGTGGGTTCGGCTTCCGTGGCTCCCATTGGAATTTTGGAGAAATGACATCTTGCATATGATTGCCCTTCTACTTGGGAAGTCGGTTGGGCCGTCACGACAGACGTTGGATAAAAAGGTAATCTCTGTTGCCCGTATCTGTGTTGAAATTGATTTAAACAATCCTATTCTAGATTTTATTGAAATACAGTTCGGATCAACCACATGGGTTCAAAAACTTGACTATGAAGCTCTTCCATTTCGTTGCTAGATTTGCCATGAATATGGCCACTTACAAAGAAAATGCCCTAAGTTTGTCCTGCCTGTGGCTTCAAATCCTGGGCCCTCTTGAGCTGTACAAAATATGGATAAAGGAAAAGCCCCGATAAAGGAGGGGGATCAGGATAAGGAAGGCTTTGTTACGGTAAAACCTCAGAACAAAGGAAGAAAGGCAAAAAGAGACATTAAGGATAACCAGCCAGATGCTCAGCTCAATCGTTTTGAAATTCTAGAGAATCTTGATCAGTGCATGGAGATACCTAAAACATCGCTACCTGTTATAGATATAACATGACCAAATCAGTTGTCTCTTCATGAGGTGGAACCAAGGGAACCAGATATAGGGGGTTTAAATGAAGAACAGAGGGCTTTGGTTCCTAGTATAGGTGATATGGTTGGCCCTAGCCCTGGAAGTGAAGTTATCTTAGAAAATGGCACAGATTTAGATATGCCCTCTCCTACCCGAGCACTGATGCAGTCATCCATGAACTGTAAAACTCCTACGGTCTTGGGATTGCGAAGATAAAATAATAAAAAAAAATGCTTCAGATAAGAATATGAAGGTGGGTCGAAAGAAAGACCAGGATAAAATCAAGTTAATGGGAGAGACTTTGGTAGAGTCAGTTTTGGTGAGAACATTGGACTCCCATTTTTATAACCCCCAAAAATGATTATACTTTCATGGAATGTAAGGGGGTTGAACAACATCCCCAAACAAAAAGTTGTTCATGATTTGATTCGTGTTCATTCTCCGGATGTGGTTTTTATTCAGGAGACTAAATTAGCTATTGATAGTTTGTTCAATATTGCTCCCAAGTTGTGGAGAAAGGGGCAATTTCAGTGTATTGGTGCATGTGGATATGCTGGTGGCCTTGCTTGTTTATGGGATCCAGTTAAGATATCTCCTCTTACCTGGATTTCCAGCAGGTGGTCTATTTCGATGATCGGGCATGATAATGAATCTGGTGAGACCATCCTACTTACAAATGTGTATGCTCCTATTGATTACAATGGTAAAGTGAATTTATGGGAGCACATTGGCTTTGTGTGAAGTCTGGCTCTCTGTACCCATGGATTTTGGCTGGAGAATTCAATTCTATCACTTATTTGGAGGAAAAACGTGGTGGGATTGATCGTCTTGAGCCTTTTTCTTCTGTCTTCAATGCTCATATCCGGGCCTTGAACTTGGTTGACATCAAGTCGGATAATGGGATATTTACCTGGCATAATAGAAGATGTGGGGAATATTCCATTTCAGAGAGATTGGATAGGTTTTTGATCTCTAGTTTTTGGATTGGCAATAATAGAAGCGCTAGTTCTGTGATTCTGGAGGGTAGAGGATCTGATCATTGGCCTATCAAACTCTCTACTCTGGAGTTAGGGCTAAAAAAGAATCCCTCATTTAAGTTTCAAATTATGTGGCTGTGAGATCCTAAGCTTCATGATTTCATGCGAGGCTGGTGGACTAATGGTAAACCTCCTCATGGCACCGCTATGTACTTCTTTATGAAGCGGCTTCAATTTGTTAAGAATAAATTGAAGAGATGGAATAGACTAAATTTTGGGAACCTTTCCTTGGCTAAGCTGGCAGATCTTAGGAGGGTGGAAGAAGCCTCAAGGAAGATTAGAGATCAGGGACTCACAGGGGAGCTTCTTGTTGAGGAATCCGAGGCTGTAAAAGACCTTGCTGAATGGGAACTGAGGGAAGAATTTTTTTGGAAACAAAAAGCTCGAGTAGATTGGCTTCGGGAAGGGGATAGGAACACAACCTTATTTTATAACTCTGTTACGGCTCGTCGTAATGGTAACCTGATTACCTCTCTTGTTAATTCTCAGGGTGCCCTGCTTTCTTCTTTCAGGGATATTTTAGAAGAGACTAAGAGGTATTTTTCCTCTCTCTTCAAGGAGGATGCCCTCTCAGATGATGAGGAAGAAAAACTTATTCTAAACTGTATTCCCTCGATTGTTTCTAGAGATATGAATGAGCACTTGATGGGTCCAATTTCCCTTGAGGAGCTAAAAAGTGTTGTATTCAAGATGAAAAAGGGAAAAGCCCCAGGTTCGGATGGATTCCCAATTGAGTTTTATCAAGAGTTTTGGGAGTTAATCAAATTTGACCTTTTGGAGGTGGTCCGTGAGTCCCAAAAGAACAAACAGATGCTAAGGGCCCTAAATGCTACCTTTGTGGTGCTTATTCCCAAGAAAGAGGGAGTGAATTCCCTGGATATGTTTAGGCCTATTGCTCTCTGTAATGTTGTATATAAGATCATCACAAAAATTATTGTTGAGAGGCTGAAGATATGGTTGAGCAAAATCATATCTGAGGAACAAGGTGGGTTTGTTGCTGGCCGACAAGTCATGGATGGGGTTGTTATTGCTATAGAAGCTATTCACTCAATGGAAAATTCTAAGGAGAAAACTATGTTCATTAAGTTGGACATGGCAAAAGCCTATGATAGAGTTAGATGGTCCTTTCTTCAAAAAGTTCTTGTTGCTTTTGGCTTTGAGGAGGAATGGATTAGATGGGTGATGAGCTGTATTTATTCTTTCTCATTCTCTGTTCTTGTTAATAACGAGACATCAGAGCTGTTTGAGGCCTCAAGGGGATTGAGGCAAGGAGATCCTCTATCTCCTTATTTGTTTATCATTATGACAGAAGGGTTGGGAAGATTACTCAAGTCTCAGGTCAGGCATGGTCTCATTTAGGGGTGGAAGTGGGATAACAGTTTGCCACCTCTTTCCCACCTTCAATTTGTTGATGATACTGCTTTATTGGGAGTTGCCACTATCAAGGAAGCTGGAAACATTAGACAGTATCTTGAAATATATCTTGGTGCTTCTGGATAGGTGATTAATGAGGACAAGTCCTTTATTTTCTTCTTCAATACCCCCCCTATTATTCAATCCAAGATTGCTCGCATTCTAAGATTCCAGGTTGGGACTCCCCCCTTCATTTATCTTAGGATCCCTATTTCATCTCATCATCTGCCTAGATCTTCTTGGCAGTCTATACTTGAGAAGTTTAGAAGGAAGGTAAATCACTGGACTGTCAAATGTCTATCCTCTACACAGATGTTTTGTGCAAACAGCTCCTTCTCGTTTCATCAAGGACATGGATGCTTTGTCAAGAAAGTTTTTGTGGTCTGGAAAACTTGATAAATATAAATGGAGTTTGGTTATATGGGATTCCATTTGTAGGCCAGTTTAAGAGGGAGGCCTTGGGTTGCGACAGGCAACTCTTTCTGGGTAGGCTTTGGCTGCGAAACTTTATTGGAGATGGTGTACCTCTTAAGATCAGATTTGGGCTAAAATATTATCTTATAAATACTTGAGAGGTATTTTTGAGGTAGATATCCCTAGAGCCATTTTGGTTGGGAAAGGTTCTATTATCTGGGACACTCTGAAAAGAGGAGCTAATTTAATTAAGCGGGGTTTGTTCTAGATTTGCAATCGGGGATCAGATGTTCTTTTTTGGGAGGATTCTTGGGATGGCCACCCTCCTATCTTGACTCAATATCCCAGGTTACATTCCCTAAGCATTTGTTTCTTGGAAGCGAGCTAGTCTCATGTGGAGGACTTAAAAAAAATCCAGTATTTTGGAAATATGGAGATGTACAAATGGAAAGATCCGCAGGAATGGTCCCAAGGGGGATTGGCCAAGGATAGAGATGTGCTTGCTCTTATTTTTGCAAGGAGGTACTGTTCTTCATTGAGGGATAAAGACATTCTGGCTTGGAACCCTAATCCCAAGGGAACCTACTCTGTAGCCTATGGTTATCAAGTTCTTGATAAGCAAAAGTTCGGGAGTCTCCCTGTCACATGGTGGAAAAAGGTGTGGAATAGATTTGCTTGGCCGAAATGTAACTTTTTCTCTCGGTTGGTAGCTCGTAATAAATACCTCACTTGGGATAACTTGAGGAAGAGGGGATTTCGGGGTCCCTCTTTATGTTTCCTTTGTGGTAAGAATGAGGATGACTCTTCTCATTTATTTTTCCAATGCTCCCTTGCCGGAGACATTTGGCACTGTTGGTGGAGTGCCTGGAACCATCCTTGTTTTCATGTGCTCTCCCTGGTGGAGTTTTGGAGTAGTCTAGGCAGACCTCCAGCCAAGGCCCCCTTCCTCCAAGTGGCTTGGAATTTGGGCCCTTCCTGCATCATCTGGAAGATTTGGCTTGAACAAAACCGTTGCATTTTTGAGGGAAGTCATTTGGCTATTCAACAGATCTGGAAAAGGATCCTGTGTATGGTTCAAGAAACTATCCATAGTAAATGTGATGTGGACCCCCATTTGGACTCTAGGGAGGAGAAGGTACGATAGGCCCTTGGTTTGTTTGGGGTTGGTGTGAATTCTTCTAGCCCTAGTAGGATTCCTCAGCTTAGCAAGAAGGTTAGGAGAGAGGGTAGATGGAGACTGCCTCCTAGAGGAGTTTTAAAAATTAATACTGATGGGTCGTCCAGGGGCAATCCCTGGACATGCTCGGAATTGGTGGTGTTGGGAGAGATTTTGTCAGGCATGGTCGGTTTTTTCTTTTCCATTTATAAAGGTGTTCACTCCAAAAATCTTATGGAAGCTCTGGCGATACTTGAGGCCTTGCAAAGGGGGTTTTCTCTTGGCTGGCACAGGATTCTTTGCGAGTCTGACTCTCAAATTTTGGTTAATCTTTTAAACAGCAAAAGAGTGGAGGATGTTAATTGGCAGTTGGCATCTATGACCATTTAGATTCTCAGAATGAGTGAAGAGTTCAAATTTATATCCTTTGTGCACATTCCAAGGGAATGGAATGGGGTTACTGATTACTTGGACAAAAGGGCTTCTGAGCTATTGGATACTCAGAGTATTGATAACTGGGAGAGTCTCCCGTCTAGGGATTCTCAACACCTATGGGAGTTGATCCATAAGGATGTTCAGACTTAATGTGGTTTGTTTTTTTTGGTTTTCTTTGGGAGTTGACCTTGTCTGGTGATTTAGCCTGTCTTGTTGCTTATTTGAGTCCTGGGTGGGGGCTCAGCTGTACTTTGTAATCCTGACTTTTTATCAATAAATTTTTACCCCTTTATTTAAAAAAAAAGGGGTTTCATAAATAAATTTCCTTCCTGTTGAATTATAGAAAGGTATGACTTCTTATGTGTCCACAATTTTGGTTTCAACAATAGTTGGATGAAAGGGTTTTGAGTCCTCTTCCAACCTTCAATTTGATACTGACTCTCTACTATCCTTTCTAATTTTTAATCTAATCTATTCTAATTGCATGAAGTTAGAATACAAAAATTAAATGCAAAAATCAAGATGCATGAAAAATAATTTATGAAGTTTAGGATGTGATGGATTAAAAGTAAATATGGCAAAAACCATAGCAAGGAGAGTGTGTAATAAGTCAAAACATGAGAAATCTGAATAAAAACTATGTTCCCATTTGATTGATATGAAATTATGAGAAGAATGACAAGATGGGCAGAAGGGAGGACAATGCCTCAATCACCACACATTCTACAATCTAGGAAGGTAGTGCCAATAATGGAGGAAAAAATACTTAACTATTTCACACCAATTTCATGGATTATAGGAGTATAAGGTGTGTCTCACAAAGTGTAGCTTTGAATTCCTCAAGACCAAAATAAGTTTACAATATATCCCATAGCTTCTATTTATAGGAAATGTTTACCCTTGGATTACCTTGGGTGAGAAACTATTAATCTTAGTAAAAGTAAAGATTTGGGGGTATCTTTAACAAAATGACGAACCTCCAAGTGTCACATGGCTCTAATTATAGCTCTAAAGGGATTATAAGTCTTACAAAATGAGTTATGACACAACTATATGCTAAAATATTTCTTTCCAAAGATCTCCCTTGGGATTTGTGCTTATCATTTTACCCCTCTATTGGTCTATGAGCAATTCACTTTAGGAGGTGAGCAAATCACTCTAGTATGCTAGCAAATTTCTATATTTATCTAGTATTTCACTCCTATAAGCCAATTGATCCACTATGCTAGTGGATCACTCCTAGAACAAATCAACCTTTATAAAGTGAATAAATAGTTATCTTTGACTTAGTAGAATTTGAGGAGTTTTGGAAGGCATTGGTCGACTAATTTTACTATTTTGAAACCTTCCAAAAATCTAAATTCCCCAACTTGTCACTACATTTTTGATGACTTCTTAATGAGCCAAGCTCAATTGGTAAGAGATACTAGTTCTTTCCTTTATGCTTAGGCATTGAGTCTTCAAAATTAGAATCCTCGCTATAAAATTGCAAAAAATGTGGTTCTTCCCATTCCAACTTGAAGGAAATAATACTACTATACTTTTTCATTCTTCATATCATGGAAGCTAGATGTTTGTAAGGTCTTTGACGTCTCCTGCCAAGTCCTCATATGAGTTTTCTAACAACTTGTCATTCTTTCCCACTAACTACTATACTTAGCATACAATGTTCTACTGTCTTGTATTGTTTGACCGTATCTTTAGATTCAATTGTTTGTCTCTTGTTTGAGCATAACATCAATGATGTCATCATTGAGGAGTTTCCTTTGAGAATCAAAGATGTCAAGCAATCTAACAATGATGAGGCCCTAAATTTTCTTTATTATTTTTTGCATTGAGGATTTTAAAGAGGCTAACATATTTTTGTAAGCTTGTAGGTCTCTTTGAGTGTTAGGGATATTTTTTAGCTTCTTAACTATACCTTTTTGATTAATCCTTGTCATGATCCATCTTGGTAGGACTCTTTAATAAGAAAAACTATGTATTGATAAAATATGATTTAGTACTTAGTTTTGATGCATTTGAATGATTATAATGCATTTATTTTTATGATTATATGATATGTGGATATGGTACTACTAATGTACTTGGATGTAGGACCAGGTGCTCTCGTGGGTGGGCGAGGAAGTCAACCACCAAGAATGAGATACCAAAAAAATGACTCCAGGGTAATATGTACCCAGGGTAACAAGTGGTTACCACATATAGTTTGCATTCATATAGTTTTGTTTGAAGGTAATCATCATCACCTAAAAATCTGTCCATTATAGAAGTTGATAACCTCAAAGTTATCATAAACTCTTTTGCATACTAGATAGGAGCAATAAGGAATGGTGGTGTATTACTCCATCTTGTTTTGGTTTATGTGTTTACCTTCCTTGCACTTGTGGTTGTTTGCTTCATGTGATGAAAATACCATTAATGGAAATCAATTAAAAGTATTTCATGATTTCTAATGATATATTAATAAGATGGACTTATTAATAATTAAGGTATATTTCCTTGAACATTAGATTTTAATGTTGTATTAATATTAATAAGGTGGACTTATTAATATTTGCAATTAATTAATATTTTTAATGTTGAGTTGCATATTAATAAGGTGAATTTATTAATATTGATAATTATATTTTATAATTAATATTTTCTAATGTGGAATTATATATATATATATATATATATATATATATATATATATATATATTTTCTTGATAAAAAAAGGTTGTACTTGGGTCCCCCACCCTTAAAAAATTACATATATCTTCTTTAGAGCTTGAGAGTTTACAAATAAATACACTTCTCATCTCAATTGAGATGCTATAGTTAGAAACCTACATCATTTTACATAAAATGTTTGAATTCTTGATTTTTATTTTTTGGATCTTTTCAAATCTCTATATGAATACAATTACTCCAGAATTTAGCATCTTTCTTGATATTTTCCCATAGAAGCCTTCACAATGACAAAAATTCACCTCTACTATCAATGCCTTGCATCTTAGTAGAGTACTATTTCCAAAACATCGCACTAACATAGTCCGCTTTACCAAATATGGATTGCTAGTTTCCTTCCTGAAACACAAGTGCAACCACAAAAATTATAATAAATAGTCTAAATGAACACACATTATTGTTAAAAAATAAAATAGATATTACCAATGGAAAACATTAAAGTAAATCTTAATAATTTTTTTTAAATAAAGGGGTAAAAATTTATTGATAAGACAAGATTACAGAGTACAACGAAGTCCCCAACCAGGGCTCAAGTAAGAAACAAAACAAGCTAAAACCACTAGACAGGATCAAAACTTGAAGAATACAGTAAGAAAAAACCACATTAAATTTGAATATCCTTGTGGATCAACTCCCAGATGTGCTAAGAGTCCCCAGATGGGAGACTCTCCCAATTATCTATAATCCAAGGACCCAAAAGCTCAAAAGTCCTTTTGGCCAAATAATCAGCAACCCCATTCCATTCGCTTGGAATGTGCACAAAGGAGATGAATTCAAAATATTCACTAATTTTGAGAATCTGAATGACCATAGATACCAAATGCCAATTAACATCCTTCAACATTTTGCCGTTTAAAATATTAACCAAAATTTGAGAGTCAAACTCGCAGATGCTCCTACACCAGCCAAGAGAAAACCCCCTCTGCAAGACCTCGAGAATAGCAAGAGTTTCCATAAATTTTTTGGAGTGAACACCTTTATAATGGAAAAGAAAATCTGACCATGCCAACAAAGTCTCTCCCAACATCACCAATTCCAGCATGTTTAGGATTTCTCCTAGACGACCCATCAATATTAATTTTTAAAACTCCTCTAGGGGGTGGCCTCCACCTACCATATTTGCTAACTTTCTCGCTAAGCTAAGAAGCCCTACTAGAGCGAGAAAAGTCTACACCAACCACAAAGAGACCAAGGGCCTATCGTACCTTCTTCTCCCTAGAGTCCAAAAGAGGGTTCACATCACATTTACTATGGATAGTTTCCTAAACCATACCCAAGATCCTTTACCAGATCTTTTGAATAATCAAATGACTACCCTGAAAGATGCAACAGTTCCATTCAAGCCAAATCTATCAGATGATGCAAGAAGGGCCCAAATTCCAAGCCACCTAGAGGAAGGGGGCATTGGCCAAAGGTCTGCCTATACTAATCCAAAACTCCACTAGGGAGAGCACATGAAAACAAGGGTGGTTTCGGGAACTCCACCAATGGTGCCAAATGTCTCTGGCAAGGGAGCATTGGAAAAATAAATGAGAAGAGACATCCTCATTATTACCACAAAGGACACAAATAGAGGGACCCTGAAATCATATCTTCCTCAATTTCTCCCTTCAATTATTCCAAGCTACCAACCAGAGAAATAAGTTACATTTAGGCCAAGCAAATTTGTTCCACATATTTTTCCACCATGTGATAGGGAGGCTCTTGAACTTTTGCATATCAAGAACCTGGTAGCCACAGGCTACAGATTAGGTTACCTTGGGATAAGGGTTCCAAGATAAACTATATTTACCCCTCAATGAAGAATAGGGTCTCCTCATAAGAATACGAGCAAGCACATATTTGTCCTCGGTCATTTGCTCCTAGGGTCATTCCTACAGATCTTTCCACTTGTACATATCTAGATTACCAAAATACTGGAATATTTTAAATTCCTCCATACGAGACTAGCCCGCTTCCAAAAAAAATGCTTAGGGAATGTAGACTAGGATATTGAGTCAAGATAGGAGGGTGACCATCTCAAGAATCCTCCTAGAAAAGAGCATATGATTCCCGATTGCAAATTTAGAACAAACCTTGCTTAATTAAATTAGCCCCTCTTTTCAAAGTGCCCTAGATAACTGAACCTTTCCCAACCAAGCTGACTCTAGGGATCTCATCCTTTGAAATACCTCTCAAGTACTTACAAGATAATATTTTAGCTCAAATATGATCTTGATAAGTACACCATCTCAAATAAAGTTTCACAACTAGAGCCTAACTAGAAAGAGCTGCCTGTCGCAACCTAAGGCCTCCCTCTTGAATCAACCTACAAATAGAATCCCACCTAACCAAAATCCATTTAGATTGAGCAAGTTTTCTAGACCACAAAAACTATATTGACAAAGCATCCATGTCCTTGATGAAATGAGAGGGAGCTATTTGCACAAAACATCTATAGATGGGTAAAGCTTGAACAATAGAATTTAAAAGCAACACTCTACCCACAAAGGAGAGCCATATGACGGTCCAGTGATTCTCCTTTCTTCTAAATTTATCCAACATAGACTACCAAGAAGATCTTAGAAGAGGATGAGAAGAAATCAAAATACCAAGATAAATGAAGGGGGAGTCCCGACCTAAAATCTTATAATTCCAGCAATCCTGGCTTGAATAAGAGGAGGGGTATTGAAGAAGAAAATAGAAGACATGTCCTTATTAATCAACTATCCAGAAGCACCAAGATATATGTCAAAATAATGTCTAATGTTGCCAGCTTCCCTGATAGTGGCGAATCCTAGCAAAGTAGTGTCATCAACAAATTGAAGGTGGGAAAAAGGCGGTGAACTACTATCCCATTTCCAAACCTAAATGAAACCATGCCTAACTTGATACTTAAGAAATATTTCCAAGCCTTCCACCATAATTATAGCACTAACGAAATTAGGAGCACTTAGGAAATTAGGAGCATAAATATTATTAACCAGATATTGCATTAACATTAAGTTCGAAGGATTACAATGCTTAAATACAAATATTATTAACCAGAACCTAGAAAGCTTAGGAGAAAGAATAGGGAAGAAGAAAAATAGGGAGGAAAGGAAAAATGAGATTAGGAGTCAAACTCCCTGCCGTCCATGCCGTCCAATCCTGCTGACTCAGTTGTCATCCAAGGAGGTAAAAGGGTAAGGTCCAAAGCTTACAGTGGTAAAACAATTTTTTTACTTTTTTACCCTTTTAACTTCCAACATTCTCCCCCTTAAAGTTGAGAGGACTGACTATACAGTCTCTCAGCTTTATATATTGAGCTTTAGCCATGCCTTTGGTGAAGATATCTGCAATGTTATCCAAAGTGCTACAATATTTAAGCTCAACTATCTGCTGCTCCACCATGTCTCGGATGAAGTGATACTTCATATCAAAATGCTTTGATCTGCTATGGTGGATTGGATTGTATGCCAATTGAATGGCACTTATGTTATCACAATACAGTCGATTTGGACCACTTTGAATTTCTCCAATTTCTTCAAGGACTTTTCTTAACCATAGGGCTTGAGTACTAGCATGTGTGATGGCTATATACTCAGCCTCAGTAGATGACAATGCTACAACAATCTGCTTCTTGGAACTCCATGTGATTAGTCCTGACCCTAGACTAAAACAGTTCCCTGATGTAGATTTCCTATCATCTATATTGCTGCCCCAATCACTATCACTGAAGCCAACTAATTTAACAGAATTACATTTGTGGTAATGGATTCCAAAATCCAATGTACCCTTTACATATCTTAAGATTCTTTTAGTTGCTTGTAGATGCAGCTCGGATGGACTTGCCATAAACCTTGAAACTAGAGAAACAACATATTGAATATCGAGCCTTGTGTTGGTGAGAAACATCGGACTCCCAACCATGCTTCTGTAAGTGGTCATGTCAACCTTTGGTGCTCCGTCATCCTTGCTCAATTGGATCCCATGTCCAGTTGGAGTTGCAACTGATTTGCATTGCTCCATGGAAAATTTCTTGATCATGTCTCGAGCATACTTGTGTTGACATATGAAGATCCCCCTATTTGATTGATGCACTTCCATGCCTAGGAAGTATCACATTAAACCAAGATCTTTCATCTCAAACTACTTCATCATGGAGTTTTTGAACTCCATATTCATTTTAGTGTTACTACCCATAAATATTAGATCATCCACATACAAAAAAACTATGAGAATGTCTACTCCATGCTTTAGGTAGTACAAAGTTGGTTCACTTTTGCTTCTAGTGAATCCATACTCGCTGAAATAGCCATCAATGCATGAGTACCAAGCTCTTGGTGCTTGCTTGAGGCCATAAAGTGCCTTTTTCAATTTATAAACAAGGTTCTCCTTTCCTTGTTCTTGAAAGCCTTGAGGTTGTTGAACATAAACCTCCTCAGTCAAGTATCCATTCAGAAAAGCACTTTTCACATCCATGTGTTGAATGTTCCATCCTTTATGGGCAGCTAAGGAAAGAATCGATCTGATTGTCTCTTGTCGTGCAACAGGAGCGAAGGTTTCCTCATAGTCAATGCCAAATTTTTGAGTAAAACCTTTTGCTACTAATCTCACCTTGTGCCTCTCAATGCTTCCATCAACATTGTATTTGGTCTTGTAGACCCATTTACATCCAACACATTTTTTTCCTTTTGGAAGCTTTACAAGCTCCCAAGTATCATTATTTTTTATAGAGGTTATTTCCTCTTTCATGGCTTCTTGCCATACATTATGAGTACAAGCCTTCTCATAGCTAGATGGTTCTAGTTGTGCACTAGTTAATAAAGCATAATTAACTACATCTCCCTTAGGATCTTGGGAGTCATCATCCCCATACATATGCAGATTTTCAAGTTTCTGCAAAACTGAATTCATTTCACTAGCTTGGCTTCTAGTGTATCTTTTATGGTAATTTTGATCCAACATTTGAAAATATGGATGATGTTGTAATGTTATTTTACCTCTTGATGGAGAGTCAATGTCCATCGGTGAAGAACTTACTGATCTCTGTGGAGAAGGACTTGGAGTGGCGGTTGAAGTACTTGATGTAGTACTCCTACTTGGGCTTGGAGGGGTTGGTGTGCCTTTGCTTTTCTTGGGAGACACCTGTTGTACCTATTGTACCTATGAAGAACTTACATCTTGGGACTCATCATCAACAAAAATTCTTTGATGACCCCATTCTCCCCCTTCATCAAAAATTACATCCCTGGAAAGTACAATTTTATGAGTCTTGGGATTGTAGAGTCTATATGCTTTGGTAGACTCACAATACCCTACAAATATACAAGCTTGAATTTTGGGATCAAGCTTCTTCCTCTTCTCATCAAGAATGTGTGCGTATGCTAAAGAACCAAAAACTTTGAAGTGCTTTACATTGGGTTTCTTTCCGTACCACCCCTCATAAGGAGTGATGCCATCTAAACTAGAAGTTGGACTTCTATTTAGAATGTATACACTGGTTCTTACAGCATCAACCCAGTACATATTAGTTAGATGCTTAGTCTGAAGCATCGTTCTCACCATCTCAACTATGGTGTGGTTCTTTCTCTCGGCCACACCATTCTGTTGTGGGGTATAGGCAATAGTGAATTGCCTTTTGATCCCACTTGCTTTACAATATTTCAAGAATTATTTTGAGGAGTACTCACCTCCTCGATCTGTTCTAAGACATTTTACAAAATACTCACTTTGTTTCTCTACATTGTTTCTGAAATCTATGAAGCAATCAAAAGCTTCATCTTTATGTTTCAGAAAATAAATCCAGCACATTCTAGAGAAATCATCTATGAAAGTGAGAAAATAGGAATTGTTTCTGATACTCTTTGTCTGCATTGGACCACAGATGTCCGAATGCACTAATTGAAGTGGATAGTTGGCTCTCCATGCTTGTCCTTTTGGAAACTTTGACCTTGAGTGCTTTCCCAAAGCACATCCTTCACAGACCTCCTTATGTTCATTGATTTTGGGAAGTCCTGTCACCATAGCTTGAGAAGTTAACAATTTCAAGCTAGCGGAATTAAGGTGACCATATCGCAAGTGCCAAAGCACACTTGGATTTGCTATAGCTACATTTGCAAGTTGAGCTCCCCCTGGCTCACCAAATTTGAGAGGGAATAACCGATTCTTGGTCATTGGGACCTGTGTGATGACACGATTACAATTGTTTTTATCAAGAATGAGACATTTTCCTTCATCAAAAACAAGTTTGTAATTATTCTCCATCATTTGCCCAATGCTTAGCAGATTGTGTTGGAGCTTTGGAGTGTAGTAGATGTCATTCACTTTCTTTAGTCCTTCTTTCGTTGGAACTTCCATGGTTCCAATGCCTTCGACTTGCAAAGCTTTATCATCCCCTAACTTGATGTGGGATTTATAAGTGGAATCTAGAGTAGCAAATAGATTTTCTTTGCCACTCATATGGTTTGAACAACCAGTATCCAGAATCCATGTGTCATTTAGATTCTGTTCTGATTGTCCATATGATAGAAAAATATTAGAGGTATCATCTTCTTCTCCATAATTTCCATATTGACTGCTGCTGCCTTGAGAATATTTTGACCAGCAGTCGCGAGCAAAGTGGCCTGGCTTGCCACAATTAAAACAAGTTATTTTGGACTTGTCACTTCCTCGCCCTTGATTTCCACTTCGTCCTGGATTTCCTCCTCTATTTTGGTTTCCACCTCTATTCTGATTGCCTCCTCTGTTGGAGTTGCCTCCTCTATTTTGATTGCCTCCTCTGTAGTTGCCTCTGCCTCTTCCTCTTCGTTGGCCTCTGCCTTGACCTCTTCCACGTCCTCTTCCAGTATTTTCATTGGATGTGAAGGCTTTATCATCGCCTCCATAGCTGGTTGAAGGAGATTCCTGTAATCTCTCTTCATGAGACATTAACGATCCGATTAATGCATCGAATGTTAAAGTGGAAAGATTTTTTGACTCTTCTATGATTATGGCAATGTGATTCCATATTTGTGGAAGTGTTCGCAACACTTTTGTTACAATTATCTCAGGCTTGATTTCCTCACCAAGTGTAACCATTTTATCAACAACTGCTTTCACTCTAACACAATAATCACCTACTTTTTCATCTTCTTTCATTTTGAGATTTTCAAAATCTCGTTTTAGTGTTTGAAGCCTCACTTGCTTCACTTGATCACTTCCCTGGAATCCGTCTTTCAAAGATTTCCATGCATCTTGTGCAGTTATACAAGCGGCTATTCTAGGGAATATACTTTTCTCCAATGCTGCTTGGAGATGATAAAGAGCAAAAGAGTTGCTCTTTTGTGCTTCTTTCTTTGTTTTCTTATCTGTGGCACTCAATGTAGCCCAATCTGTGGGTTCTATGAAACCCTCTTCTATTATATCCCACAAACCTTTTCCTATGAGTAAGGTCTTCATTTTGATAGACCAATACTCGTAGTCATACCCGTTGAACTCTGGAATTGGTAGATTGTTATGTGAGGCCATAGTTACTAAAACACTCTTTTATTTCTTGGTTACAATAAAGCACTCTGCTTTTTTCAAAGAAAGAAGAAGGAAGAAAGAAGAAGAAAGAAGAGATTACAAATTTAAGTCAAATCTGACTTGATTCACTCTATCACTGATGGCTTGTTCCTCTTGGTGTGGTGCTGCTATTTCTTGAGTCACAAAATTGTCTGCTACTTCTTCTTCATCATCATTGATCAATATTATCTCTGGTGATTTTGGTTCTAGGATTTCCATTGAATTACTGTAGTGAGAATATTCTGATTCTTGTGGTGCAACTTCTATGGATTCAGATTGCTCAAATTGACTCCCAAAGGAGTTATCTTCAGAGTCTGCCTCGTACCCTGAGTCCGGATGCCTCTGGTGTGCAATTACTGCATTTTGCAACTGACTAAATACAGTATGTAGCCCATAAGCTCTCACTTTTTCATAAAAACTTTTGACGTTTTCTCTCACCAAAAGTGCACATAGGGCATGATAACAACCACTTGGTCTTATCATCAATGCCTCTTTACAAATTTTAGTTTGATATTTTGTCTCTCTTACAAGGAAAAATACTAAGCCTCTTAGGCTTTGTCACAATTTTCCACCTTTGAGTCCTCTTACATAAATTGCCTCTTAGGCAATGTTCTTTTCTCCTATTTTATTATATAAAAAAAAATATCTATATTTGTATTTAATAAAAGAAATATAATTGCTTTATAAAATAAAATTTTAAAAAACAATTATTATTTAATTTTATTAAATATAATATAAAGTTATATATTTTTTTAATATATAAAATAATAAAATTTTAAGAAAAAGAAAAAACCTTTTAAATTTTTTTTTCTAACTCCGCAGGAGTCGAACCCATGACTCCTTTCTTTCAAGCAGAGTTTCCTTGCCAACTCGGCTTCCACCATCGATGAAACCTAGGTAGAATACACTATTATTTCAAGACATTCGGGGCATATACCATACACAAAAAAATTTTGCAACTTTCGTAGCCATCGGGTTTCGAACCTGCGACCTCCTGGGGGTGAGCGGCTTAAGGCTGGCTCCTCGAGCCAGTCGAGCTGCATGGCCCGACGAGGAGGCGAGGGAGGCTTGCCTCCTTTATCCCATCGTGGCTATGCGATAATTTAAAAAAAAATTACAATATTTATCCCACATCCATTGTGCGGAGGGGATATTGTGCTTTATTAGCACAGAGAAGCACTAAGCTTCTCGATTGCCTTCGAGAAATCAGTGACCACCCTTTTGCCTTCTAGTCGAGCCAATCACCTTGTGCCACATCGCCAGTTGCCCCTTTGTCCACCTTGTTTTCTGCTCGCCACATGTTCGCCTTGTTGTCTGCTCGCCATGTGTCCGCCTCTGGTTAGCTCCTCGATCCATGTGCTCTCTATGGGCCTCTCTCGACCTCACCTCGATTCGCATGCTACGGGCCCTCTTGACCTCCTCAAGATTTGTGCCTCACCTGTCGCTCTCCTTGGGCTCCATGCTTTGCTTGTATAGCCTCTACTTTGATACCAGATATAGCACTAACGAAATTAGGAGCACTTAGGAAATTAGGAGCATAAATATTATTAACCAGATATTGCATTAACATTAAGTTCGAAGGATTACAATGCTTAAATACAAAGATTATTAACCAGAACCTAGAAAGCTTAGGAGAAAGAATAGGGAAGAAGAAAAATAGGGAGGAAAGGAAAAATGAGATTAGGAGTCAAACTCCCTGCCGTCCATGCCGTCCAATCCTGCTGACTCAGTTGTCGTCCAAGGAGGTAAAAGGGTAAGGTCCAAAGCTTATAGTGGTAAAACAATTTTTTTACTTTTTTACCCTTTTAACTTCCAACAATAATGATAAACAAATAAGGAGATAAAGGATCTCCTTGCCTCAATCTCCTTGAGGCCTCAAACAGGTCCGATGACTCATTATTAACAAGAATAGAGAATGAGGAAGAAGAAACAAAACTCATCACCCATCTAATTCAATCCTCCTCAAACCCAAAAGCAGCAAGAACTTTATGAAGAAAGGACCATTTGACCCCATCATAGGCTTTGGCCATGTCCAACTTAATGACCATATATTTCTCCTTAGAAGTTCTAATTGAGTGAATAGCTTCCATAGCAATAACAACCCCATCCAGGATTTGTCGGCCAACAACAAACCCACCTTGCTCCTTAGAGATGATTTTGCTCAACCATATCTTCAGCCTCTCGACAATAATTTTTGTAATTATATTATACACAACATTGCAGAGAGAAATAGGCCTGAACATATCCAAGGAATTTACTCCCTCTTTTTTGGGAATAAGCACCACAAAGGTAGCATTTAGGGCCCTTAGCATCTTTTTATTCTTTTGGGACTCATGGACCACCTTCATAAGATCAAATTTTATTAACTTCCAAAACTCTTGATAAAACTCAATCGGGAATCCTTTCGGGCTCGAGGCTTTCCCTTTTTTCATCTTGAAGATAACATTTTCCAACTCCTCAAGGGAAATTGGACCCATAAAATGCTCATTCATTTCTCTAAAAACAATCAAGGGAATACAATTTAGAATAAGCTTTTTAGACTCTTCATATAAGAGGGAGTCCTTAAAGAGAGAGGAAAAATACCTCCTAGTCTCTTCGAAAATATCCCTGAAAGAAGAGAGAAGGGAACCCTGAGAATTCACAAGAGAGGAAATTAGGTTACCATTATGATGAGCCTTAACTGAGTTAAAAAAGAAGGTCGTGTTCCTATCCCCTTCCTAAAGCCTATCCACTCGAGCTTTCTGTTTCCAAAAAAATTCTTCCCTTAGCTCCCATTCAACAAGGTCTTTCGCAACCTCAGATTCCTCAATGAGAAGAGTCCATGATCTCTGATATTCCTTTAAGCTTTTTCCACCTTCCTAAGAGCTTCCAACTTAGCCAAGGAAAGGTTTCTAAAATTTAGACTATTCCACCTATTCAATTTATGATTAACAAATTGCAGCCACTTCATAAAGGAATACATAGCAGTGCCATGAGAAGGTTTGACATTGGTTCACCAACCTGACATAAAATCATGAATCTTAGGATCTCGAAGCCACATAAGTTAAAACTTAAAGGATGAATTATTCTTTAGCCTAAACTCAAGAGCAGAGAGTTTGATAGTCCAATGATAAAATCCCCTACCCTCTAGAATCATAAAACTAGCGCTTCTATTATTACCAATCCAAAAACTGGAGATAAGAAACCTATCCAATCTCTCTGAGCTAAAATATTCCCCACATATTCTATTGTGCCAGGTAAAGATCGCATTATCTGGCTTGATTTCAACCAAGTTCAAGGCCCGAATATGAGCATTGAAGATAGAAGAAAAAGGCTCAAGATGATCAACCCCACCGCTTTTCTCCTCCAGATAAGTGATAGAGTTGAAATATCCAGCCAAAATCCATGGGTACAAGGGAGCCAGACTTCTCACAAAGCCAATGTGCTCCCAAAAATTCACTTTATCGTTGTAATCAATAGGAGCATATACATTTGTAAGTAGGATTGTTTCACCAAATTTATTATCATACCCGATCATCAAAATAGACCATCTGCTAGAAATCCAAGGAAGGGGAGAGATCTTAACCGTAGCCCATAAACAAGCAACACCACCAACATATCCACATACACCAATATATTGGCATTGTCCCCTTATCCACAACTTGGGAGTAATATTGAACATACTATCAATAGCCAATTTAGTCTTCTGAATAAACACTACATCCGAAGAATGAACACGAACCAAATCACGAACAACTTTTTGTTTAGGATGTTATTCAACCCCCTTACATTCCATGAAAGGATAATTATTTTTAGGGGTTATAAAAATGGGAGTCCAATGTTCTCACCAAGCATGAATCCACCAAAGTCTCCCCCATTAACTTAATTTTATCCTTGTTTTTCTTTCGATCCACCTTCATATTCTTATCCGAAGCACCTTTTTTAATTGTTTTCTACTATAATCCCAACACCATAGGAGTTTTTTAGTCTAAGGATGACTGGATTAGTATCTGAGTAGGAGAGGGAATAACTAAATCTGTGCCACTTTCCAAAATAGTTTCCCCTCTAGGGCTAGAGCCATCCATATCACCTGTATTCAAAACCAAAGATATATGTTCTTCATTTAAACCCCCTAGATCTGATTCTTTAGGTTCCACCTCAAGAAGAGACATCTGATTCGGCCCTGTTATATCGACATCAGGTAGCGATGTTTTAGGTATCTCCATGCACTGATCAAGATCATATAGTATCTCAAAACTATTGAGCAAAGCATTTGGCTAGCTATCCTTAAGGTCTCTTTTGCCCCTTCTTCCTATGTTTCATGGTTTTATAGGAACAAAGCCTCCCTTATCCTGATCCCCTTCCTTTATTGGGGCTTTTATTTTGTCCAAATTTTGTGCAGATCGAGCGGGCCCAATATTTGAAGCCATGGGTGGGACAAAATTAGGGAATTTTCTTTGTAGGTGGTTGTATTCATGATAGATCCAACAATGAAAAGCTTCATAGTCAAGTTGTTGAACCCATGTAGTCAATCCAAACTATATTTCAACAGAATATGGAATAGGATTGTTTAAATCAATTTTGACATAGATATGGGCAACAAAGATTACCTTTTTATCCATCGTCTATTGTGATGGTCCAACCAACTTCCCAAGAAGAAGGGCAATCATATGCAAGATATCGTTTCTCCAAAATTCCAATGGGAGGCAAGGAAGCCAAACCCACACTGGAACCCGCAATGACCGCTCCTTTGATGGGTTGAAACCCACATGCCATGGTTTAAGAAAGAGCCCCGATTGGTTACAGAAATAGGGACCCCCTTCAAATGCTTTTTTACGATCTACAAGAGAAGAGAAAACCACCATAAAATAGCTATTCACACTCAACATCACCTCCACATCACCTTCAGGGTTCCAAGTCTTCCTAACCCAAGCCTCCACAAAGGGAAAAGAATTTTGGATGCCCATAAATTTTCCAATAAGCATATGCTTGGTTAAATACTCCGCATATTTCGCAATCGAGTCTGGTTGAACCACTAGAATAGGCTTGGCTTCACATCATTCCAAACATCCATTATTATTTAACAAGTGATTCTTAGTATGCAATGGAAAATCTTATTCCTTCTAATCATTTTTAGATGAAAAACTTCACTAGCATGCATGCTCTATGACAGACCCAATGCCATCATAATATTCCTCCAATTTTTCAGACCTCCTCCAAAAACTTTTGCCATATCCTCTAGGTTTTTTTTCTCTAGCTCTTCTAGGGTTTCTTTCGAATATATTTAGCATCAAAACTTAGACCGAAATTCTCCTTAAAGTAAATCTTAATCATTAATTGATTTAGGCAATCAACATTTTTTGTTAGCTTCAACTAAACTTTCTACTTCCTCTAACCATGGAAAGGAGATGTTAACTTCACGATCCTCAATCAAAACCCCTCTATTGGCTAGCTTATCTGCACATTTGTTTCCTTCCCTTAATATATGTGTAAACCTAATTTCTTCAAACTCTTTAGCAAGATCTTGAATTTCCATAATTATCTCTTGTATGTTCCATGGAGCCTTTGCTTTCCTCAAAATTGCATTTATTACTATGAGAGAATCACCTTCCATCCATACTCTATTCCATTTCATTTTTTTACATATTTTTAACCCTTCTAAAGCTGCCCAAGCTTCAGCTTCATTATTTGTCTTAAATCCACTATTGAAAGCATAATGAGACAAAATCTCTCCTCTATTATTTCTAATTATTCCTCCTCCTCCTGCTGGTCTTGGATTTCCTTTAGATGCTCCATAAAAATTCAATTTAACCCACTCCACATCTGGTGGTTTCCACTTTATATTCTTTACCTTATTTTTGCTTCTCTTGTACCCAACATCATAATTCCATTTAATGACTTGACTCCATCTATCAAGACTCTCTACTTCCAAATTAGGGATTGGGTGAGTTGATAGGGTTGGTTTAGACTCCTCTATGGCTAAACATATCTTCTTTTTCATTACCTCTAAACTACTTTCCTTTCCTTTAAATATTCTTCTATTCCTTTCTAGCCATATAGTCCAAAGTATTGTATCTTTTGATATATCCCATATTGTTTGTAAAGCCTCACTTTTATAAGTGCTCTGCCATTGCTTTAACCAATCTTCAATTCTGCTATTCATCACCATGCATTTACCAAACATATTAAGAATCCATTGCCATAGATTCTAGACTATTGAGCAATGTCCCAAGAGATGGTCAATACTCTCCTCCTCCTTATTACAAAAAACACATTGAGAGGGGCCATGAAAACCCCTTTTCATAAGGTTATCCCAGGATAAAATTCTTCTATGACCTACTAGCCAAACAAACATTTTGACTTTAGGAATGCTTGGGCTATCCCAAATATCTCTCCATGATTCTAGTGATATTATTATTATGTTGGTGTTGAACATTATATCCACTTCTTGTTGTGTATTCTCCTGAGCTATTCAACTCCCAAATCAATTTATCCTTGGCACCCCTAGAAATAATCACAGTTGTTATCTTTCTACTCAATTGCCTCCTAGCATCAATGTCTTGTATACTTGTAAAAAAATCTTCTTTCCATTTGTATCTTCCTTCTCGATCCTTGTACAAAATGTTTGAAACCCTATCACCATATTTGTCTTGAAGCAATCTCATCCAAGGTTTCAAAATTGGATCTAAATTGAGTGGTTTTTTATCACACCAAGTATCCATCCAAATAGAAATTTTTTCTCCAGTTCCCACCACCCATCTTAAACCTTTAATCATAAGATCAATAGATTTTTTTAAACCATTCCAAAGAGCAGAACCATTTGGAAGAGAGAATGCAGTAAATATTAAACTTGGGTCATTGGGATCAACATACTTACTTAGAAGAATTCTTGCCCATTGTCTTTGACTCTCTTTGTACAATCTCCAGATAAATTTTCCCCTAAGAGCTAAGTTTGCATCTGTAAGAGCTCTTAAACCAAGACCTCCCCTAGTTTTATCATCACACAACTTGCTCCATTTCACCAAAGGAAATTTCCTTTTATCATGTAAACCTGACCATAAAAAGGATCGCATAATAAAGATTAAACTTTTTTCAACTGATTTTGGCATAGAATACAATGACATATAATATGTTGGAATGGCTTGTAAGACTGACTTAATTAACTGCACTCTTCCTGCTAATGATAACCATCTACCTTTCCAAGCTGGAAGTTTATTTTAAACTTTACTAATAACTGGATTCCATAAATCTATCCTCATTCTCCCCTCAAATAAAGGTATCCCTAGATAAGTTGTTGGTAAATTTGCCTCCTCCATTTGAAGCAACCTACAAATTCTTGCTTTGATATTAGCAGGAGTGTTAAGGAAGTAAATTTTGGATTTAGTCCTATTAATTTTTTGCCCTGAAGCTCTTTCGTACTCTTTTAAAAAGTTATTCAAAGCTCTGGCCTCATTTATCCTTGCCCTTCCAAAAAGGGTTGTATCATCTACAAACTATTGATGGGTGATGTTATCGATGTTATTACTAACCTTAAGTCCACTTATAAGCCCATATTTGTAAGCCTTATTTAAGTTCCTACTCAAAACTTCTACCATAATAATGAACAAATAAGGAGATAGAGGATCTCCTTGTCTAAGGCCTCTCTTGGCTTTAAAATATTTTGTCACTAACCCATTGACCAACACTGAATAAGAAACTGTAGAGACACAAGCTTTAATCCATCTAACCCATTTCTTCCCAAAACTAAACTTTTCTAAAACTGCAAAAAGAAAATCCCATTTAACCCTATCATAGGCTTTACTCATATCAAGTTTTAAGATCATTGCTTTCTCTTTTCTTGAAGTTGTTGAATGTATAACTTCATGAGCTACTATGATCCCATCCAAAATTTGTCTCCCTTTCACAAATCCTCCTTGCTCTTCTAAAAATATTTTGTCTAACAATGGTCTTAATCTTTCCCATCACTTTGGAATAATCTTATATGCCATATTACATAGGCTTATGGGTCTAAAAGAATCAAACAATTTAGCATCCTTTTTTTTTGGAATTTTATTTTTTTTTTATTTGTGGAAAACATCCCAAAAGGGATGCCACTTTCGGGTAAGACCCAAGGAGGCAGGGGTATCCATTCCACCAAAAATGCCCAGGACTCGGACCTGGCCTACCACCTTTGACATACTCAAGGAGCAAACAAACACACAAAACCAATTTAAAAATAAGTAAATAACAACAAAAATAATAAAATAAAATAAAAAACATGCTCCTTGAGTGTGTCAAAAACAAAAGCACAACCAAACACACACACAATAAGATAAAAGAAACCACAACACGAACCACATAGAAAAACACAAGAACCACATAACAAAACACAAACAAGACAAAAACAACAGAACACTACAAAGACATAACCCAAAAAAACATGAAAAATAAACACAACCAAAACCTAAAATATTAAAAAAATAAAATAAAAATAAAAATAAAAAACAACCAACAACAGACAATAAACAAAAACAAAAAACATAGAAAACACTCACACATAAAAACATGAATTAACACAAACAAAGAGAAACACAAGAACAAGAACGACAAAAACACAAGAACAATAACAAAAAACATAAAAAAAACAAAACAACAAAAACACAAGAACAACAAAAAACAACACAAAGAACACAAAAACAAAACAAAACAAAAGAACACACACACCTTAAAAAACTAAAAAAAAAAAAAAAAAAGAAAAAAATTGAACATAACAATGACCTATCTAGACCAGAAGACTATTAAGGCAAGAATCAACAGAGGAAACAAAAGAAAGAATAGAGTGAGCTAGGGAACTAAAAAAACCTGAATGAACCAAAGAGAAGCAAAAAAAGCAAGAAGAAACTAGGTACCTTCAGAACTGGAGCCATCCAAAGAAATGATAGAAAGAAGAGCTTCCCTAATTTGAGAAGCCCACCATCTAGGAGGGTGGCCATAACAAGTAAGATCACCTTTGTCCAAAGCCCAATTAGCTAAAGCATCAACACTCTTGTTTTGATCTCTGACCACATGATTGTAATCAACTTTCAAAAATCCCATCTGGATTAATTGAATCTTCTCAATAATTCTTTTTATTCTCCAATCAACCTTATGATTCTTGGAAGGAGTCTTCAAGAGATTAATCATAAGTTGAGAGTCAGACTCAACTAACACCTTTTCCCATCCAACCTTAGTAGCCTCCTGAAGGCCTCTGAGGATACCATACCCCTCAACAAGGTTATTGGAAAGAATACCCAAATTCTCAGCAAAAGTAAAAACCAGGGAGCCATCTGAAAGTCTACCAATTCCTCCCACACTGGCTTTTCCAGGGTTCCCTCTAGAGGCTCCATCAGTATTGACTTTTCCAAAATCCTTAGGAGGAGGTTGCCAATTTCTTGTCCTATCCATCTTACTAATACTCACATTCCCTTTAAGTTGGTTGCCCTTAGAAGATTTAATCTTCAATATTTGCATCACTTGATCCCATATTTGGTGGGAGTTTTGGGGGTGATTAAGGAGTTGATGGACTGATTCAACTAAGTTGGCTATGGTATTTTGCCAAATATAGTGAATATCCTTCCTATCTTGATTAAAAATTTGGTTGTTCCTTTCATTCCAAATATTCCAAAGAAGAATGGTAGAACCCATCCAAACTAACTGCCTAATAAAATGATCAACACCCTCTTGATTAGGCCAATCCCTCCAAAGTTGTTCAAAAGTAAAAAAATTGGACCACTGTAAGCCAAGTAAAGTGGCCATTCTCCTCCATAGCTCAGAGGCTAAAGTACACTCAATAAAAATATGGTTGAGAGTTTCTACATTCTCTTCACACATTTCACATCTAAAAGGGCCATGAAAACCACGCTTCATAAGTTGCTCACCAGTAAGCACCCTACGATGCAATAAAAGCCAATTAAAGAACCTCACCTTAGGCCGGAGCTTTTGAGCCCACAATTGAGAAAATATGTCAGAAGAATGGTTGGGATTATTATGGCATAAGGTCAAATAACCTTGAGCAACTGAATACTCACCCTTAGTAGTGTTGTTCCATCCAAAACAATCTTTTTCATGGGACCAAGAGAGAGATCTCATATGAAGGATGCCTTGGATATCTTGTCTTTGCCTTTCTGGGATTTGAATAGGCCAGTCCTCAATAGGGATCCAATATCTACCAACCTTTGAATTACCAGTATGGTACCGACAGTAATTAGCCACCTTTATCCAGTTAGCTCGGTGAAGCTCCTCCATCCAAGGCCTCCAATCGGGAAACTGAGTTATCAAAGGCTTGTGACCATCCCAAGAATCTGTCCAAAAATTTGCCTGTTGACCATTATGAATGATCCAAAATAAATTTTTCTTTATCAAATCCTCACCAGTCTTAAGAACTGCTAAAATGGGAGAACCTTTGGTAGGAAGTTGATAGCGAACAAGGTCTTCAGGACTTTTGTTCTCAACATATTTAGCACGAAGATTATTGGCCCAAAGAGCATTGGGGTTATGCAACATCCTCCAATATAATTTAGCAGCTAAAGCTTTGTTGTTATTAATAGAAGACCGGAATCCTAACCCCCTTTATTCTTAGGAAGACATAAAGTGTCCCATTTCACCAAGGCCCATTTTCTTTTCTCCTTAGTACCACTCCAAAGGAAACGATGACTGATTTGATCCAGTTCTCGAAGAACAACCTTTGGGATATTCAACATGGAAGATACATAAATAGGAATAGCTTGAAGGACTGATTTTACCAAGGTGATTCTACCCCCAGAAGAAAGCCACCTGTTGGTCCACTTTCCAATTTTCTTCTTGACTTTGTCCAACAACCAATTCCAATATTTATTTTTTTGCCTTTGAATATTTATGGGAATACCTAAATAAGTGATTGGAAGGGAGGTCTTCTTATATCTTAATTTATCCAAGACCATGGATTCCTGTCTAGCAGAGCAGTGAAAGAAAATAACTTTAGATTTGTCTTCATTGATCAACTGCCAAGTAGCCTTAGAAAAATAGCTAATGATTTGCTTAATATTAGAAGCTTCCTTAACTGTAGCTTTACCTAAAAGAGTAGAGTCATCCACAAATTGAAGATGAGAGATAGGTCTAGCTCCATGAGCAATGGTAACTCCCTCAAGGGTTTTGTTTTCCCTCTTTTTGGTTATAGTCCTACCCAAGCATTCAACAAGAATGATGAATAAATAAGGGGATAGCGGGTCACCTTGCCTAATACCTCTGGAAGCTGGGAATGACTGAGAAGGCCTACCATTGATAAGAACTAAGTAGGAAACTGAAGAGATACATCCCATAATCCAATCCATCCAATCCTTAGAGAAACCAAATTGCCTCAAAACTTTGATAAGGAAGTGCCAATCCACTCTATCATAAGCTTTGGATAAGTCTAACCGAATGAACATGGAAGGAGATTTTTGCATATCCATGGAATGGATGGCTTCCTGAGCAAGAACTATCTCATCTACTATTTGACGCCCTTCCACATAACCCCCTTGCTCTGGGGAAATAATCTTATGCAAAAGAGGCTTCAACCTTTTTGCCATGATTTTAGTAATGATTTTGAGAAGAACATTACATAAAGCAATAGGTCTAAAAGCTGAGATATGATCAACCTCTTGAGCTTTTGGAACAAGAGTAATATAAGTTTTATTGATAACCTTCAAAATTTCTTTGGCTTTCCTGGCTTCTTCCACCACCTCTAATAAATCAACATGAAGGATATCCCAGAACTCTTGGTAGAACTCAATGGGAAAACCATCAGGACCTGGGGTTTTCCCTTTTTGCATTTTAAAAACTACCTGTTGAAGCTCATTGATAGTAACAGGAGCAGTCAAAATAGAGTTCTCCTCAGAAGTGATAAGAGAAGGGATTGCTTGAAGAACATTTTGTTGAGAAGTTGAGTCAAGAGGAGTAGCAGCAAAAATATTGGAAAAGTAATCAACAACAATAGAGTTCATGCCATCCCAAGTATAAACAACATCTCCAGAATCTGATTTCAGGGAAGAAATAAAGTTGTGAGATCTTCGAGCTAGAAGAGATTTGTGGAAGAAATTTGTGTTTCGATCTCCTTCTTTGAGCCATTGAATTCTAGATTTTTGCTTCCATAAGATTTCTTCTCTTTTTTCCCATTCCTCTAACCGAGTTGTGAGTTTAATTTCATCTGCACTTCTCTTCTCTGTGAGGCCATCTAAATGGATTTTCTTATTCAAATTTTCAAGATGAGCAATAACTTCATGTTTTTTTTATGAACATCCCCAAACTCTTTCCAGTTCCAAGTCTTGATTTTGGATTTAATGTATTGCAGTCTTTTGGCAAAACAGAACATCTTAGTCCCATGCCTAGGTTTACCTTCCTTCCACCATTGTTGCACATGAGGTCTAAAGGAAATGTCTCTAAGCCACATTAATTGAAAATGAAAAGGAGAGAAACTCACATTGGTTTTCCACATTTCCACCATGACTGGCCAATGATCCGAACCAACATTATTAAGAGTCTTCACTTTAGGAATGTGACCATGGATTAAGAAATTTTTAGAGAGCAAAAACCTATCCAATCTCTCCATTATACAAGCTAAGCCTTGCCTTCTGTTAGACCAAGTCATAAGGCCATTATCTCGGTTGGATGTCCACAAGATGGAGGTTTGCAATATATTCGCTCATGAGGTCAGTGCTTTTGTCCAAATTTCTATTTCCCCCCCTTTTCTCATCCAGAGAGAGGATGGTATTGAAATCTCCTCCGATCAAGATCCAAGCTTCAGGAAAATGAGAGATAATATGAGTTATATCCTTCCACTATCTTCTTTTTTCCTCCAAAGCAGTCGGAGCATAAACAGTAATGCAGAGCATAATTTGGTTGGAATGTCTACTTTGAATAGCTATAGCCAACAAACCCCAACCGCCAACCATATGGTGAATAACTACCTCTTTTGGGTCCCAAAGATAAGCAATGCCACCGGAAGTCCCTTGGGAACCGAGGGAAACCACTTTTCCAACTGGCCAAATTTTATCGGCAATTGAGTCCATATCCTCCATTGACATCTTTGTTTCTTGAAGGAAAACAAGATGTGGATGATTTATTCGAATCATTCTTCTAATTTCATTTTGTTTTGAAAGACTCCCTTTGAGTCCTCTAATATTCCAAGTGATGATCTTCATTAATACCAGGGCTAAAAAATTTGGGAAGGGCATTAATCTTACCTTCCTCTACAAGCTTTTCACCTTCTTTTACCATATGATATTGATTGGTCTTGCGACCTACTTTTTGATTAGAATCCATCTTCAATTTTTTTCCCTATTTCTTGACTTATTCCAATTGAATCTGAGATGGCTTCTAACCTTGAAGAATGCTCGTACACAGCCAAAATTTTACTAGAGGGTTCAATGGAGTCTATATTGGGACCTGTATTATTTGAAGTTTTGACATTTAAAAGATTGTTTTTCTTGTGTAAATTTTCTCCCTTTTTTTCTGTTGAAAACCTTTGATTTGTTGGTTTGTCTCTGAGTTCTTCCCTTCATATTTAAATTGTGTTTCTAAGATTTTTGTTTCCATTATTTCCTCTTCCTCACTTGGGACATCATTTGTGGAAAGGATTTCAAACATATTAGCAGATGACTTTGATTGATCCTTCATAACTGGTTTTTTTTTAGTGTTCTTCTTCTTAGGCATTTGGAAACCTGTTGAGTTTATATCTTCTTTCTTTTGATCAGGAATTTTATTTGGGCAAGCATCGGCCAAATGACCATATTCATGGCAAATTCTACAATGAAAAGGAATGTTCTCATAGTCCACTACTTGCTCCCAAGTGTCTTCCCCAAATTGTAATGTGATATTTTTAGGTAGGGGTTTGTCAAAATCCATTAAAACACAAATTCGAGCATAAATAATATGTTCAAAATTTTGAGTACAATCAGCAGTCATCATAAAAGTTCCTAAAGAGTTTCCAATTGAAGAAAAAATAGTAGGATTCCAAAATTCAATAGGGAGGCCAAAGAGTCTAACCCACACGGGAGCTATAGAAGGCATCTCTTCTTCGACTTTAAATTTAGTATGCCAGGGCTTCATGAAAAGCCCCGCCCTTCCAAAAAACCAAGGACCCCCTTGAAAAGTTTTCTCTCTATCTTCATTATTAGCAAATAAAACAAGAAAATAACCATTTGGATAAATAGAGATTTGTAACTCACCTTTAGTTTTCCAGCTTTTTGCAGCCCAGACTTTGAAAGCAGATAGGCTCGGACGAAAACCCACGAACCGACAAATTAGTCCTCTTTTTTCCAAATCTTCAATGCCAGTCTGAATGTTACCCATATCAAGCTTAACAATAGGAGTTCCATCAGCTGCTTTAAGACATCCTGACTCCATTTTCTTGGGATCAATCTTAGGCATTCTTAGAGGTTTATGGGAAGCCCTAAGATTGATATTAGCATTGGGCTGAGGCTGTCCACCATGGAGGGCATCCCTAAAATTCATTTTTGGGGCTGAGTCTTCGAAATTCTTACCCTTGACAGGGGTTTTCACAGTAGAATTATTTTGTGGGTGCACCTTAGCACCAGATTCACTTGAGATATGAGCCATTTTTTGATCAACTGCTTGAAACTTGTTTCGTGATCTCTTTAATCCTTGCCCTAGACGTCGTGGAAAGGTATGGTTTTCACTTTTCTTTTGTGCAGCAAATTGGAAGCCGTTGTCACTCAAGTTCATAGTATGATCTATTGAAAGACAAATTTCTAACCCATATTGGATCCCCTGCAACATTTCCTGCTAAAATATTGAGCATAAACCACAAAAATATTGGCCGCTAGGGCCCGAAGGCCCTAAAAACCAACCTCTGGAGCTGCTTGCACTCAACCCGGATGAAACCCTCGCATAGCCGCTTGCCAAAAATCTCGTTCACACATAGGGATGCGCTAGGATCTGTGTTGCTCCAAATGATATGAAAATTGGTGGAGACGTTCTAGGGTTTTTCAGGCATCTACCCTCAAAATTTCAGCTCAATCCGAGTCCGGATGAGTGAGATATGGCCAAAACAAGTTCGATAGTTTGGGCAGTCCTCTAAAAAACATCCTCTGAAAATTTTTTGGTTAGGGTAAGATATGTTGCATTTATTTTATAAGGTGTATTGTTTTCCTTTTCCACTACCACCATAAAATCCTTCACTATATCTCAATTATGTTGACAGATGTAGAGAGCCCATTCAAACCTGGGGATTTATCCTTATTAAAAGAGAAAAGAGCTAAATGAACTTCTTCTAGAGTAATAGGCTCCACCAATTTCCTATTGTCTTCATTTGTTATAACTAAGGAACATCTTGAAGAAGTTTATCATTAAGAACTTCACTCTCCTTTGAACCTAGAATATTATGATAAAAGACTTGCCTCTTTTCTAATTTCACTCTGATCTTCAATCCAAACCCCTTCTATTGATTTAATTCTACTAATTTTAGAGTTGTTGTGAACTATAGCCATCCTATGAAAAAACTTTGTATTTTTATCTCCTTTTAACCAAGTCTATCTTGATTTTAATCTCCAGAATTTCTCTTCCTTACTCAAAATATTATGATATTCACTAAGCAACTCCCTTTCCTCTGAGCTTGTATTATTATCATCACCTTTTTGAAATTTTGAAAGTTTATCTTTTAGTTCTTCTTTCTTCTCAAAAATATTTCCAAAGGTGTTCTTGTTCCATTCTTTTAATCTAGATGTCATAGATTTAATTTGGTTTGGAAGAGCATACAACCCACCATTACCTAAAGAATTCCATGTTTGAGCTATCATATCAACAAATTGAGGATGGTCTTCCCACATCTGCTCATATTTAAAATATGATATTTTTTTGAATTCACTTACCACCATTTTAACTCTTATTGGCCAATGATCTGAACCAATCCTTGTTAAGGTATTAATTTTAGCACAAGTTCCTTCATCTAGCCAATGATATGAGAGAATGCATCTATCTAATTTTTTTTGCTATTAGGTTCTGGCCTCTCTTGTTGTTGGTCCAAGTATAGTTGTCTTCTTCAAACTCAACTTCCCATAGATTATTGTTTTGAATAAAAGCTGAGAAATATTTCATACTTTGGGTCAATTTCCTAATTCCCCCAAATTTTTCATCCAGCTTGGTTATGGCATTAAAATCTCCAATGATCATGAATCGGTTTCTTGTTCTTTACTTCTCATAAAGGCTTCAATCCCACTCCAAACTTCTAATCTACCTGACCGAGTTGTAGGTCCATAGACATTGATAAGGATGAAACGAATATCAACAAAGTAGCAAGTGACTAAAGAGGCTATCCAATGCCTAGTTTTATGAATGGTTACACAAGAGGTTCTAGAAGGATTCCAACAAGTTAGAATTCCCCCTACTGCTCCTTCAGAATCCATAGCATCCCATTCACATCTTGCCCATACTACTTTCATAGTTTTTGAAACTTCTTCTTTTGTCATTTTAGTTTCCTGGATACAAAGAATATCAGGTTTATTACTTAAACATAGGTCCCTAATACACCTCTGCTTTGAGGGGGCATTAGCACCCCTTATATTCCATGAGATGATAATCATGTCTCATTAGGGGCTTTTGGCCCTCTTACGTATTACCAATATCATTTTGTTGTTTGGTAAAGAGAAGTTCAACCAACTTAGTTTGTGTTCCTTTCTCTATGTTAGCTCTTGCTTCCCTGGATCTTGCTTGATAATTTGAGGGTTTTCCTCTTTTTGCCTTTCCTATATCGGAAGTAGGTCTTATTATTCTATTCCTCAATATTCTTTCACAATTTTGTTTTTCATCATATTTATCCTCTCTTGGCTCTATTATAGAAGCTTTTGACTTGTCCTACTCATTTTTTGGTATTTCCTTATTAATGGTAGAGGTATTACCTTCTAAAACTACATTTTATTTACCAATTATTTCCTCCTGAATGGTGCATGGTACTTCAAGAGAGTCTTCAAAATTGATGAAACACATTCCTTGGGTTCATCGAGAATGTTATTCCTTAAATTAGGATCATATTGAATAGACGGTTCCTTGCTAATATGTTGAAATTGTTGTCCTGTGTCCTCTAAGTTTTGATCTACTTTTTCTTCATAGGCTAAAGCCTCAAAAGAATTGGAATTTCTTCCAATATCCTTTCTTATTGGTCTCCACTGTTCATTTTCTTTTATTTTTCTAGATCTATTTTTTGGAAGTTGAAAACCATCTTCATCCATAACCATTTGTAAGTTTCTCTTACGATTTTCTACAAATGATTCTATTGGGCTCTTCTTAGGGCATGATCTCTCAATATGCCCCACCTCATGACATCTTCTACATCTAAAAGATATGTTTTCATAATCTATAGTTTGGGTCCACATATTATCCCCATACTTAAGAATGATTGATTCTGGTAAAGCTTTACTTATATCAATCATGACCAATATTTGAGCATAAATAGCCAAAAATCCATCTTTTGTTGTATCTGAAATCTCAAGGAATTCTCCTAGAGTGTTGCCTATTGCCTTGAAGGTATCTATTTCCCAAAATTCAATGGGCAATCCAAACATCCTAACCCAGACTGGTACTAGGGATAGATTTACATTTTCAGGTGAAAAGCCTTCATACCAACGGGTAAGGAAGAGCCTTGCTCTTCCCATAAACCAAGGACCCCCTTTTAGGATTATTTCTCTTTCTTCTCTAGAAAAAAAATGGCTAGGAAGAAACCTTTGGGAAGAAATGATAGAATCACTCTTGGAGACTTCCAACTCCTATCAATCCATTTTCTCAAGGTTGAAGCCCTTGGCCAATACCCATTAAATTTACCAAAAACTACCCTATCTTGGAGCAATGAGGATCTCTCTGAGGTGCTCTCACTAACCTCTACCACTAGGGATGATTCTAAGGATTTAACTATAAATCGATCCATGGAAAGGAAACTAAAACTCAAAATCTATTGAAATTTATTTGAAAGTCCTATAACAAATATAATATTTGATAAAAACTTTATAAATTTTTCATGCATAATTTCTAAGATAAAGAAAGGGAAAAAAGAACTTAGCTAAAAAATTCTTTTTCCAGATAGAATATCTTGCCTCGTTGAAGTCCTAGCCCTTCATTGCTCTTCCCATCGTTCGAACCCTAGTTGGAAAATAATTGCAATTTCATTTTTTGTGACTTGAAAAATTGTCATTGCCCTTGTTTCGAATGGTTGAATTCATAGGGTTGTATTTCCCTCAATATTACTTAGATTTTTGAATATGACCACTCATTTTAAAGCTATTAAAATTCTACACAAGTTGGTCCAAGAATCAACTAAATCAGATAACTCTTCACGAAGATATGGCTCCTAAAAGATGAGACATTTTTTAGGAAAAAACCCTAATCCTTCGCACTTTACAATTTTATTTTTTGCGATTTGAAAAATCTTCATTGCCCTTGTTCTAAATGGTTGACTTCATAGGGTTGTATCTCCCTCAATATTATTTTTGGTAGGTAAAATTGCTTAAGTGTGGGGTTTAAATGGGCCCCAAACCCAAGTACATAAACTGGTAGCTAAAACAATAGCATAAGATGACACATGCCTGCACATTGGCCAGCTGCAACCTGAACGAAAAGGACCAAATAATAGTAGAGAAGGTTGAGTGGACATCTGACATCATAAACACAAAAATACAGCCTAAGCAATACCCACGTAGGGGTTTCTTAAGAGAAGTAACTACCTGTAAACCTTGTAAAGGAGCTATAACAAAAACCCACGCAAGGGATGCTCACAAAATATCAATAAAAACTATAATAGATACCTGAATAGGAAGAAACATAGTATTCAAAAAGGCCCATGCAGGGGCAATAAAGAACTTAGAAATAGTAATGGGAAGCCCTAGAGCTCAGGTTCCCAGTTATGACGATCTCTTCGCACTGCTCGCCCTTTCACCGAAAGTTCTGTCACCTCGACCATCAACTTAATAGTAACTCTGAAATGGAGGTTACGCACAACAACATAACCATTATTCCATGAATTGACAAAGGCTTCAGTGATATCTTGCTCAACCCCTTTGAACTTGCTGAGGAAAGGAATGAGACCATGAGCTTCCAGAAAGGTCTGAGACAGGGGATCAAGCTGAAGGCTAGATGGCTCAAGCAGGGCCATGTTGGTAAGACTGAGGAAAAATGAAGACCACAAAAACCAGACACTACGCTTCTTACTACCTAGGACACACAATAGCGAATAAAACCAGATGGCAATGGATTGACACAGACCAGGGTTGTAAATATAGAAATTTTTGGCACAATAAATGACCTTTTCGAAAGTTGAGTTGGAGTGATTGGTGGACCACTTAGTAATTCTCCATAGGGAATAGACACTGGAAAATACAGACATGGCACAAGATAGACTACGCAAAGGATAGGATTGGGATAAGATTGGGAGTGCCAATTGACTAAAAAAATGATTCTCAAAATTTGTAAGACATAAAAAAGAGGATCTCAAGACTTGACGCATATTGACCTTGTTTGACAACATCCAATTACACTGCCTAGACCTACTAAGGGACTTGACATGCTTGGAGAAGACCACCATGAGACAAACCCACTGACAGGGCCTACCTTGGGACATAGCATACTTCACAAAAAGGAAATAGGAGAACCAACCACCAGTACTGATAGCAAGACTGAAAGTCACGCTAATCAGAAAACTTTTGCCATAAGAATTGGAACCAAAGAAATAAATCATGCTGAAAAATCTAGAGTCATCATTGGAGAAGCTGACCCACAAAAACTTGTGACCACATATTTCAAACCAAATCATTATTAGTAGCATTTAAAACTTCTTGGGGAAATCTTTCTTTCCAAATGGACAGTGATTTATGGATAACTCCCCAATTGGCAAGAATATATGTAGGCCTGTTAGCTTCGTGGTACACATGATTGATAGAGATATCATTGAAATTTTGGGACAACTTCTTAGCTTCCTGAACAATGGTTCTGACATTCCAAGAGGACACCCTGTTGTTTTTGAGAGCATTTATAATATTCAAAGAATCTCCCTCAATAAAAAGGTTACCTTTATAATACTTGAGAAGATCTAGCCCTCTCCACAGTGCACGACCTTCAACAAAATGATTAGTTTGACACCCCAGATACTCAGCATAAGCCATAATAACTTGACCACTGTGATCTCTGACAAGACCACCTGCACCTGCATCCCCTGGATTTCCTTTGGAGGCACCATCAAAGTTAAGTTTCAGCCACTCACTTGGGGGAGGAATCCAATGGGCACCCACTCTGGGATGGGGGGCTGGAAAACTAGAACTGGAGTTGTAGGGAATTTTTAAGGAAGAGAACATAATAGACTCCAATCTAGAATCAGGAGATTTGGGACAAGGGAAGAGCTAGGAATTTTTGACAGCAAAGGCAATAGCTTTATTGGCAACAGAGATGGGATCCTTAGAGGAGGAAGAAAAAACCTTACTATTTCTTTCAAGCCACACTTGCCATAAGATATGATGAAGGGTCACTTTCCATAAAGAAGATAATCTGAGGTTTTTGAAAGGAGTTGGCCATTGGATGAAAAGGTGACTCAACGAATTAGGAGGAACCCATGAGATATGAAAAGTGGACATAAGGTGATCCAAAGCTGTCTTGGAGAAAGAGCACTCTAGAAAGAGGTGATTGATAGA